>CM062813.1:29564164-29896664 GCA_031772625.1 Pinus tabuliformis | reverse complement strand
AGCTGATGCCAACAAGAAGTGACCCGTCATAGGAGGGCCTTAGTGAATCCCACATCAATGACACGGAACGGAGCAAATGATTTTTATGGAGCTGAAAACGATCTGGTGATATAAGGTTCAGGGTGGCGGTCATGAAAGAATGGAGCGTAAATGTATTGCAGTCGGTGAGACACAGGAAAATTCTCTAAGCGACTTCCCTTGAACATATCAGCGACACTGACATGATGGATTGGTAGCGTTAACCCCAAATATGGATGGTGTGATGGACCCATGGTGATATGACCAGTGAACGGAACAACCCAACCCGGCTCAGACGAGGAGTGAAAGTGTCATGTTCAAGAGCGACTTGCTACCAATAGAGTTTTTTCAAATTTTCTTCCCAATTTTTCCCCAGTCATTGCTGACCAGTACCTCTTTATTTTTGTCAATCTTGAGGAGGATAACATATGCTTGTTCTATAATTTTCCCTTCAGGCAAACCCATCACTATGTTTTAACGAGCCTAGCGATAGTGAAACTCGTTCTTGTCTGTATGGACAAGTTTGTCGCTATTCGGTTTTAACGAGTTTAACGACAAGGATAACTTGGTCCTTTTCAATTTTAGAGAGTCTGAAAAAGGGACGTAAAGAAAACTCCAATAATCCTTTTTCGTCATATAATCCCTTGAGTCCGAAAAAGTATAAAACAATACAAAAGGGATGAATATTTGGTACTTTTAACGAGCCGAACAAGACAAGCACTCGATCTTTTTGTGTAATGATCCCTCAAGTCCAAAAAGATTAAAATCTAAAGGAGGGATAGCACTTCCGGTCCCTTTAACGAGTTGGAGAGGCCAATTGCTCGGCAATCTTTTCATATTTTACGAGCCAGTTGAAAAGAGCTTAAAGGAGACTCGTTTTTTGAGGAGCGAGTGATAAATTCAGGTAGCAGATGATTCTAGGTAAGGTTTGGAATTTTCCAATCATGGTAGTGTCACAAGGATGGATAACAGGATCACTCTTCACAGCTGTTCCTCAAAAAGGGTAAACAATCAAATGGAGGTGAATGATCAGCCAAAACAAAGTGGAGGTGATGATGAGAACACAACCAAGGCTTCAAAGGCTGATGATAATACATTCACGATGGTTATTTACCGGAAATTGGTTCATTTTTTAATGAGCTTAAATTCTAGGGGAACATTTGCTCATTTCTTATGTTTATTTTTTAACAAGCTTGAATTCCACATTAAAACTGCTCGATCCAGTTGTATAATAAGGATGTCTCATATAATGACGAAATTTTTTCAAAGCTTTTCCCCACATCTTTTCTTTATGCAAGTTAGGAAACGACCAATCCTATGAGTTTAAAGGGTTAGGGGACCTACAAATTTAAAAAAAATAAATGGTCGCTCTTCACATGCACACCAAAAGGTTTGCATGCCCCCATGTATAGCGAAGTAGAGTTTCCCAGGTTACCCCTCAATTTGCAGACAAAACATTTGTTTTATCGGAAAAGGCCTACCTTTTCCAGGTTACCCCTCAATTTGCAGACAAAACATTTGTTCTATTGGGAAAGGCCTACCTTAACAGAGGTATCTTATTCTGGTCTAACCCCATTTTCCTAAATGGACAGGTGTGTCAACCAGTCATATATCCTCTGCGGAAACCTACCCTATACCCAAGGTTTTCCTGTCGAAACAGACCAGAGTGCATGCCCCCTGGGTTTCAGTCATATCCCCCAAATCACTCGCGCTCGTCAGGAGGACGGACTAGGGATTGATGAGACATTCCTTGCGTGAAAAGACCATTCAGGGATGGTATATGACTATTTGCTATGTGTGAACTGGGGAATGAAAGCTGGTCTATGAGCTTGACCACTCTTCCTTCATGCGGAAAACACATTACTCTAAAGAGTGAGGAGACAATGGCTCCCATGCAATAAATATAGTCACGTCCAAGGAGTAGATTATAATCCAGGGGTCCTTGGACTACCATTACGTTCATGTGAACGGTTTTCCTTCTCAATGTTATCAGCACATTGGGAAGGATCCCTAACGGTCGACTGGTTCCTTTGTCAAAGCCTGTTAGATTTCTCATTTTAGGCAAAAGCGGTGGCGAACCAAGCGCTTTCCAAGTAGTTGAGGAAAGGATACTCACAGAAGCCCCTTCATCTATGATGGTACCAGCCATGACCATTCTGTATATTTGAGCAATGATTCAAAATGGTACACTAGCCGATAAACGGGGCCTGCCTAGTAGATTCCAGTCGAAGGAAACAACCAGGTTGCTTGGAAGTGGTACCGAATAGATGGCCGGATATGACTCTGACGAACTTCCTTCCTGCGGTAAAGGAATGGGTAGAATACCCCCATGTTCATCGGAGTCTGTGCTTACGAAGAGAATTTGAACGATGTCGTTCTTGTTCTCTTTGGTGATCGTATCATCTGAAGATGGATCCTCTCAAGGCAAGATCGGGTCAATTGCTACCTTGACCTTTTGAATTTCGTCTGGTTTGGATTCAGATGGTTTATCTTCAATGACAGACGCTTCGACCGACCCCAAGGGCGTGTCAGCCGGATTTTCAACTAGTGACGGACTTGGCAAGAGCTTCTTACATCCAGGAGGAAGTCGTAACATGAAACCGGACGGTTGTCCAAAACTCTTTTAGCCTCGTCTAAGAAGGGACAATGGTGGACGGCATGATCGCCTTCACACAGTTTACAAGGAAATTTACATCTTCCTTTTTGTCCAGGGGCTTCACTTTCACTAGTTGACGGTGTACTTTCAACATGATCATCAGAGGTTGATGACACCGGATTGTGCAAACGAGGAGACCAGTCCCTTAAGATCTGAGGGATGCAAGGACAATCTCGATGATAGTGGTCTCCTTTGCAAATGACACATGGCGATTTAGGCCTGGACGGTGCAGTGTGTGGATTTTCGCTAGACGATGCTTGGTTGCCCCTTTTCGCCTTTGGCTCCTTCTTCTTCTTCTCTTTCTTCTTCTTCTCCTTCTTCTTCTCGGTTACTTGATTTTTGGCTTTACCAGCTTCATCAAGCGAAGAGGAAGGAGGAGAGGAAGAATTGGACGAAGTAGAGGGTTGGGGGGTAACTCTGGTATCGTTTAGTTGCTGACTTGATTGTTCAGGAATCACGGTGTTCTGAACGACAGAGGTTGAGAAGAGCCATACGGGCAAGCCGATTGTCAATCCTGGAAGCGACAATGTGGCCATATGGGGTGCACCAACATCTCCCCAAGAGGAGAAAGGACTAGGATTCCCCCCAAGGGGAAGTCTTTGGTTGGTGGACTCCATTTTTCTCAACCTAAGACCAATGTAGGAAAGGTGATATTTATTCCGATTAAAATAAATTTTAGACGCTTTGACACAACTTGTTTTTTCAATTTTTAAGAGTCGAGAAAAAAAAAAAGATGACTCTAGTCGCCTTCAATTTTTAATGAGCCTGAAGTGACAAGTGCTCAGATGTACCTTTTCTTTTAAGGAGTCTGAAAAGGAATGAAAGAGACTGCTCTGGAAATCTAGACAGAGGGATTACCAAACCAATCGTAAAACTGTAGAATACTTTTTACAGTATGGCAGTCAATCTTCCCGAATGCTGTGTTCAGTGCATTGCGATCGATAGGGTGGCAGACAAGGATTCCTATGGATAAAGGATAAAGCCTATTGTGGTCTCCCAATATATACTCAACGGTACGTGGGAGCACAAGTCCGTACTGGCACTTATCGTCTCAAAGTGGAGGAACCGCCCAACCAACAATGAAAACAACAGTTACCAGGCTTTACGACGCCGGAATACGTCTCTAGCGTAGACTTCTAAATGTTGTGCGTTAGGTTCCAAAGCATTTTTAGATTCATTAAATTTATTTACAGTTGATCTTGCTTAAGAAATTTGCCTTTCAGGTTCACTGCGTGATGTAGATGTACAATTCCTAAAATGCAATCTAAGATGATAAACAATCGTTTAATCTTCTTTCTGCAATGAAAATCCCTGCTACTAAGGAAAGAGAGATGATGTTCTTTCAACATAGAGCAAAGAGCACACACTATATGCACTGTCCTAAATCAAACCAACAAACAGTCTAAATGCACATGCACATGCATGTATTTGTTTTTAGCCTTCTTAATGTGTGAATGATAAGAAGAAAGCTAAGCGCAAATCTGAATTATTTTTCAAAGCGACATTACTAACAAGTTTCTTTTCAAGACAAAATGAGGACAATGACGACACTTTGCGATTTGGAATTGAAAACTTGCTTTTGACACTTGAAAAACTATTAATTCAAATCAAATATAAGAGTAATAGTGTAATTGACTATCAAGAACAATCGAATTCTCTTCTATGACTGAAAACGACACTTGCGACACTTTCAAATCAAGAAACGACAGTTCAATTACGCTACTTCTTTGTAAAAGAGAACTGAAAATGGCTCAAAATGCATAAAAACATTTACAGTTCTTTGCACAATGGAGGTGGAATAATGGCAAGGAAGGGGGTTTCAACAGAGGTGTACTGACTACAGACAACAAAACTCCTGAATAGAGCTGAAAAGAGTGAAAACATAAACCAAAATCTAAGAGCAGAAAAGGCCTTGTTTGATCAGCGCACCTGTAACACAGGGAAAAAGAGATGCAGCACACCTACTACACTCGAGAAGTGTGATGCATCCAGAATCCAAAGAAGAGACAGTGTGATGGACCAGGGACGAGACTTTAACTGGGTTCCGGGTCACAGTTTGCAGCACAGTTCAGGGATTTAGGCCGAGCAGGTGGTAATCAGTAAATCAATCACAGGGGTAGATCTAAGGAGGTTACTAGAGCCACCACAAGGGCAATTAGAGAGCTTGTAAATCAATTGTTCAGTTCATAAACAAAACCCAGAGATAGACTGAGGCAACATTGATCTACTTTGCACTTGCATAGCAAATGCAGTTCGAAGGCTAGCTGGCTTGACTTCAGGCTCCGTCTGTAAGTTTATAAAGCAAACAAATGTAGACAAACAAACAATCTATTCGCTCCCCAGCAGAGTCGCCATTTTGTTATCGGGAAATCTAGTGTCTATGCAGAGCTACTAGTCCCACTGAGGCTGGTAACTACCTTAGAAACAAACAAACTAAAACCACTTTCGTTTTCCTTTATGAAAAATAGATAAGACGGGAATAAAGGAGACCAACCTCTATCTTGCGCTTGGTTCCTTGCTTGATTCCTCTCCCTTCTGATAGATCTTTGCCACTCGCTTCCTCGTCTACCCAGCTTCAAAGAGCACCTGTAGAATCAAAGCAGCATAACACTATCCAAGAACATAGATCTATTATCATAAACAATATAGGACCAGATATATATTGACCACACAAATGAATATATCATCAATCATACAAGATTGTGGAGGAAAACTTGAATAGCTTTATTAATAATCAAGAATAGCAAAGAGGATTACAACCAATTGTTTTGACCGAACATCATCCTCTCAGCGAGAAAGCCCTTCTTCACCTCATGAAAAGCTTAGATCACCCAACACTATGATGTTGCACCAGGAAACCAGCAGCACTTCCTCACAAGATACAAAATTCCAGCCTCTAGATCTCTGGGATGAGGGATCCATATATAGATGTTTGCAAGGGGGGTGAGTCAGCTTTTGAGATCTGATTAGTGTCCTCTCTCTGATAGTTCTTGATTCCACTTGGAGATTGATGATCTATTACTCATCCTTGGGCGAATGCAGAGAGGCAAGTGTCACAGGAGAAGTTTCTGGAAGATTCCATGATCCTCCACCTTGCAGATTGACCCTGCCATTTGTCCACTCTCGCCCATCGCACCCCATAGAAGGGATTTTCAAGATGCATCGCACCTCCCGTGTGTATTTAGGTGGGATGTAGTGCACTTTGACCATGGAGCAGGTGAGATGGTCCAATTTTGACCAGTTCTGAGTAGTTTTTCATGGAGAACTTCTGGGAGAAGATGTAACCAGTTGACCTTGTTCTTTTAGAGGTTGGAACAACACTTTTAGGGAATTAAGAGCCCTTGGTTTATGGACATTTATGATTGGGGTTGTAGTGCCCAAAAATGTCTATAACAACTACGTTGTTGGCTTGTGGGTGGTACGTGTTGCTCTTGTTGTGTTGAAACATGAATGTCTTTAGTAGAGACTCAATGGTCTCGTTCAGGAAATGTGTGCCTTGGTCACTTGTGAGGCTCCTCGGGCATCCAAACCATGAAATGATGTTCTCAAATATGAACCTTGTCGCTCTTTCTGCTGTGCAGTCCTTTACAGGTGCCGCCTCTGCCCACCTTGTGAGGTATTATATTGCTGTTATGATGTACCTTGCTCATGAATGTCTTGCTGGTGGAGAAATGGGTCCAATGAAGTCTACCACCCACTTATCAAAGAGTTGCACTGTGTGGACCGAATGTAGAGGAAGTTCATCACGTCTTGATGGCTTTCCAACCCTTTGACATATGTCGCATATCCTGGAAAATTCTTTAGAATCTTTATGGATAGTTGGCCACCATAGTCCTGTGTGGAGTATCTTTCTTGCGGTGGCCTTCCCTCCTACATGACCTCCTGCAACCCCTGCATGGCACTCCCATAAGAAATATTTCATTTCATGCTGAAGGACACAATGCCTCAGTATTTGATCTAAGCCCATTTTATAAAGGTGTCCTGCAATTAGCTGGTAATCTGTTGCCCTAACTACTAAGTGCTGTCTCTGCGCCGCTGTGGATTCTGCTGGGTAGTGACCAGTTTTCAAGAATGAGGCGATTTGTTCCAGGTGGTTTGGAATTGCCTCTACTCTGAATAAATTGGCATTAGGTAACCAATCATCTACTGCTCCTTCATTTTCCCCTATTTCTAGCCACGACAAGTAATCTGGTCCCACATTGAGTCTGTCGGGATTTAACACTACTTCAAACGTGAATTCTTGGAACAACAACAACCATCAGCATATTCTCCCCTCTAACACTGGCTTGTTTACTAAATACTTGAGCGTAGAATGGTCTATGAAAAATTTGAATGGCGCGCCCAGTAAGTAGTGTCTGAACTTTTGGAGAGAGTAAACCATTTCCAAGGCTTCCCTTTCAGTTGTTGTGTAGTTTCTTTCCGCAATAGACAACTTCCTGCTAGCATAGTACACTGGATGGTCCATGTTTTTCTCCCCTGGCTATGATAAGACCACTCCCAATGCTATTCTTGATGCATCGATGTGCATGTGGAAGATTTTGTTCCAATCAGGATGCACAAATATAGGGGCGCTTACTAGTCTCTCTTTTAAGTTATTCAGGGTTGTCTGGCATTTCACAGTCCAAATGAACTCTTCCATTTTCTTAAGTAATTTCTCCATTGGAGCCGTGATGGATGCGTAATTTCTGATAAATTTCCTGTAGTACCCTGCATGCCCCAACGTTTCTCTTATTTGTTTGACGTTGCGTGGTGGTTCCATGTGGATAATTGCCGCAACCTTGGTAGGGTCTACACATACTCCATCCTTGCAGACGATATGGCCCAATAGATTTCCAAAGGGGACTACGAAGATACATTTCTTGAGGTTTAAGGAGATCTGCAATTGTCTGCATCTTTCAAACATTATTCTCAATAGGCTGGTGTGTTTTTTCAATAGACTGTATACTATCCAGTCATCCATGTAAACTTCTAGGAACTTATGAATATAATCTTTGAATGCAGCTATGACGATTCTTGAGAAGACTGCTGGTGCATTTTTCAGTCCAAATGGCATGACATTGTAGGCATATGACCCCCACTCCATAGTGAATGTTGTTTTCCTCTTATCTTCTTCAGCTATTCTAACTTGATGGTAACCCGAGAAACCATCTGTGAATGAATATGCTTCGTTCCCCGCAACATTGTCTAGGACCTCATTGCTAAAGGGCGTGGGAAATGGGTCATGCACGCATGCGTTATTCGGGCTCCTGTAGTCAACACACACTCTTATTTTAGTTGCATCCTTCTTATTATGAATAACTATCAGACTTATCCATTCAGCTTCATTCACCGAGAAGATGATTCCTGCCTCCAACATTTTGTCAATTTCTCTCTTAACTTTATCTTTCACCCTTGGGTTTAATCTGTATGGTCTATGTTTTACTAGTCGAGCATCCAGTCTCAAGACAATTTTCATCTCCCCAAGGTTTCCTTTTATTCCCTTCAGTTCTGCCATTGAAGCTGGGAATAGGTCTTGATATTCATGCAATAGATCGAAAATTTCCTCGGTGGTTTGTTCGTCCTAGTAGTCTCCCACCGACAGTATCTTAGGCTTATCCTCTGACCCAACGTTTTGCTTCCTCACCTTCATTGGTAGAAGGTGAGAACTTTTTGTTAGACGGCTCTCCTGGATATCCCTCTCCCCTTCCATTTCCCCGAAGGCTAGATGTCTCAGTCCCTCCATCCCGTCATCGTCATCTTGTCCTGTGTCTACCCTATCGCATGCTGCATATCCTGGCGACTCTATGTCATACAAATACTGCAGAAAAATTTCGTCGGGCCCTCCTTCAACCAATGACGCCAGTGTGAATAGAAATCCCTTTATTTCTTGGAGCGGCCTTGTTATTTGTGTCTCATCCCCTCTGAATGAGTAGTCACTGACAAGCTGTGCCTCCACGGTATCCCAATCTGCTGTCTACCGATAGATCTCCTCTTGGACATACCACGCTCGGGGAACAAGTCTGAGGTTATGTATAAATGCATATACCCATCGAGCCCTCGACATTCCTCTGCTTTTCTAATCCTTGATGTGATCCTTGGGAGTTGAATTCCCCTTGTATTTTCCCTTATCCTATGACTAATATCCATCCTGAGAAAACCTTTCCCTCATGGTTTGTTTGATGCTCGACCAGTCTTTCAGTGTATTGCAATGCGTTCTCCACCATCTTGCCGGAGTTGCCATGAGGACGATACTTAGATAGGTGATCCTTTGATCCTATATTACTTCCCAGTATACTTTGTCTAGGAAGGTGTCCACGGGCTCAAGGCCATGGTACCTTGAGTAGTCATCTATCTCCCTTTCTCCCCAGTTACTCAACTTATCATCGCACACCACCTAGTGGTCAATTTGTATCCCCCCTGTTGTTATGCATCCCATGAAGCTTCGAAGCTGGCTTCCGAGCTTTGGACACATCGCAAGCTTACTAGTCCTCCAGCCGTGGGGTTGATGTAGTCCTCCCTCTTCGCTGCAGTGAGCGCGTATAGTTGGTCTAACCCTCCTGGCTCACCCCTGTCATATGCTGGTTTGTGAACTTAGGCCCTTGGTAGGGGTCTAATGGTTGGATCACCCTTAACCCATCTTCTTCAAAAATCATTAGTTCTTTCATCAAGTCTATGACTGCATAGTTCTCGTATGCCTAATAAATTCCCAAGAGTGCTAGGTATGGGTCCTTATCCCTCATGATGTCAATCACCTCAAATTTTGTGTGCATCTTTACCCCCGCCACATCAACCTCTACATTATCCAATCTCCCAATTGGCAGTATTGATTTTCCATTATTAGTTGAATTGGTGAGTATTTTAATTGAGGCTTCCCCATTGCCTCCCAAGTTTTCCTAGGTAGGATGTTTACATCCGACCCCAAGTCTAACATGGTGTCCCTTATCTAGAATCCTGCCACTTGCACATTGATTCAGAAATCCTTGCCGCTTCTTCTCTTGTTTCGTTTCACTCTTCCTGAAGCCTTCTCTGGCAACCTTTCACCTGGTTGATCCACTTCCTCTTCCTCCAGGGATACTGCAACCTTTAGAATTTTTCTCAATTCCTTCAGCATGTCTTCATCCTCAACAATTTTCAAGAATAGTTTAAACCATTCTCCAGTCGGCTGGGTGTGATTAGGCATGTGGTTCTGTGGTATTTTAGTATCCTTCTTCATGGTCATCGCTTCAAATGACTTAGTTGCCTCCTAATAGTACTGCTTTTGGCGTTCAGGCTAATACCCCCTTTGTGGAGATGCTGCTTTAAGGATTAAGGGGGGGTCCTTTGTGTAGTGGTCCTCCCCTGTCTTCTTCCCTCCCCTGGTGACTATATTAATATTGGTTGCGGGGAGGCCGTCATTGGTCCATGGTTCAACATTCACCAAGTTGGCCCCTCTCTGTCTGGTCCTTTCTTCCCACTTTGCAATGAGTTCCAGATAGTCCTCCATTGCATGGGTATTAATTCGACATTGCGAGCACTAGGGTATCCTCAGCAGCAGACATTATCTAGAAACATGCCCTTCCTGATCACAGTTGTAACACCTCATAGACCCTTTTCCTCTTTTTCTTCCTCCTCGCCCATTTCCTCCTCATCCCCCCAATTTGATTCATTGACCTTGAATGTGGACCTGTCTAGCCTTTCTGCTAGGCCATATAACGCTTGACACTGATTCGTGTGATGCGTCGTTTATGTGAAAAACTCACAGTAGGTATTGGGGACGTTATAGTACTTTTGCAAAATGGGGCACATCCATGGCAGGTGTCCATACGCCCTATAGAATTCACAAAAGTCCTGAGTAGTCCTCCCTGGGAAGGCTCCTTGTACTCCCACCACCGCAACTCTCGCAGTTGGTTGGGTTCCTAACGACCCCACAACCCCACTTGCATGATCACTACATGCCCCTCCACCATGCAGTGGGTGCACCAAACATTGGGTCTGGCTGGACACACTGATTGAAGATCTTTCAATATTTCCATCAAGGTCATGATTTGGTTCTATAGGCCTAAAATCGATGGGTCTTACAGGCTCACCCCTCCCCTGTACTCATGCGGGTATCTCGCCATCACTTCTATGCATGATGCTTGTTCCAACGCATCCTGTAGGGTTCCTATCTTCTATTGTGTTAGTGACATTCTGGTCAAAGGCAATAGTGCCTTAATGAACTAGTCCCACTAGTGATTTGGGTCCAGAGTGTAACTCAACTTGGCAATGCCATCCTTAAACCTTTGCATAAGCTCCCAAGCCATCTCTCCTTCTCTCTGCTTAATCTTCCAAAGTTTTGATAGCCCTTGCTAATCCGTTTGCGATACCTTGAACTCCTGCACAAACCCCCTCTTGATGTCATCTACTGTGGGGTTCTAATTTTTCTCCACCCAATTTATAAACCAGCACAGAGCCCTTTCTCTCAGCGTGGTTTGGAATTCTACTACCCTTACATTGTTTGGAGTCTAACAAGACCTCTAAATAGCTTCACAGAGATACTAGTGTTTCTCTACATCCTCGTTTCCTCTTCCCACAAATTCAGGGTATCTGGTAAAAGATCCCAACATATTTATCTGGGTAGGCGCTATCAGCACGAACCCCTTTCTCCTCGGCTATTGGGATCCTTGTAATCCTAAGTTACTGATATTACTGGTTCCTGTGCCGCTCCCAATGTTGAACTGGACTCGGTATTTCTCCCGTGCGCTATATACCCGCACTGCCTTCGCTAAGCTAATAATAAATTCCTCTAGATTGTGATAAAGTACTAGGGGAAGATCAGGGGAAACACTACCTTCATCTCGGGGGTATTGCTGCTGACTCTTAATGGATGCTTCCTCTTCGCTGAATAACCTCCTCATCACCTCACTCGTATCGTCCTTGCTTCCTTCTCCGTGCCCATGCAGCCCCTTCTCTTGCGATCCGTCTGTCGCAACCTGTACTTGCGATACAGATTCCACAACCTGCAGGGAAGGTCCATCCCCATTTCCCCGACTCTTCCATCTTCCTTCACCGCTCTCGCTTTTCCCATTACCATCTTCTCCTTCCTCTTCGACTCGAGGTTTTCCCCTCACTGCTCCTACTTGGTGGGGCCCCATCCTTTTCTTCCCTAGAGTCTGAATCACCCTTGCCTGCCACTTATCCACTAGCAGTTCCCTTCTCTGTGCCCTAACATCTCTTGCTTTCTTCATCTCTTCAACATCCATCCCTTCAGTAGCATCTCTATCCCTCAACCGATAGCATTCCCCCCTCTACGTCTCCCTCGGTACCAGGGATTTATGCTGCCATCCCCGCAGCAGGCGAAGACAACAATGCTTCTTCCACCATAAGCATCTTGATCCACGTCGGGACTTCCCTCAACAACTCACTTCTTAGTCTCGAGCCGAACACAAATTCTTCTTTTGAGAAAGACTGATAACTCTCTGCGGAAAACTCAACTACGTATCCCTCCACTGTAGTCCTTACCCAAAATTTGACTGCACTGGTTAGATCATTATCCAACTGTTGCAGTAGGGTGACATCCAATGGGGTCCAGCTTCGGCAAGCTGTTGCCAATCCACCTGGCTAAGTCTGCCTCTTCAACATTCTTAAACAATTGTACAGATCCTCTGGGAACTTACACCAGAAAATTTCATACTGATCATTAGTGCCATCAGCATATAAAATTTCCTCACTTACCTTGCTGATCGGTTGAATTCTACGGGTAGCCTGCTCCGCTACAAACTGATCTACTCTATGGTTCCACCAATCCCTGATCTCTCTTTTAATTATCCTCGACACCATAGTCTAAACCAATTCTCATACCTTCAAGTCTTGACAACGAAACCATTTGTTGGATCACAAGAGTCATCAGGGGGAAGACTCTGGGTTCAGGCATAGGAGGCCAACAGTGGTTTGTTGTAGTATAGGACAACACCGGTATTTTCACCTTATCCTAAAGGGCAAGGAGTCTCACCTGAGGCGCGCTGTGACCAAAACGGAGAAGGGTTCAAAATGGAGTCATGAAAGGCTTAACCGAGTTGCATTCGATCAAATACATGAATACATTATATAAAACATAGAGATAAAAACATACTCATGATGTCACACGAACTATCGATTACATGAAATTGTTAAGTCATTCAAAAAAAGTTTAAAGATCCCTCATACACAGGGCCTGGATACATAATAAACCGCAATTGATCTTAGCAGATCTTTATATTAATCATAATAGTTAACCATTACAACATCACTCGACTTCTGTTGTAAACAAATACAGAAAATACCGAGGTCAGTTCTGCAAGTATTGTGCAACTTCGTAGACAATGTCTTCTCAGCTCCTGTAATCTTCCCTTCCATCGGCCGCAACAAGAATCCTTTTCACCTTCCCTTAACCTTACCCAATCTAACCCCGCTCCTTTCCTGGTCTTCTCTTTTTATATCCCTTCTCTGTTACTTGGACTACCAGTTCTTCCCATCGATGCTTCTGCACCTTCCCGCCCCCTCGACCTCATTTGCCTCCCGCTGCCACCTTGCCACAACTCTTGCGCAACTTCTTATTCCGCCAGCCAACCATTGCTACCACTCGTTTCCTTCTCGTCCCTTGGTCAGTCAAAATGGGTCAAAACCTGTCCAAAATTTAAATGAAGGCACCAACAAGAATTAACTGACATGAGGAAATACTAATCTTATTGCATGAAAGTAAATGACAAAAAGAAACCCTAATATATTTTGCAAAAATTAAATGGCAGAATGAAACCCAATAATCTATTTTGCAGAAAACAAATGACATAATTAAATCCTAATATAATTTGAAAAAAATAAACCTATCATATTTCAGGAAAGGAAATGAGTGAAGTAAACTCTATTCTACTTGCAAGAAGAAAAATTAAATGCTCAAGAATGTTAAAGGTAAATCGATCTTATTCTATTTAACAAATAATAGAAGAAATATAACCTAATTTCAAGAATGACACTACAACCATGAAAGAAAAGTGCATAATATTAGAAAATCAGAAAGAAAAAAACATTTTCTTCTGTTGATAGTTACTTGTGATATTATTATGTTCTTATTAACTTCTCTATGTTCTTCCCTTATCTTCTTCTCATCAATAAATTATCTAGACAACAACATGAAGATCATGGACACCAAATGTAGGTGCTTAGCTAGGGCTAAAACCCCTCTATAGGGGAAAACCCAGCTAAAAAATCTTCCTTCAGTAGATTCAAAATGAGATAGACCAAGAACTTAGACCCAAATACCTTCCTCCTCTAACAAGGAAACCTTCCATTATGATTCAACACACTTCAGTAGTCTCTTCTTGTCCAACAACTTCAACCCAACAACAACCTAGAAATTTTGGCCCCAACTTCAGAATTTTAGACCTGCCTGCACTTTTGAAATTTTCGGTCTACCTCGACTTCTCAGTTTGCCTACACTTGTCAGCCTGATTTCACTTCTTGGTCCACCTACACTTCTTGTTCTGCCTGCCCTTCCCAGTATGCATACACTTTTGAAATTTTCATCTAGCTTGCACTTTTCGGTCTACTTGCACTTCTCAGCTTTCCTGCACTTTTCAGCTTGCCATAACTTCTTGGCCTGCCTACACTTTTCGATCTACCTGCACTTTTGAAATTTCTAATTTCTTGTACTTCATAAATTTTGACTTGCCTTTATATAGGTGTTTTGGCCCCTCAGTTAGGCTGACTTGTCCTTCTTTGAGGCTGATTTGGTGGAGGAGGCCTAGAATACCTAAAATATAATATAATAAATTTATTTATTACAAGAGAAGCCCAATAAGGGTCTTTTACATTATGAAATTGACAAGAATACTTGACATAAACCCTAGAAGCCTTCAATGGAGGTTTTGACCTAAAAATAATTGACCCAGGCATGAAACCCATGCTTTAGTTAGTCAATTTCTTTAATAATAAAATTTATTTTTCTTTCTTTTGATAAATAAATTACATCATGACTCAAATACAATTATGAAGACCGAAATTATTTACATTCTTCAACACTCCCTCTTAACTAGGGAGGTATTCATAATTACATATATATGGAGGTACATGGAAGATCTCAAATGAAATACGATGAGTTATAGAACACTCAGACTAGATTCCTAACCAGGTTAATCTATCCGGGTGGGACTAAGATGGAATGAAGCTTTCAACCACTCTAGGTACCATCAGGTTTTCCTGCTAACCATCAAACTAGGGATCTAGGTGGATATCCAAGGTCAAAGCTCCATAACCAATGCCACCCTCCCTCTTCGAGATCTAGACATCAACACATAGGCTAACTAGATGTCCTCTCAAGTATGCACCATCAGATGCTTCAATTGTCCTTATCAAACTAGATATATCCATTTTTCCAAACATTCTTCCAGAGTGTTTAACCTTTTCATGGAGAGATTTACTTGTACAAAGACAAACCCCAATCAATAATAAACTTTCAAATATACATACAAGTAAACACAAACCTTTGGGGTATTCATTCATTCATATCTTTCTTACATCATCATCAATTTATCCAAATACATCTTGTTGGAAGCTTTCTTCTACCACTTCTTCAACAACACCAAATATAGCCTCAATACTTCTCAATTATTTTGTTTGCAACTTCATTAGTCCCTCTCAATTGGGGAGATATACCATTTATTCTATCCAGGATCCCTCTCAACTTAGGGAGATTAACCACTTCCTTCTTCTATATCATCGGAGAACCTTTCATGGCTCCATTCATTCTTACAACATCAAGGGCATCTTAATCATCATAACTTCCTTCATGATGCTTATACAAACATCTTCATCATCTTGAAGATTATGTACCTACAAATATTCAATGACAAGTACAACCAAATAGAAATTATAGCATGATTTTAACTATATCAAAATCACGTCAGTACAATGGAAGAATTTATACTTTAGACATGAAACACCTGAACCTAGTTAGGTTCAAAATGAGCAAGAGACACATACTAGACTTCAACCTCTTGCTAAGGTTTTATCACAAACCCTAGATTACCTCATCAAGATATGAAGCAACTTAATTAAGAAATCAGTCTCATTATATCTAGGGCCTCAATATTACTATCAAAGATATATGACATATTCTACCATGAATTATTGCAAATCCTAGATTCCATCTTCGAGACACAAATCCTTAGATGTCAACAATTCAATCAAATAACAATTCTACTATGCATATAAGGTTTCAACAATTTTTAGAATTTACATGTTAGACTCTACCAAGGTTTTTTGAAAACCTTAGATTTTAAGAAAACTAAATCATATCAGAAAACAATATCATCGTACCCTAGAATATCTATCTCTACAAGGGTTTTGATACAAACCATAGAATTCACAAACTATGGGCATCAACAATTGGGTCAACATACTCATAAATACATATCTAGGATTTCATACACTAACAATTCACATCAATATCTACTAGGTAAACCCAATACACAAACATTAATACATCAAAGTTAGACATACAAAATTTTTATTCATACTAGAGTTTCGATTAGACAAACAAATATACACCTAGGGTTTCATTCCAAGAATCTTGTTATTACAAAGGTTTTTCTTATGAACCCTAATTGACCAAACCCTAAATATCTAGGGTTTCAATACATAACTTAGAGATTAACAACAAACCCTAAAGAACTAAGGTTTATATAAAAAACAATTCCAAAACCTAAACATCAAAATAATAGGGATTCTATATTTCATCAACAACCCTAAGTAGACTAGGTTTTCATAATCAATATTGACATACCCTTAGCAACAAGAGGCTAGGGTTTTATAGTGAACCCTAAAGGTTAGGGTTACACAAGAATGATCAAATAATATCATGAGGGTAGATTCAATCTAATGATTAATTACCCTTAACAAGAACCTTTAAGATTCAAAGCCCTAGACATAACAATATCAGTAATGTAAATTAAATTTCAAAGGAACAATTATCATACCTTTTACATGGAGATAACTATAAAAAACCTTATCGTCTAAGACATACCTTTATGTTGTTCCTTAACAAACCTTATAGGATAACATTTCTTGGAGACCTTCATTTGCAACAAAACTTCTTTAATACTTCAATTCGATCTTTTGAAGTCTCCTCCATAACTCTTGTGTAATCTGCAACCTTTCTTTACCAAGGAAAATATAAAAAGGTCATTAGCATATAATACAAAAAAATGATATGAGAGGGAAACCAAACGTAAAATAGGAGACAAGAAACATGATACTTATCTTTGGTAAATTGGTGAGGGATCCATCTTAATCCAATCTTGAGGGATACCTACAACTTATAAATAATTTAAAAATGTTCTAGCAAGACATGCTAGACCTACAAATGTTAGAAATAAAAACATAAAGGAAAACAATGCAAGACTAAGAAGGATATGTAGGATAGGAATTAGTAGTATAAGTCCTTGACTTTTGATTCATTAGTTTTATTCTTCTTCGGTGGAGCTTCATCGATAATATTTTCTTGATCTCTTTCTCTCTTTTTATTCCTTGGATTCTTAAGACATTGACTTTTATAATGACCCATATTATGAAAATTATAACTTTCAATATTTGATAGGCCAACTTTCTTCTTTGGTCCCTTGAAATTCTTGAAAGGTCCCTTCTTGGGATTAGTAGAATAGGCATTAGAGATATTTTCTTCTTGATCTTCATTCTTCTTGTTTACTAATGATATTATAGCTTCTTCTTGACTGCATGCTTTCCACATTTGTTCAAACGTTGGAGTATCCTTCCAACTGTTGATTCTTATGAAAAAGAACTCCAAGATTTTGGTAGTCCTAGAAGAGCAATAATTACAAGCTCTTTTTCTGATATGATTTCATATATTTCTTGCATTTCATCTTTTTTTTGGATATTCTTACAAAATATGATGAAAAAATATCATCTTTCATCATCTTAACAATTGTTAGTTCATTCTTGAGGCTTGCTATTTGACCAATGTTCTTTATGGTGAACAACTTGGAGAGATCTGATGAGCCTAGGTATTGCAACAAGAATGCTGCAACTCCCAGGGCTACTAGCTTTACTTATCAACCCGAGGTTCGTACAAACTTGGAGGTGACAGTACTATATGCACAAGTAAAAGTGAAGGTCCTGCATGTTGTCACTTCTCATATGGCAAGATACCCCAGGGGTTCTAAGACAAACTTCTATAGGGATAGAAGAAGCTTAATTCTTTGATGGAATAAGAGCAAATCTATTCTAAGAGAGAGCTACTCTACTACAGTAATGAAGAAAACAACATGTAATGCTAAACCACACCATAACCTAACTAACCATCTAAACAGCTATGCTAAACTGAATTGCTAAATCAACACTAACCTAATGCTACTATCTAAGTTGCAGAGGTAAAGAGCATTAAACTATACTAAGGTGTAAGCAAAGGAACTAAACTAAATCTGTTTTCAAGCAGAAGAGAAGTCGGAGATCGAAATTGGTGAAAGGAAGACGTAAGGACGTAGTAGTGCATAGGGACTGTTGGATCGATCAACAACCAGAAGATGGACGGTGGATATCTTATCACGGGGGCTTAATCGAATAGATGGATGAACAGGGTAACAAAGCAAATGAATGACAGAGATCGTATCACGAGGAATTAAGTGAATGGATGGACGAAAAGGGTAATGAAGTAGATGAACGACAGAGATCTTATCGTGGAGAATTAAGTGAATGGATGCATGAACAGTGTTAACAAGAGATGAATGGCAGGTATCTTATCATGGAGATTAAGTCAAGGGATGGATGGATAGGATTAATTGGAGGATGGACGACGAAGATCGTATTGCGTGAAGAAAACGTGCAGAAATTGTGGAGTGGGTTTTGAAGGTGGTAAGCAGTTTCTCGCACGCCCTCGAAGCTATAAGTTGTATTTCTGAATCTCACACGATTAGCCTAACTAAGTGACACGTAGCACGAGAAAACAAATTTTCTCACATGCTCTCGAGTAGATAACGGTCGTGCAAGAATCCGCTCGAGATTGCGTGATAGCCATCAGATCAAGCTAGACAGATCGACGGTGGAGATTGACCAAGCTAGTTGGTGAGCGTGTGGCATGATAGCCAACGGATCAGGCTAGATAGATCGACAGTGTAGATTGGGGTGCATAAAGTATTGAGGTGACGTGATAGCCATTGGATCAAGAGACAAATCGATAATGGAGATTTGAGCGCATAAAGTAGGTGGAAGACTTCACGCGCGATGGTTGTTGGGTAAACTAATGAATTAGACGGTGATTGGTCAAGTTTGTTGTGGATCAGACGATGAGGAAACGATGCATGAATAACGTGTTGAAGGAGGTTTCAAATGAAAACGATAGAAAAACCAGTGAGGGTGAGGGTGGACCGAGAGTGATGGAAAACGATGACAGTGAAATGAAACAAGTAGCTGTGTCAAACAACAAACTCCAAAGCTCATGCAAGAACTAGAAACATGTGTTTTTTGGGTTGCTGAAGTGTCTCTTCCTCAAATCATGGTCCTAGAGGGAGGAGGTTAGGCTGAGACACCTGCGGACAACCTTATGGTGATATTTTTCTCCTAGCTAACTTGTGAACTAAAAGAAGGCAAAAATGGAAGTAAACTAAAGCACAACTGATCTATTCTACACTAATATAAGCGGAATGCAGCTACTTAAGCAAATAAACAAAAAGCCATGAATCATCTATGATATACTGCTGTAATGGAAATGCAGCTACTTAAGCAAATGAATAGAAAAACCATGAATCATCTACGCTATACTGCTTTAATGGAAATGCAGCTACTTAAGAAAATGAACAGAACCATAAATCTATGCTAGCATACATGTACAATAAAGAGGAGCTTTGGCTACTCGAGTTGGGCCCTAACCCAAGAGATTTAGCCCTCTGAGTTAACTCAGTGCTGGCTCAAAACAAAACTCATTCTTATTATCAAAACCATGGATTACATAACAAAATGTCACAAGTCTTGCAGCTCAGAAATAAAGTAGAGTTTTACAATAAGAATCTAAATCCTATTGAGGTCCTAAGCCTCTCTACTTATACATCTGAAGTCTTCAATGACTTCTTTCCCATTAGGGAGGCTTGGCTCCCCACTCAAGATAAACTGGTTTCTGTCACTTTCACTTGCTCGGCTGTCTTTTAGTCCTCATGATTTGGTTGTTTGCACTCCGAGCTGATGGAGGAATATTCAAATGGAGGGGTAGTAAATGAGGAATATTTACCTCCTATAATTCCTCTCCTTTGTCCCATTCGAGTTTTGACAAAGGTCTTTGCCACAGTTCCTTGCTTTTATCCTTTATTCCTGCATTTTTCCTTGCTTTTATCCTTTATTCCTACATTACATGCACATTAGACCACAAAGCAAAATATCCAACTCTAACTCATCTCATAAACAAAATATAATCAAAAGTATGCAATAAGTTGTGAGAATAGTTGGTTTGACTAAGCTAGGAGGTGAATTAAGGACAATTAAGGCCCATATAATTACCCAATGATGAGGCTCATCATCACCCCCCTATTGGAAGTGTTTCTCATCCTCTGAGCAACTCAGTCAATGTCCATGTCCTTCGTGGCTCTGGTAGCCTCTCTGACATCCCATGCTTCTGCTGTGGTCTCTTCTTCTTGTTTATAGAATCTTTCTTTCCTTTCTACTTCTTCCCACTGCCTCTTTTCCTCTTCTTCTTTTCTCCCTTCTAGCATCCCTAGGAGTAGTGGTGGATTGATTTTTAGGCCTATCTAATTGACCTTCAACCTTTGCATTGATTGCTTATACATAGGTGTCCTGTTGAGTGCCTCTCTCAACCATTGAGGGGAGTGATATTCTCTGACCTTCAAGCTATGTGGCAGTGTTTCCCATCTCCTTTAGCAAGCATGTATATTATCATCTCTTAGCAGCCTAAACATATCCTCAAAATGTGGAATTGCTTACTCTTGGGAAGCAAGATATCTAGGTGCCAGCTAAGGATCATTTGCAATTAGATTATGGGTGTTGATTAGGGCCATGGGATTTGATTTTTCAGCTCTGATGAAAAAAGGATCATTTTTCTCTCTAACCAATATTCTTTTCATCTCTACAGCCCTTGACTTCTCATAGTTCATTGATGATGCCAAAGCCATTAATTGTAGATCTCCTAGCTCTGCATTAGGATCCCAAATATTCATGTATATGAGGGCCATGTTGTGCAAGAAAAACTCAGCCATTTTGGCCCTATCCTCTAGTGCACTTTGATCATAAAGATCAATAAATTGTCTGTAGTCTTGAAATGGCATGGTGCCTCTTTGTGCTAGTGTTTTAATCTGAAATTGTAGCTATTGTTCTCTGAGGTAAAGAGAATAGGATTTAGCTAGCATCCTACACTGGATGGCCTCCAAGGAGAGGCTGGCCATGTATTCTAGTTGGTTTTCCTTTTCCTGGAGCTGTCCTCTCAGCCATGCATTTTCCCTCTCAAGTTGATCTCTCATTATTGCTTCTCTGTCCCTTGGTGTAGGGGAATATTCAATCTCAATAGGGATTTTTGTTGATATTTGGGGCTTCCCTTGTTTGATTCTTGTGCTCTTTCTTGTTTTGAAATATAGAGGGGTTTTCCTCCTTCTTTTCCCCTTTTTCTTGACTGGTGTGCTGAGAGTGATGGTAGCTATTGCCTCCCCCTAAGGGACTTCTGGAGACACCCTAAGTGACTCCTCCTTTTGTTCTTCCCTTTCTATGTCAATGCCTTCTTCCTCTCCGTTGTTTCTTATCTTCTTCCTTTTGTTGTTCTTTCTCATCTCCACCAGTTTCTTCCTTTGTTTCCTCCTCTATTTTAGCATCATCCTCCTTGTGTTCTCTTTCATCATGTCCCTCTGGATTAGTTTCTTCTTCATCCATCTCATCCCCAACTAGCTTTATATATTCTTTTTCTTGTTTTGCCTCCTCCTCACTGATAGAAAGAATAACATCATAGGTGAGGGTTTTGATGTCATCTTTTGTTGGTAAGTTTCTAAAGACTCACCATGTTATAGGGATCCTGAGGGTTTGGAGGACATCCTTAATGAGGATCCTGATCAACCCATGGTGAGCCAACTATTGGGAATTCCCTTCCTTTACTTTGCTGCTAGAGTCTATGAGTGATTGCATCAAGAAATAGGGTATGTTGAGTCTTTGGTGAACTGGTGTTTCTACCCCAAGTCTTAATTCTTCAATCATTCTAAAATGGTTGCCATAACAACACTGTATTTATGGAACGATAGATGAGGTGACAGGGTATGGTGAATGAGGTGGATGGTAATGAATGAGGGTGGTGGATGACATGGAGGAGATGAGATGGAGTGGAGCGATGGTGGTGGCCCGCTGTGGTGGTAGGGTGTGTACAAGATGGTCATCAGGCTTGAACCCCCACAGCAATCTTAGGCCATAGATCTCGGTAAAACACCGTGACATCATGGTCAACTGTGGGGGTTGAGCCTGAGTTATAACTTGTGCTTGTTGCTCCCCCATAGAGCACTTTATCTGTCTCTTGAATCCATGTTTACTTAAATCTTGTGTTACTGCTTGAACTTTAATATGGGTCGGGGCCCCACCTTAAATCACTGTTTTCAGACTGTTGCATTCTCTTTTGACTTATTAAAGAATTTCCTTTTTGCCACCTTTTCACTTATAAACCAACTACTTCATACCCTTTACAACTTTTGGTCAAATGATGCATACGAGTGAGTGAGTGGGATACTTACTTGTGGTCTCGATGCCGCACTGCAGTTGTTGAAGATCAGAGATGTTGCTGATGGTCATTCTTCTTCTTCCTCTGCTACTTGCTGATGGTTTATTGGCTTTTGCAGGTGTTTGTGATTGAAGATCTGATGTTGCTGCTGCTGTGGAGCTCCTAGATTATCCTAGTGAAGAATTTGTAGATGATGATTGATATTTTGTGGGATAGGGTGATGATAATGGTTGAGGTGATTGGTTAGATCATGTCTAGTACAAATTTTGGGGACCTAACCAATCTACCATTTAGGGGATCTTGTAGAAAGAAAAATCTTCACCTGAATTGAAGCAATGAAGTGAAAAACAATCGAATGTATGGAGGGAGGCATGGTAAAGAATGGAGGAGATGAATATATGTGAGGCAGGGTTCCCTTTGGATCTTCTCTTTACTCCTTGATTTTCTTTCTCTCCCACCTACAAATAATAATTATGTCTTTTTTCTTTTAATATTATATTTTTTGAAAAACACCTAGGCTACCTTAGAGAGTTATTCACCCTAGATATCTTCCCTGGGCGCCTCAAGCAAGGTTTTCACCCAAGGATCTTCTTACTCTTTTTCATTTTTTTTCTCATCCTTGGTTTTCCTCACAAGTTTTTCAACCCAAAGATGGGACTTAGGCACCCCATGGAGGTTTTCACCCGAATCCTTATTCTTTTTTCTCTTTTTCAGTGCCCTGATGAGGGAGGAGCTGGAACTTGCTCCACCATCATCACTCTCTTATTGATATTGTCAATCAACTCTTGTTTTGATAAAGGCCTCTTGCACATTTTCAATCGGTGTCCATTAACAAGCAATGGAATGACTTCTTCATCTATAGTTCTAATTTGCACTGAACCATTATCATGGCATATTTCCACACATAAGGTCCGAGCCATCTTGTCCTTAGCTTGCCCTTGAAGTCTTTATACCTAGAATCATATAACAATGCCCATTCTTCCCCTTGAAATTGCTTCTCCTTGATATGTTTTTCATGCCAAATCTTCCTCTGAAATTGAACAATCTTTGTATGTAGGAAGGCCTGCATTTTGAATTCATCCAATCCATTCAAATGGAACAATCTTTCTCTCTGTGCATGACTGAGATATAAATCTAGTTGGGCTGCCATCCTCAATGTGTTATATTCAAACTCAATGGACAACAAAGCCTTTTTCCCATAGACCAGCTCATAAGGTGTAAATCTAGTGGTGGTCTTCCATGTTGTATTATAGACCCAGGTGGCCTCAACTAGTCTCTCTACCAAATCCTTCCTACTGCTGCTCACTACCTTAGTTAAGATGTTCTCCAGTTCCTTGTTGGTCACCTCCACTTGCCCATTAGCTTGTGGATGATAAGGAGTGGAGGTCCTATGCTTGATTTTGTGATGGTTGAGCAGTTCTTCAATCATGCTAGAGGTAAAATGGTTGCCTTGGTCTGTGACTAGCTCTCTAGGGTACCCAAATTTGTAGAATACATTCTCCCTTAGGAACTCAACCACCTTCTCTTCTATTGCTGCCTTAATCACCTTGGTTTCAGCCCACTTAGTCAAATAATCAGTGCACACAACAATGTACTAATTTTTCTTTGAAGGAGGGTTGATATACCCAATGAAGTCCATGCCCCACTTGTCAAATGGCTTGAAAGTCACTTGTGGTTGTAGGGGCATTTCATCTCTTGGAGTAGGATTTCCCATCCTCTGGCACTGATCACACTGACTAATGTACTTTTTCACATCCTAATGAAGAGTAGGCTAATAATAGCCTACTTGCAACGCTTTAAATGTTGTCCTCTTTGCTGTAAAGTGACCTCCACAAGGCCCATCATGACAGGTCAGAAGGATGTCAAAAAATTCCTCTTCCCTTACACACCTTCTCAAGATTTAATCTAGGCCAAGTTTGAACAAATTCCCCCAATCCAGGTGAAGGGGGCACTTTTCCTGACTATCTTGCTCTTTTCTTTGGAGGGCAAGTTTAGTGGGAACTGTGCTGATACCAAATAGTTTGCTATATCAGCAAACCATGGGGAGAGAACTGAAATAGCAAACAAATGATCATCTGGTAACTGGTCATTCACCATTCCTTCTTCACCTATAGGCAGATTCATCCTAGATAGAAAGTCTACAACAACATTTTCCTTACCAAGCTTATCAACAATAGTTAGATCAAACTGCTGTAATAAAAGAAACCATCTTATAATTCTAGCATTCAAATCTGGTTTTTTCATTAAATATTTGATTGCAGCATGATCAATATGCACAAATGTTTGATAGCCTGTAATGTAATGCCTAAATTTGTTTAATTAATGCACAACAGCCAGGAGTTCCTTTTCGGTCACAATATGGTTTAGCTAAGCCTTTGATAGGTTCCTACTATAAAATAGATGGCATAGGGAAATTTCTCCTCTTCCTGACCTAAGGTTACTTTGATGGCTATGTGTGAGGCATCAACATGAATACGAAAAGGGAGGGCCCAGTTTGGGCCTCTAAGGATTGGTGTAGTGGTTAACTTACCCTTTAGAATGTCTAAGGTCTCTTGACAACTCTTTGACCATATAAATTCAGAATCTTTGGCCAGCAACCAAAACAAAGGAGAGGCCAACTTGCTGAATTCCTTTATAAACCTTCGATAGTATCTAGCTAACCCTAAGAAACTCCTGACATCTCTCTTCTTTTGTGGAGGGGAGACCCTTTAGATGATTTCTATTTTTTTGGGTCCACCTGTAGCCATTGCTGAGATATTGAATGACCTAGCATGGTCCCTTCAGTCATTAAGAATTCACATTTTTCTAGATTGAGAGACAGGTTCATTTCAATGCATTTGTGTAATACTTTGCCTAGGTTAGTCAGGGCTTCTTGAAAATCACAACCATAAGGTGTAAAGTCATCCATATAGTTTTCCACAAGATCATGTACTAATTCAGCAAAAATACTCAAGACTGCTCTCTGGAAAGTGGCAGGAGCATTGCATAGACCAAAAGGAAGGACCCTATAGGCAAAAGTACCCCAAGGGCAGGTGAATGTGGTCTTATCCTGGTCTTCTGGGCAGATTTGGATTTGGTTGTATGCACTGAATCCATCTAGGAAGGAAAAAAAAACTTTTTCCTTGCCAGGCCATCTAGCACTTGGTCAATGAAGGGTAAGGGAAAAATGATCCTTCTTTATGGCCTTGTTCAACTCCCTATAATCAACACAAATCCTCCACTTACCATTTTTCCTGGGAACTAACACTAAAGGAGAGACCCACTCACTGTCTAAGATAGGGTAAATGAATCCCACATCTAGCAGTTTTTGCAGTTCTTCTTTGACTATGTCTTTAAGAGCTGGATTCATCCTCCTTTGTGGTTTCCTGACTGGCTTGCAACCTTCTTTTATGTATATGTGGTGAGTACACACTGAGGGGTGTGCTCCCTTCATTTCCTTCTAACTCCAAGCGAAGGCTTCTACATTTTCTCTCAACATGTTGCATAGCTTTTCCTCTTCTAAAGCAGAAAGAGATGGATTAATTTTCAAAGTTTTCTCTAGGCCAAATTCTATGGTTTTGATACGGAGTGGGTTGGAATTGGACAAGAAAAATTCAATTGGATAATTGTTTTGGGTTTCCCTTTCTTCTTCTTCTAATGGTAGTGAACTAGGAGTTGGACTTTGGAGCAGGTGTTCAATTGAGTCATCCTCATCTTGCTGTCCTCCTCTTATGGTTGCTTCCAAAGCATAAAGTTGGGTAGAATAAGCCTCATCTTCTTCCTCCTCCTCCAACCATAAAGGTAAATCATGCTCTAGGGTAGGTTGAGAAGGAGGGTATAGGAATAACTGTTTGGACATATGCCCATTATTGATGGTCATATTCCCAACTCTGTAGCTAATGTAAGCATCAATTATGGCCAACCATGGCCTCCCAAGGATAAGAGGGTAACCCGTAAGCTTAGCCTTAGGCTAGAGAACTAGGAAATCTGTAGGGTACTCCCAGGAGTCAATAGAGACCATCACATCCTCCACAATTCCCTCAGGGGTGATTGTGGAATGGTTTGCAAGTTTTAGAACTATTGTGGTCTTCCTCAATGACCCTTGGAGGTTGAGCTTGAGCATGGTGTCCTTGTTCATCACATTAATGGCATCCCCAAGATCAATCAGAGTGTGTGGGACAATGGTGCCGTTGATGTGCACATCTACTACAGGGCTTCCAGGGTCCAAATATTTTCGACATATTACCTGCCCCAACATTAAGTCAGACAACTTCCCAATGAAATTAATGGTAGGGGCATCCATTTTTCTTCTTCCTGGATGCTTGAAGCACTTCTCCTTAATCAACTTATTGTAAATGGGAACATCCTTGATTGCCTAGAGAAGGGGGATCTTTACACATAGTTTTTTCAATTCTCCCAGAAGTTCAGTTTCTTTTGGGGTAGGCTCGAGTGGTTGGGCTAATCTCTCAGGAAAGGGTGGATTTACTTTAAGGTTTCTTTCCTCTCTTTCTTCCTCAACCTCCCTATGTGGAGAGGGAGGTTTTTTATCAGGGAGAATTCTCCCAGATCTTAGGTTGATCTCCTGGATTTCTACAGCATAAGCTGTGTATGATGTCTCTCCCCTGTTTACTTGTTGAGCCTGCCTATTATTTGGGTTCGGATTTGGCTGGGCAGGCATCTAGGGTTACTTGGGTGGAGCAGAGTGCAGGAGTTGTGGTTGGGTAGGTGGTGGAGGCAATAGGGCTGGAACATTGTTGAATTGGGGTGTCCACCCTTGGTGTGGGGTATTCCACTGATGTTTTGGTTGAACATAAGGTTGAAATGATTGGCTGGCTAGCTGGGAATGATACTGAGATGTATAGGACCAAGGAGGGGGTGTATATGAGGAAGGATGAGCAGGGGGTCCCCAAGAAGGTATAAATGTGGTTTGGTTAGGGTTGTAATATGCATGGGATGACCCTTGCATACCTTGCTGGTATGGTCTAGGCCTAGGAGGTCTCATTTGGTTGATGTAGCAAGGCTTATCAGTGACCCATTCAGTTCCTTGATATACAACTTTAAGTCTAGGTAAATAAGGGAACTTGTCTATGGAGTGGTTTTCTTCATAGACCGAACAAATCTTAATACAGTTCAATGGAAATTCGTTCCTAGGATGCCCCCTAGTGCATCTAGGACAAAAGATGGCCAGGGCTCTTTTTGCTTCCTCTTACTTCCTTTTGATGTTCATGGTGTCCAATTGCAAGGCAAGGGTTTTTAGCATATCACTTTTGAAATCTTCCAGCATATTTCCAATTTCACCCTTGATGGATGAGTTGGAGGATGATGTATTGGCCATAGGTTGACTACCCCTACCATTTTTCCTGGTGTCCCTAGAATGGTTTCTAAAGACAGTCTTAATATCCTCATAGGGTAATTGGTAGATATCTCCTTCTCTTATCATATGTAAGGTATCCAAAAGATCCTCCCTTACTCCTCTAAGCAGGACCAACTTTAGTGACTCAGGGTTAAGTGTGCACCTGGCCCTTTTGTAATTGAGCTGGAATATTTATTCATAGTATTATAAGGATTCATCTTGGCCTATGGTCATCCTAAAAATCTCTTCTTTAGTGTCCTTTGACATACAGTAGTCCATATATTTGTTGTTAAAATCATGTTGCATCTGAGCCCAATTTGTGATGCTATCTTCAGGTAAACCCATGAACTAGCACAATGTTGCATCCTTCAGGGTAGATGGAAATAGTTTTAACTTTTGCTCATCATCTGTATAGTCATAGGTTCAGAATATAACAACAAAATCAAATAGGAAAGTGTCAGGGTCCTCTATGGTTAGGCCATGAAAATGAGGTAGAGAAGAGGGGCTTATATTCTTCATCTTAGTGTCCCCATTGGTTTCCCTGATGGGGAAGGAACCCTCAATTCTCTCTCTATTCCCTATGTCATTTTGGTTTTTAGCCATTGGTTCAGTAGGAATGGGTTCTCCCTCTTCTTCTTCCCCTGTAGGTTCTTCAAATATGTAAGGTTGCTCACCTAAAGGGCATTCCAATTCACAGTCACAGAAGAAGAGAGAAGGTTGACTGTTGGATGCAATGGGGGTATTTGACAAGAATTTCCCTAAATTGTCCCTATTCATACGAGGCATGAAAGGAAATGTTTTTGGGTTGGTTTTTGTGAGATTTTGTTAAAGCTAGAAAGTACTTTGCAGAAATGAAATTGATGATTGAATGAAAACCACTAACAAAACGAAACTACTCGTTGAATTGAAATTCTTCTTGCAGACAGGAAAGGAAAGGAAAGTAGATAATGACAAATGAAAGAAAGGAAGCTACTAGATTACTTTTGTAGAAATAAACTAATGGCAGAAAATTGAAGACTAGAAATAGAAGAAAGAAATAATCACATTCTACTTAGAAACCTCCTTAGCAATGACACCAAAAAGTGATGAGCCTAGGTATTGCAACAAGAATGCTGCAACTCCCAGGGCTACCATCTTGACTTATCAACCCAGGGTTCATACAAACTTGGAGGTGATAGTGCTATATGCACAAGTAAAGGTGAAGGTCCTACCTGTTGTCACTACTCATTTAGCAAGAGACCCCAGGGGTTCCAAGTCAGATTTCTATAGGGTCAGAAGAAGCTTAATTATTTGATGGAAGAAGAGAAAATTTATTCTAAGAGAGAGCTACTCTACTATAGTAATGAAGAAAACAACTTGTAATGCTAAACCACACCATAACCTAACTAACCATCTAAATAGATATGCTAAACAGAATTGCTAAATCAACACTAACCTAATGCTGCTATCTAAGTTGTAGAGGTAAAGGGCATTAAACTATACTAAGGTGTAAGCAAAGGAACTAAACTAAATCTATTTTCAAGTGGAAGAGCAGTCGGAGATCGAAATTGGTGAAAGGAGGATGTAAGGACACAATAGTGCATAGGGACCGTTGGATCGATCAACGACCAGAAGATGGACAGTGGAGATCTTATTGCGAGGGCTTAATCGAATAGATGTATGAACAAGGTAATTAAGCATATGAACAACAAAGATCGTATCGCGAGGAATTAAGTGAATGGATGGACGAAAAGGGTAATGAAGTAGATGAACGACGACGATCTTATCGCGAGGAATTAAGTGAATGGATGGATGAACAGGGTTAACAGGAGATGAATGGCAGAGATCTTATCCCGGAGATTAAGTCAAGAGATGGAAAGATAAGATTAATTAGAGGATGGATGACAGAGATCGTATCATGGGAAGAAAACGTACGAAAATGATGGAGTGTGTCTCGAAGGTGGTAAGTAGTTTCTCACACGCCCTTGAAGCTGTAAGTTGTATTTTTGAATCTTATGAAATTAGCCTAACTAAGTGACACATAGCATGAGAAAAACACTTTTCTCACGTGCTCTTGTGTGGACAACTGTCATGCAAGAATCCGTGCGAGATTGCACGATAGCTGTCGGATCAGGCTAGATAGATTGATGGTGGAGATTGGCCAAGCTAGTTGGCGAGTGGGTGACGCGATAGCCATCGGATTAGGCTAGACAGATGACAATGGAGATTGGGGTGCATAAAGTATTGAGGTGACGTAATAGCCATTGGATCAAGAGACAGATCGACAGTGGAGATTAGAGCACATAAAGTAGGTGGAAGACTTCACGTGTGATGGCTGTTGGGTAAACTAATGAATCAGACGGTGATTGGTTAGGTTTGTTGTGGATCGGAAAGTGAGGAAATGATTCATGAAGAATGTGCTGAAGGAGGTTTCAAATGAAAATGATAGAAAAACAAGTGAGGGTGAGGATGGACCGAGAGTGATGGAAAACGATGACAGTGAAATGAAACAAGTAACTGCGTCAAACAACAAACTCCAAAGCTAATGCGAGAAATAGAAGCCTGTGTTTTGGGGGTTTTTGAAGGGTCTCTTCCTCAAGTCATGGTCCCATATGGAGGAGGTGAGGCCAAGATACCTACGGACAACCTTATGGTGAGATAACTGCGGACAACTTGTGAACTGAGAGAAGACACAAATGGAAGTAAACTAAAGCAAAACCAATCTACTCTACACTACTGTAAGTGGAATGTAGCTACTTAAGAAAATAAATAGAAAGCCATGAATCATCTACGCTATATTGCTGTAATGGAAATGCAGCTACTTAAGCAAGTGAACATAAAAACAATGAATCATCTACGCTATACTGCTGTAATGGAAATGCAACTACTTAAGCAAATGAACAGAACCAGAAATCTATGCTAGCATACATGTACAATAAAGAGGAGCTTTGGCTGCTCGGGTTGGGCCCTAACCCAAGAGCTTCAACCCTCTGAGTTAACTCAGTGCTGGCTCAAAATGAAACTCATTCTTATTATCAAAACCATGGATTACATAACAAAATGTCACAAGTCTTGCGGCTCAGAAATAAAGTAGAGTTTTACAATAAGAATCTGAATCTTACTAAGGTCCTAAGCCTCTCTACTCATACATCTGAAGTCTTCAACGACCTCCTTCCCATTAGGGAGGCTTGGCTCCCCACTCAAGATAAACTGGTTTCTATCACTTTCACTTGCTTGGCTGTCTTTTAGTCCTCATGATTTGGTTGTTTTCACTCTGAGCTGATGGAGGAATATTTGAATGGAGGGGTAGTAAATGAGGAGGATTTACCTCCTATAATTCCTCTACCTTGTCCCATTCGAGTTTTGACCAAGGTCTTTGCTAGAGTTACTTTATTTTATCCTTTATTACTGCATTACATGCACATTAGGCCACAAAGCAAAATATCGAACTCTAACTCATCTCATAAACAAAATATATTAAAAAATATGCAATAAGTTGTGAGAATAGTTGGTTTGACTAAGCTAGAAGGTGAATTAAGGCCAATTAAGGCCCATATAATTACCCAATGATGAGGCTCATCAAGATCCTCATACATTTCTTGAGCATAATTTATGTTGGATAAGTAATGAATTAGGTTTTCCTTAACTCCATCCACTATTAGGTTCATTGCTACAATTTTGGATTCTCTAAAATTCTCTTTCTTTGCTTCATCTGCTGGTTTCTTTACTTTCCCTTGAACACGATTCAATACTTTGTGCTTTTTGAGGATAAGATCTATCCTCTTTTTCCATGCCTTGTAGTTGGAGGCCCCTTCTACTTTGTTTTTTTCCTTCATTGAGTTTGTAATATTGATATCTACTATTCCTTGTGACCTAACCTTGAAACTCCTTATTCTCCTTTCAATAGATCTTTGGGTTGCCTTTTTCTTCCTCCTTTCACCCTAGCTCTGATACCATGTTAGAAAATCAGAAAGGAAAAAAGATTTTATTATGTTGATAATTACTTATGATACAATTATGTTCTTATTATCTTATTTATGTTCTTCCTTTATCTTCTTCTCATCAAGAAATTATCTAGACAACAACATGAAGGTCATGGACACTGGATGTAGGTGCTCAACCATCTCTAAAACCCCTATATAGGGGAAAAACCAGTCAAAAAATATTCCTTCAATATATTCAAAATTAGATAGACCAAGACCTTAGACCCAAAGATATTAGTCCTCCAGCAAGTCAACCTTCCAATATGATTCAACACACTTTAGTAGTCTCCTCTTGTCCAACAACTTCAATCCAACAACCCAAAAATCTTAACCCCAACTTTAGAATTTTGGACTTGCTGAAACTTTTGAAATTTTTGGCCTTCTTGCACTTTTCAGTCTTCTTGCACTTCTTGGCTTGCCTACAGTTTTTGGTCTTCCTGCACTTCTCGACATGCTTGCACTTCTCAGTTTGCCTACACTTATGAAATTTTCGGTCTGCTTGCACTTTTCAGTCTACCTACACTTCTCAACCTGCCTGCACTTTTCAATCTGCTTATACTTCTTGATCTACCTGCACTTATGAAATTTGACTTTCTTGTACTTATGAAATTTCAACTTTCCTTTATATAGGTGTCTCTGGCCCTCAGTTAGGCCAACTTAGCCTTTTTTGAGGCCAACTTGGCGGAGGAGGTCTACAAGACCTAATATATAATAAAATAAATCTATTTCTTGACAAGAGAAGCCCAAGAAGGGTCTTTTACATTATGACGTGGACAAGAATACTTAACATAACCCATGAAGCCTTTAATGGAGGCTTTGAGCTAATAAAAATTGACCCAAGCATGAAACCCATGCTTTAATAAGCTAATTTATTTAATAATATTTTTTTTTCTTTTGATAAATAAGATATATCATGACTCAAATACAATTATGAAGGTCGACACTAGTTACATTCTTCAACACCTAGGGGGTCTTTGCTCTTCTCAAATATATGTTCAAGGTTTAAATGAAGTTGTGCAGTGATGATAAATGAAGGAAAAAATTTGGATGGAATTATGGATGTGACTCAAAGAAATGTGTTTTTCTACAAGATGCCCTGTTTTTCTACAACAAGCATCCAAGAATACTTTTATGGAGTTTGAGAGTGAGTTAGAGGACGGAGAAAGAGGTTAAAGGTTGTGAAAGGGTGTGAGGGACATTACCAAGATTAGGCACACTAAATGATCTGACTTATGCAAAGAATAAATGAGGCTAGAAGTTTCCTGTAGCTCAGTTAGGTAGTTTTCAACATGTGGATAATTTGCAAAAATGAAGAGTAGTGAAGGAAAAGGTGATCAGGGAGGTGATGCTAATGCATGAAAGATGCTGCTAATGCATGAAAGATGATGCTAATTAAAACTACTAATTGTAGGAAACAAAATGAGAGTGGAAAGGATGAGTTAAATTTATAATGGAAACTACTATTGCATACAACAACCTATTTTTGGTTCTTATCATCACAAGGTACACAAAAACGCTTCAATAAGGATCTTGCTCATAAACCTACAATGAAAATTATTTTCTCATAAATACGATTTTCAGAAAATCACTAGACTAAAGGAATGTAAAATAAATATACAAAGGAAAGGACTTGAGCACTTGGGTTGGGCCATAACCCATGGAAATACAGGTCCCTTGAAGCAAACTCAGGCTAAGATCAAAGTAATTCCTTTCATTAACCTCAAAAGTGTTCAAACATGTAACATGATAACTAAAATAATAAGCAAAAGTTTCCTTCTTTGATAATCACTATCTTTCCTTTAGAATTTGAATCTCTACTAAGCTACTGGGATATTTTATTTATACAAAAAGTGGGTGAAGGGTAGCCTCCTTGAAGGGAGGTTTGCTTCCCTCCAAAACTCATAATTTTTTTTTATAAATTCCTTGTAGATTCAAACTGCTTATGTAATTTTCTAAAATAAAGGACTTGAATCTACTCTACTCATCAGTGAAAACAATTAATCGATTGAGAAATCACGAACCATACAAGAGAAAGAATTAAATCAACACATTACACAATGTTTTCCTGGTGAAAGACACGACTAAAAAACCCCTTGCTATCTATATATTGCATTAGTAAGAAAATACAAGAATATTACAATGCTTTGCTCAAGCCTGAACAACCTTTTCACTATCCCTATCTATCTCACTATTTCTTAGACAAGCCTAGGCTAATACTTAACCAAATTTTGGCTTTTTCAAGTCCCTATTTCCTTGCATTGTTTCCTTGGGAATTAGCCCCCTATTAATTGGGGAAATTCTTTAATATGAATTGCGCAATCCTCATAGGCCTTCCTTTGACTGCAAGCACCACTTGTACAATTTAGTTGATTATACAAATGATAATACACTACTCTTGAACTCCAATATCAACTAGGTAACTCTAAGATTTGACATACATGAGTTATTTATGAGTGAATCATTAGTTAAGAGGTTGAAAACATGAAGCAACACCCCACTGTTTGACCTCCTACTAGTTCCTCCATTAGTTGGAACTAGTTTAACTAACTTTAACTTAGTTAAACTGAATTAATTAATTACAACTCAAAATAAACTCAACCAGGGCTCCTATAATGTAGGAGACACTCTACATGACTCAAGTTAGACCCTCAACTCAAATTAACTAAGAGAACTAAGTCAAATTAACTTAGTAACTCGTACAAATTGTCTTGTGATGTAATCTGTTACACTAAATTTTGTCACCATGACTGTCGATTCAGATCTCTAGCCATCCGATGAGTCTCAAGTGAATCCCCTATGAAGATTGAAGTAAAAAAATACCAGGAACAAAAGGAATTTTGGGTTGCACTGCTTAAAAACTATTTTTGAGTATCTGCACAATTTCCCTAGTCATTCCCTACGTATGTGAAATTTTTACCGTTGTGGTGTGCACAATTCTGTGCACTGTCTTCCACTGTGAGTTGCATAATCCTGTTCACGCAAGAAAAAATAAAAAAGAAAGTTCATATGAGTTGCATAATCCTGTTCACACAAGAAAAAATAAAAAATAAAGTTGTAGAAGCTTTGATGGAGGAATATTATCGAAATTAGAAACCTCGAACAACTACATACATGTGCCTCATCCATTGGTTCATGGAACTAATCTCCTCCTCTTAAGCATTATATCCCTTGAGAAGAGGAACTAGAAACCTCCCCCTCTTTCCTATAAATTGAGCACAAGACTAAAGGAAGGGGGGAGACTTGGATTTGTAAACTTATGCTGCTGATTTTGGGTCTAACTAACTTGTCATCAAGGGAAGGAATGAAGACCATTGGAAGAGGCTTGTGACATCAAGGCAACCAAGTTGTAAGCTTGTTCTCATTTGAATTTAATACAAAGTAGTTGTTCTTTCCTAATTGCATCTATTTTGATGTTATTTGTGAGATTCCTTGATCACTCACATGGTTTATAACTAATTATTGATTCAACTATATGTTGTATGTTAAGTTAGGGATTTCATTTACCTTTGATTTTATATGCGGAATGCTTTGATCCCTTTGAATATTTTGATCTAGGCAGATCTCTTTCAGAGCATCATGGAGAATTTTTGGAAAGCATTGAAAAGAATTCTACAAGCACATCGATAATAGGTAAGTTATTCTTCACGTACTACATGTTTCATGTTTTAGTTATAGGCTAAGGAAAGGTAGAAATTCTTTTGATGTTTGTTAGTAGGTTTTGTTGGAAATCTAGGGAGATCCTTCTTGTTGGCAATAAGTGATTTGTTTGCCTAAAAAATTTGTGACCATATTAGGGAACATGAGTTACTCTTCTTGTGTCCTACTATGACCCTTGCCAGCTTTAGACCCTTTTAATAATTGAAATTTTTTGTTTGAGACCTTTATTTTTATTTTTTCTAAAGTTTTCTCTGACTATGCATTTTATCTTTAGGCACAATGCACAAATATATGCACTTAATCCTTAGAACCAGTGCATATGAGCAATGAATCAAATTGATGGCCTACACAAACCTATAATTTTTTTAGAAAAAAACTAGGTTTTCTCTTATTTATGTCCATATTTTTTGTTTTTATGATTTCTTAAGCCTGTTTACAATCTTATAAAGTCTCTGTCAATTTGATTAGGTGTTTTGAATTTTATTTTTGAGAAATTCTTAGTTTGATTTCCTTTGGTCATTACTCAGAGGTTTGTCTCAGTTTCTTAACAAATTTTTTTATGTTTTTTCTTTCATTTTTGCAAAAACATTTACCCTTCAATTGTCGGGAGGGGGGGGGGGGGGGCTGAATTATGTCTAAGTGATAATTGCATTTGAGCATAATCACTTTTGATCTTTGGAATTTTCACCCAATTTCCTTACACTCGATTGATTCTTTAGTTACATTGGTGAAGGAAAATAGCCTTGTTGTTCTTTCACTGATTTGGAATCATCTTGTGTTTATTTTGAAGAATTCTCTTACATAGATTACATTTGCATAGTTAGAATTCTCATTTTCATAACATGAACAACAATTGTTGATATATTACATTTTCATAGTTTCCAAGCAAATTATGCATAGATTACATTGCATGGTTTGACACTTAGGGTGTTGAATTGCATTGGAAAACTAGAAGTGGTGGATTATGGAGTTGATATTTTAAAGAAGAACCTATCACCTTACTTTAGCTAGAATTCATCGAAATGAAAAGATCATAATATCGTGTTCAGTTTCATTAAAGTTTTGGGTCAGGTCATAGCACCATTAGTTTCACATCCATTTACCCATTAAGTAACAACTTAAAAAAAACAACTCTAATAAAATCAATTAGAATTTTTATCATCTTGGGACTCTTTCCACCTACATTAGATCAGGTTATAGGGATTTGGAATAGAGGAGTGAGTTAACTTTCCAAAGATGCAAACAAACACTACAACATTGCAATAGGGAGTAAATCCATTTATTATAGTTTGTCTCTTGGAAGCTCCTCTAACAATGGAGTTAAGAACGAGAACATATCAAACCCAGTGAAGTGATCGACCCCACTTCATTGGTTACTGTAGAGTGATTTACACGTATTAGAAATGGTGTTGAAAGGTTCTTGGGAGTCAATTGAAGGTAAACCTCATACAAACATGTTGAGGAACTTTCAAGGGGATTGGGCTTTGTTACTCTTCCCTTACGTGTACGTCCGATTTGTGAATGTCCCCCAGGTTAAATTGTCGTAAGTCGTAACCTTAGAGACCATAATATTAGGGATATTACCCAAGGTGACAGTAGATGGGAAGTCTCTGTTGTACCTGGAACAAAATTTGGCTAGACTCACTTGGGCCTTTCTGGAGGGTATTATTCACTCAAGATGGCATAAGTGAATTTACTTACACCAGATTGTGACCATTAAGCAGGCTGCCAGCATACCTTGTTCCACCCACTCTATCTTTATTCACTTTTCCATTGATCTTTGTGATGTTGGATTTCATCACCAACTAGTGATTTTGCCGTGAAAAGTTTGTTTGCATGGTTTGACTCCTTAGATTTACTAGCATGTGTTATTTTCTTATTTTTACTTTTTATAGACCTTAGGTTTGGATTGTGAATATTATTTAATTTCTTAATAAAAATTATTTAAGTTGAATCTAATGGCAAAAATTACTGAAGTTATCGATCAAGGAATCCCCATTAATGAGAATCCTATTGATCAAGGAATCCCCATTAATGAGAATCCTAGTTCTTTTCCTTTCTTTGGAAATGTCGGTCCTCCTTATACAACTATGTTTTCACTTCCTGGATTCACGATAGTTTAATTGGTGTGGCAGTTTTCAACTTCTTTAGTCCCAAATACTAAACCTATACCACCTCAACCAACTTTTTCACCTTAACCAAGTTCACCATCTCAATATCACCAACCTCATTTTAATCGTTTACCTTCTTCACCCAACATGTCCCCTTCCATTTCTTCTTTTTCGCTTGGTAAAAGCCTTGATGCTAGTAACCAAGTGACTAAGAAGAAGAAGAAGCAAGATAAGAAAGAAGTCAACCAACCAACCATGGCTGTAAGTATTGGTAATGTTGAGGAAACTTCCAACATACATCACAAGCCCAAATACCCTTGCAAGCTTTGTAAGGGTGACCACTTCCTTATCAATTGTCCTGATATTCCTAAGGTCTTGGAAGTATGGTTAGAAAATTCTTATCAACTTACTATTGATCCATCAGCTAGTGATTTTCAGGCTCCTAGGAAAAATGGTAAATTTAGGTTTCCTTGTAGGTATGTGAAGGCAGTCATAAAACTCATATTTTCCCTCACATGTATGAAGCCTCAAAATTGTTGGAAAAATTATTGTTTCCGAGCAATAACTTCCAACTAGTTACCGCAAAATTTCTCCCAACCTACCGTTAGTTGACGAAGTGATTGATATAATTCCAAGTACAATCAATCCCACTCTTCCATTGGAGAGTGAAACACATATCACTCAGGTTGATGAACCATTAGTTAATCAAGTGGTCGAATCAATTCCATCTTCGGTCGATCCCACTCTCCCTATAGATAGTGAACTTAATACTGCCTAGGTTCTTCTTGATACCTCATATTCTTCTACACATGGGGGCATTTAACATGTTTCCATTGAACCCCCTCCAAGTAATGAGGTTATTTCCTTTGATTGGAGTAGACTAACAGAGCCTCATATTCATTCTTCCACCCCTTTCCAAATCATTGTGAAAGAATATGGTAAGAATGTGCATCACAAAAACATCAACGAAGGTGATTCTATCAGTATTTTATCCTCAACCACTTGACAAGCTTTGGGTTCTCCTCAACTTGTGCCTGTTACACAGAATCTGTTATATTTTAACATAACCATTAGTGAACCTTTATGGATCCTTCCTAAGTTACGTATTAATCTGGAAGGTAAAACTATATGTATTGATCTTATGGTAGTCCAAGGTCCATTGGATTTCAATTTTCCCTTGGATGAGACTATGTCTATGCCATGAAAGTTGTCATGTCCACACTCTTACGAGTGATGTATTTCCCTCACAATGGAAACATAGTGACTATTGACCAACTTTCATTCATTGGTATTGATTCGACTACCACCCATCCGACATCCCATAATGTTCCTTATATGCAAGTGGTATCTACCCCACCATGGGTTAATTATGTGGAAACCAATCCCATGTTTTTAGCTACCAATGTTAGCGAGCCTTTCACTGTTTTCTCGGATTATTTTGACTTAGATCTAGTAATTTACATGGTGAACCCTTCAATGGCGACATTTGAACCTAATTTTTTTGTACAAATTGATTCCCTTAACATGAGTTCCTTCTAGAGAATTATCTTCTAATGAAGACCTCTTGGAAGCCATGATCAAGGTATGTGTTTCTTCCAAATGGAAGCCATGATCAAGGTCCCTATGAGGATGTTTCTTTTACTGTGTCAACCTTGTTTAAAAATGAAACAGGCCACCATGAGGATAGTTCTTTTACTATGTCAACCTCATTAAAAAATGAAATAAGCCCCTATGAGGATATTCTTTCACTGTGTCAACCTCGTTAAAAAATGAAACAAATCCCATGAGTATAGTTCGTTTTATTGTGTCAAGCTCATTAAAAACTAAAACAAGTTTCCATGAGCATAGTTCCTTTTCTTGTGTCAAACTCGTTAAAAAATGAAACAAGGTTCCATGACCATAGTTTTTTTTCTGTGTCAATCTCATTAAAAAATGAAACAAATCCTCCCTTAATCGAGTCAAGTCTTTCATCTGATATCATGAATGAACCTTCATTTCATCCGTCTATTAGTAACTAGTAGTCTACTTAGGTGAATGAAATGAAGCTTGGGTGGCATGTCCCTATGTCGTTATGTTGGGGGCATGAAAACTTATCTCAAGCACAATTTCCTCTCTGTTTCAAGCTTGTGTAAAAATGAAACCACTCTCAAGCACAGTTTCCTCTCTGTTCCAAGCCTGTGTAAAAATGAAACACTCTCAAGCATAGTTTTTCTCTATATGAGTCCATTTTGGTTATTATTTTCAAGTCTAGTTAAACTCATTAAAATATCGAGCATCTTTTGTTATATTTTCATGCTCGTAAAACATACATGAAAATGTCGAGTTCTTTCCATTTTTTCTTGCTCGTTAATTAAATTGAAAGTCGGTGATATGAGTACACTTTTATCACTTTTTCAGAATCGTTAAAACTTACAAAAAGTGAAGCCTTGAAGTGACCTTTAAGCTCTTTTCTGACTCTCAAAACATGAAAATATTGTTGAGTATGCTTGTTTGTTTCGAACTCATTAAAGAAAATGAAAAATTTCTACTTCATATAAGTTTACCCTTTTTATGGATCATGTGGACTATTTATGAAAAAAGTATACGTTGACTAATCATGGTCATTAGAGTTCTCTCTTGCATTATTTTACCCTTTTCCAGGCTTGAGAGACTAAATTCACAAAAAATGACATTTCGGAGTTTACTTATGTTTTTCTTGTGACTCCCTAAAAATGAAAAACACCTAGCTTTACTTTCTCCGGGGTCGTTAAACTTTACCTTGAAAGAGCTGAATGATTTTCTTTTGTGTATTTTCAAACTATTTAAACATGAAAATGACATTGAGTTACCCCTTCGTTGGACTTATTAAACATAAAAAGTGTAGGACTCGTTAATCATGATGACACTATACCACTCCTTCCTACGATTCATTAAAAATACTCCGAAGGACTCATCGGAAGGATGAGCTTATATGACAAACATATTTTATCCTCCTCAAGCTTGTGTAAAAATAACAAGGTACTTGCCAATAATGGTGGGGGAAAATGGGAAAGAAACATTTTTTTTGTATTGTTAGAAGGAAGTATGTCACTCTTGAACATGACACTCCATCACTCTTGTGTTTGGGTTTGGAAATCCATTTTTCTCTCAATTGACCGCACCTTATTGAAAGTCTTTAGAATGGTTTTGGGTCTTATGTTTGAGTCAAATGTTGCCAAGTCAAAATGTCGTGTCACCAATATGTAGGGAAAATTTTAAGAACCCCCCCTAAATTTACATGTATAATAAATGAGCGAATCTCCATGGTATATAGGAAAAATGGAAGGAGATTTTATCATTAATATGATATGTATATATAATTTTTTGGCAGATCTCTCACCAGACATGGCGAATATTTTACTCAATTATAAAATCGTGTGTTTATTGAATACACAAATGAAATCATTGCATTTCTTTAAAAAATCTTTTGAAATAAAAATTACCGAAATTACATATCAATAACCTAGTGGGTGTAGGATAAAATTCACCCGTGCCATTCACAGAAAGCATGATAAAAAACCTAATACTATATATAAAACCAAGAAAAATTCAAATTCATCACTTCTAGGGACCTCGTAACCGCCCTGCCAATACACAAGTATGTTCCTGTTTGCAATTAGAAAAATTACAAAAATTACAATCTGTTTACTCCAGCATATGTTGGAAAGTTATATAAGGATGACTAATGCAATCAATCCATTCCTTTTAGCCCTGGATTTGTTTCAGTTTAAACCAGAAGTATACAAATATACTTGTCCAATGTCTATGCTTTAACCATTCAACTTAAGATGTTTTTACAATATAATTTCATAAGTCTATTTAATATCTTCATTATCATAAAAACCAACCTATATCCATCTTAACTCCACATCTACCACTCTTAGGGGGATGAAATCTATTTATCCCTCTGAGCACTTGGTAGACCCATAATTAAGATGGATTCAAGATGATAGAATTTCCCCTTTAAAGCGTCTATGCTCACATGAATACCATGGTATTACCATGGGTCAATACCATGGGTTATCATAAAACTGGAGCTTAAAAATTACTATTTTTAATTTATAAAAATTAATAAAATTAATAGTTGATTTTTATTTTATTTTTTATTTTAACCAAGCTAAATTGTTTAACATACATTAAATTACAACATCCATTTTTACTCTTGATCGGATCAAATATTTTTTCACTCTATGCTAGTTTTCGTATCATGATATTTGATACCTCTCAGGGGTTAGTAGATCTAGAATAAAGATGGATCTATGCTGGTTTAATTCCCCCATTTAAATAGGCTACATTCCAGGTGAATACAATGTGCCATTTTGGTGAATACCATGGGTCAATACCATGTGCCATTTTTATTTTTATTAATACTAATATTAGGGTTAATAATGTTTTTTTGCATGGTATTAATAACAATCTGGTCCATGGTATTTGTCCCATAGTATTTGCCCATAGGTTTCACCTAAATATAACGCATTTTTTAAGTGTTCCTAAATATAAGGTGACTTATGGAGTAAATATAAAAAAATGTTTTATTTGTTTACCATACCTCTCGTTTATTTATATTTTTATTAATTTACCATACCTCTTTTACAAATATGGTATTTGGCCCATAGGATTCACTTAAATAAAACCTCTTTCCTGAGCCTTCATAAATAGAACGAGGGTTATGGACTAAATATAAAAAGAGGTTTTATTTATTTACCATGCGTCTAGTTTATTTATATTTTTATTTATTTACCATACCTTTTGAATAAGTATAAAAAGACGTTTTATTTATTTACCATACCTCCACTTATATTTTTGTTTGTTTACACCCTTGCATGTATATAAGGTGACTTATGGAGTAAATATAAAAAATGTTTTATTTATTTACCATACCTCTCATTTATTTATATTTTTATGAATTTACCATACCTCTTTTATAAATATGGTATTTGGGCCTTTGGCCCATAGGATTCACTTAAATAAAACCTATTCTTGAAAATGGGTGAATGGAAGGTTGTAACTCCTAATTTCAAGAGCTAAATTTACTGTTTTTACCCTCTCCCTTAAAATAAGGTGGGCTATTTGAGGTGATTTGCAAAAATGTACTATGATACAAAATATTCGCCCACTAAAAATTTAAAACCCCTTAATTTCGCCAAAGGGCGAACATTCGCCCCTAAAATTTTCTATGCCAATATGTTCAAGAGAAGTTCAACCATAGTTAAAATTACCTTGCAAGTCATAACCTTCAATAATGTCAGTCATCCCTGAGTCAGTCCTGGATTACTCCAAATTTTTTCTTCAAAACATGACATGTGTTTCATGTCATAGGCCCTTCTATAACGAATCGATTCCTATCAACTTATACTCATTATCTAGGAAGTTGATCTAGAACCTTCTTCAATACCTTAAAACCTGAATGCTCTAATGGCAGGTTTCTCGCTTTTGATGACAGGTTCTCATCATTGACCTTCGATTAAATGATTCAATGAGTTTTCAACCTCATGACATATTTTCACACTTCATAGATTGTACTAGAAGTACCTTGAGAACTTGTTGTCACTCACTACAAAATATGTTTTCAATTGCTCAAAGTGAAAAAGAGAAGTGATGTATGAAGCCATCTTCTAAGCCACATAATATCTCAAAGCTAAATCAGACCCTCTCCATTGGATATTTCTCGGAATTATCTTTCCAACAATATGTGGAAGTCCCAGAATGGACTATGGAATCAAAAGCTAGAGCATATTGAAGTTTCCCTTTGAAAATAAGAAAACAAGGAGAAAATTCCTAAGTGTAAAATCTCAGGTCTCAACATATTGATGATCCAGCAAATTGGAGACCCCACACATTGGAGGTCTGGAGTGATATCATCATATCAGCAGTCAGTGGGTACAAGCCATATCGGTGATCAACGATCAGTGTTTTCAAAGTGTCAGCATTAACAGAGTTGCAATCAATGATCACCGATAATGTTAAAGTGTTGGGGAGGGCCTAATGTAGGTTAACAAAGGATTTCAATGTAAAACTAGAGTAGGATCGGGCCTCTTCTCTCTCCTCCAATGGGACACATGGAAACGTAAGATTGGTTCTGATAAAGACACAGGGAACTATGGGGCATATCTGGGTGAAACATGTCACCATTCAAGAAGTGGCACATGGAAGTGATGAAGTCACTGATGGGCAATTAGAAATCAGTGGTTGTAGTGTGTTCTGCATCAAAAGGAAATCGCCGATTGCGAACCTCCGATTGGGGGCTCCAATAAGGGGGCTAGCCTATGGTCACAGGAGAGTGAGGAACCAAGAGCTAAGAGTCGAAGGTGGTTGACAATTGGAAATTGGAAAAACCTGATATCACATCACTCCATGTTAAATCCTAGATTTGAAAACACCGTCTGAGGAGCTACGATATGTGGGCTAGTGCATAGTCAAGAAGGACTTCACAAACCAAGGGCAGAGAATAGTTTACAAAGGAACGATAGCCTCAGAAGGAGTCTAAAGCCCTTATAACCTTAAAGCTAAGCCCAAAGGGGGCCAAGGGACATCATAGCTCACTATTTTATAATGTTTTTAAGAGTAAAAGTCCCAATACAATGATGCTCTAATAGTATGGTACAAGGCTTTGAAGGTAGATGGGTCGGCAGTTGAGGCATTGAATGAAGGCGTGGAGCAGTGGGAAATCGATATGGGCTGATCCTGTGGAAGCCTCTATAACATGAAACCTAGGACAACAATATCCACATGAATGGATTTGAATGTTTCGATTTCACGACTTTAGAAAGTAAATGGAGATATAGGACTCAGAAAGACTTAATGGCTCAACATGGAGCTCCACTCTGTCATATTATGAAGGGCTGCTAGGACAATCTTTGGTTCTACTCTAGAACAAGAAAACACAGTTGATCGTTACCAACTCCAGAGAGTGGAGAAGTTAGGAAATTAAGGTGAAAGTGAGAGAACCGCCTGAGCAGCAGGAGAAGCACACTAAGGCAAATACGGGGCCTGATTAGGGGAATCTCATAAATGGCATAAGGTTACTTCCTCCATCATCTTTTCATTTTTATTTTTCTAATATATTATAATTTCTGTTTATTTTCAAGAAAGGAATCAAATCCTTGGGAATCATTTCAAGCAACGGGAGATCACCGTTGAGATTGCTAGTCAATCAGGCAGCTGGCCCTTGGCTGAGATATTTTGTAACTATTGATTCAAAGCCCCCTTGTTCTCGGTATAAATAAGGGGAAGAAACACTTAATATAGGTTTCAGAATTCTGCACCTGCAGTGGTCCAAATTCTATGATTCCACTTTGGTTCCAATTATTTGTTCATGAGGGAATCATGCAATCTATGGCTAAATGTAATGGATTGGTGTATTGGACTCATTCTGAGGATTAATGAAACTCTTTGGTGATTCCAATCATGGTTGTAAGAAATATGTTTTCCCCTATTTAAATCACATTTCATGTATGTTTCTCTTCTACTGAAATTGTGTAATGAAGCTATCGGTCTCATTCTCTCATGGTTATATGTATATGCTACTAAGTAGTAACAGTGCCTATGGTAATTACAGATTTAATTGTGTTATTCGATAGCCTAAAGTACCTGTGGTAATTAAAAATTTACTTGTGTTATTCAATAGCCTACAGTACATATATGAGCACAGATTTATATATATTAGTGATAAGTCTATCCTTGAGATATAGAGCATGAAACCTTAATTCACGCTCTACAATTCTTGCCATTCCACCTCTTCAGTCTTCCATACTTCTGCCGGAACATTGTTGCTTAGGATTCTGTCCTATTTACATCCTTATGCATCTATTTCCATCCTTTCTATCCTCTTCTTAACCTTTACTACAACTTCAATATTAAACTGGTCATTGTTGTGTGTCAGCCATAAAAAAAAAAAGTAGTCCTCCTTGAGATCAACCTGATTCACCCCCTGTATTTGGATCCATGTATTTGCTTGAGGTCACCTTGATGAAAGAATATTGAACCAAGCCCCCCTTTTATTATGTTTCAAAACTAAGTGACAATTGGAGTGCAACATAATACCTTAGATAATCTCATATGTACTCCTCTATCTAAGATGTCCTAGGCACTGGTCTACAATCAACCCAGAGGCTATCTATAGGAAGCTTTCTATATCTCCTGAAGAACTTGTGCTACAGGTGCTAGAAAAAGTGAAAACATCTTTTTGGTGTTGTTGCCCGGGAATGGATTAGAATATCTTTCGTTGGGTATGAAAAATCTTTACATTCCCTCTATTAGGTGAGCAAGGGAAGTGTGGGTTGAAGATCTCTCACATTGGTGACTCCACTATTTCAATTTTATGGTAAACATCCTCGCGAATCCACTTTCTATATATCTATTTGATCATCCCGACTTTCAAGAACATCCTCCAATTTATGGTTCATACGATTCAGAGGATCATGAGGTGGTTATAGATGATCAAAGGGAGTTGTTTACTAGTAAGTGGGGAGCATGCTTCCAATAACAAATTTTTCAAGAGCCCGAAGTTGAAGGACCAAGAAGTATCTGTGATTACCTATTGTAGAAAGGTTCCTGCCAGAAATTCTCTGTAGAACCTCTATTCTATGACTCTTACAGTTTAAAAACTAAAGAATCTATTGAAAATTTCCAAGAGGGTTGGCTTGTTGACAAATTGGTAGAAAATTATCAACAACAAGATTTTCTTAAAAGATCTGAAGCTGAGGAGCTGAACAATATTTGAGGCAGACCTAACCAAGATATTGGTCAGCAAAATTTTCATGGAAATAAGGTAGCTCCAAATTCTTCTTGTCGGTTCTATGACCTTGCATCTAATTACATGAACACATTCTTTGGTCAGTAGCAAAGGTTATTTCTGGAGCATGTATTAGGTTTTTTGTTTGAATACTTTTCATCGTGCATGATGGTTTTGATTTTTAAATTTTAGCAACATGGAGGCATAAGATCCAGAACTCTGATGCTAGGTTGTTTTAATTGGAGGGTTGACCTCACTTAGGTGAATTGATTCCCTATACATAAGTTCGACTTTTATACAAATAAGCTCACTAGCTAAGAATTTAATTTCCAGTTGTTAGAATTTGCAAATATTGCATTTCAGTTTTATGAGGAAAGAAATCCCAGCAAATAAAGTCCCATGGAGATTTTCTGGTTGTATAGGTTCATTATGTTTTTTACTCCATGCCTAATGGTGAAGGCTACTTGTTTGCAAGTTCTTAGCACCTCGCCAGCAATGCATTGTCCCTAGTTGGAGCCAATGTTGTCACAAACTGCAAAATGTATTTTCAGTTGCCTAAAGTGTAAAATAGAAGTCAAGTATGAATACATATTCCAAGCCACATAAGCTCTCAATGCTAACTCATACCCTCTCCTTTGGATATTGCTTATAATTAGCTTTCTGATGGTATGTGGAAGTCCCATAATGGACTCCGGAATCAAAATCTAGAGTAGATTGAAGTTTCCCTTTGAAAATTCGAAAACAAGGAGAAAATGCCTAAGTGTAAAATCCTGGGTCCCAACATATCGGCGATCCCGTAAATTGGAGGTCCTGCACATCAGAGGTCTAAAGTGATATTGATATATCGGAAGTCACTGGGTACATGCCATATCGGCAATCAATGATCGATGTTTTCAAAGTGTCAACCTTAACAAAGTTGCGATCAACGAACGCTGATAGTGTTAAAGCGCCAGGGAGGGCCTAATGTAGGTTAAAAAAGGATTTCAACGTAAAAATAGAGCAGGAATGGGCCTCTTCTTTCTCCTCCAACGAGGCACATGGAAACATAAGATTGGTTCTGATAAAGACACAGGGCAGCCGACATCACCATGAGATGGCAGTACGGAGGACATGAGGCATGCTGATCTGGAATTTTCAGGGGTCCTATGGGGGCATATCCAGGTGACATGTGTCACCACTCAGGAAGAGACATGTGGTAGTGATGATGTCACTGATCAACAATTGGCAATCGATGGTTGTAGCGTGTTTTGTATCAAAAGGAAATTACCGATTGCAAACCTCTGATTGGGGGGCTCCGATAAGGGGGCTAGCCTATGGTCAGGGGAGAGTGAGGAACTAAGGGTTAAGCATGGAAGGTGGTCAGCAATCGACAATTGGCAAAACCTGATATCACATCACTCCAAGTTAAATCCCCCATTTGAAAAGGTCGACTGAGGAGCTCCGATATGTGGGTTAGCGCACGGTTAAGAAGGACTTCATAGACCAAGGGTGGAGAATAGTTTACAAAGGAACGATAGCCCCAGAAGGAGTATAAATCCCTTAGAACCTTAAGGCTAAGCCCTTAGTCATGGCCCTTCGCCATATGATGAGAACTACAAGAAGGCGCTAAACCAAAGGGGGCCAAGGGACATCAGAGCTCATTGTTTTATAATGTTTTTAAGAGTAAAAGTCCCGATAGCGATGCCATGATAGTATGGTACAGGGATTTGAAGGCAGATGGGTCAGCAGCTGAGGCATTGAATGAAGGCATGTAGCAGTGGGAAATTGATATGGGATGATCCTATGGAAGCCTCTGTAACCAGAAACCTAGGACAAAAATAACCACAAGAATGAATTTGATTGTTTCACTTACATGAATTCAAAGAGTAAATGGAGATACGAGACTCAGAAAGACTTAATGGATCAGCATGGAGCTCCACTCAGTCATATTGTGAAGGAATTCCAAGACAATCTTTGGTTCTACTCTGGAACAAGAAAACACAGTTGATCACTACCAACTCTAGAGAGTGGAGAAGTTAGGTAGTTAAGGCGAAAGGGTCAAGAAATGACCAAGTAGTAGGAGAAGCACACCAAGGAAAAGACAGGGACTGATCAGGGGCAATCTTAGAAATGGCATAGGAATACTTCCTCCATGATATTTCCCTTTTCCTTTTTTATTATTCTGTAATTTCTGTTTATTTTAAAGAAAGGAATCAAATCCTTGGGAATCATTTCAGGCAACAGGGGATCGTTGTCGAGACAGCTAGTCAATCAGACATCTGGCCCTTGGCTGAGATATTTCGTAATTGTTGATTCAAAGCCCCCTCCTTCTCGATATAAATAGGTGGAAGAAACACTTAATATAGGTTCCAGAATTCTACACCCACAGTGGGTCCAAATTATATTATTCCACTTTGGTTCTAATTGCATGTTCATGATGGAATCATGTGATGTATGGCTAAATGTGATGGACTGGTATATTGGACTCATTCTGAGGATTAATGAAACTTTTTAGTGATTCCAATCATGGTTGTAAGCAGTATGTTTTCCCTCTATAAATATCGTTTCATGTATGTTTCGCTTCTACTGAAATTGTGTAATGATGCTACCGTCTCATTTTCTCATGGTTATATGTATGTTGCTAAGTAGTAATAGTACCTGTGGTAATTACAAATTTACTTGTGTTATTCGATAGCCTATAGTACCTGTGGTAATTAAATATTTACTTGTGTTATTCAATAGCCTACAATACCTGTATGAGCATAGTTTTATGTATCCTGATTAGTGATAAGTGTATCCATGAGATATAGAGCATGTAACCTTAATTTTTGCTCCTCAATTCTTGCCATTCCACCTCTTCGGTCTTCTATACCTCGACCAGAACATCGTTGCTTAGGATTATGTCCTATTTACAACCCTATGCATCTATTTCCATCCTTTCTCTCCTCCTCTTCACCTTTACTACAACTTCAATATTAAACTGCTCATTGTTGTGTGTTGGCCATTAGAACAAGACATTCCTCCTTGAGATTAGCCCAATTCACCCCCTAATTTTTGATCCATGTATCTGCTTGAGTTCACCTTGATGAAAGACTATTGAACCAAGCCCCCATTTTATTATGTTTCAAAACTATGTGACAATTGGAGTGCAACATAATACCTCAGATAATATCAAATGCACTCCTCTATCTAGGATGTCCTAGGTACTGGTCTACAATCAACCCAGAGGATGTCCCTAGGAAGCTTTCTATATCTCCTGAAGCACTTGTGCTATAGGTGTTAGAAAAAGAGACAACAGAACCATTGTCATTATTGGTGGTTTCTCTTGCACTTGCTAAAGGTTTACAAAAATGATTGGTAATTAGGTGGTTTATACCATGTTCGACTTCAAGACATTTACTCACATGGTTAGATTCATACAACAAGAGATAGATATGAAGACCCTAGATCTAGTTTCATCCATCTAGGCTACGTGGAGTTATCAAATATTCGTGATTGGAAACATATATCCATTGATGTTTGTGTCCATACTGTGTCATCTGTTGACATGGATCTTCAAATGTATTTCCATACTTATTCTTTGAGATACTTGTACTATGAGTATGGGAATTCCTACCCCAGTAATGTTTATATGAAAGCATGATATGGTAATCCTTGATTGTTTTTATCAAGTATTCAGCCAATTGGTCTCTAATCCGAACCTTTGACATGATAAACCACTTTATTCATCAAACATCTTTTTTGGCTTTATACTTTAGGGGGCAATCTGTTACACTAATTTTTTTCACCATGACTGTTGATTCAGATCTCTCACCATCCAATGAATGTCTCAAGTGAATCCCCTATGAAGTTTCAAGTAAAATAATACCAAGGACAAAAGGAATTTTGGTTTGCACTACTTAAAAACCATTTTTGGCCTGTGCAATTATGTGCATTGTATTCCACTATAAATTGTGCAATCCTATTCATGCAAGTAAAAATAAAAATTCAAGTTCTAGAAATTTTGATGGAGGAACCTTATCAAAATTAGAAACCATGAACTACTACATACCTTCACCTCATCCCTTGGTTCATGGAACTAATCTCCTCCTCTTAATGATCACATCCCTTGAGAAGAGGCACTGAAAACCTCCTCCTCCTGCCTATAAATTGAACATAAGACTAGAGGAAGGGGGGAGACTTGGATTTGTAAACTTATGTTGTTGATTTTGGGTCTAAAGAGATTTTCATCAAGGGAAGGAAAAAATACCATTGGAAGAGGCTTGTGACATCAAGGAAAACAGATTGTAAGCTTGTTCTCCTTTGAATTTGATAAAAAGTAGTTGCTATTTCCTAATTGCGTCTATTTTGATGTTATTTGAGAGATTCCTTGATCACTCGCATGGTTTATAACTGATTATTGATTCAACTATTTGTTGTATGTTAAGTTAGGGATTTCATTTACATTTGATTTTATATGCGAGATACTTTGATCCCTTTGAATGTTTTTGTCTATGTAGATCTCTTTTGGAGCATCATGGAGAAGTTATGGAAAGAATTGAAAGGAATTATACAAGAACATTGCTAATAGGTAAGTGATTCTTCATGTACTACATGTTTCATGTTTTAGTTATAGGCTAAGGAAAGATAGAAATTATTTTGATGTTTGTTACTAGTTTTTGTTGGAAATCTAGGGAGATCCTTCTTGTCTACAAGAAGTGATTTGTCCACCTAACAAATTACAATTTATTCCTAATTTAATTCAAGGACAAAATTAAATCAGGATTTTCTTGTTAAATTTTCAACACTCCCTCTTAACATGAAAGGGATTATTAGATACCCCAATCCTACCTCTATGGAAATCGAATTTTCCTCTTGAAAATGCCTTAGTCAATATGTCTACATCTTGTTACTATGTAGGAATGTACTCTAGCAGCATGATTCTCCTTTGCACACCATCTCATATATGGTTATACCAGATTTCGATATGCTTGGATCGATCATGAAAACCTGGTTTCTCATAGATTTTGATACAACTCTGATTATTATAGTAAATCACTATAGGATACATCTATTGACCAAATAACCCAACAAGGATCCTCCTCATCCAAATAGCCTTAAGTTGCTTGACTAGCAGCCATGTCCTATGCTTCTACCGAACTGAGTGCAACTGATCTTTAATTCCTATTGTACCAAGAAACTATTGCTGACCCAATATTGAATATTCCCCCTAATGTTCTCTTCCTATCGAATGGACTCCATTCCGAATATGCATTTGTGAAGCCTTGTAGCTTCACTCCCTATGTTTGTGTATACCAAAGACCAAACTGAATGGTGCCTCTGAGGTATCTCAACACATGTTTAGTTGCCTTCCAATAGATTTTGTTTGGCTTAACCATTACTTGACTAAGTTGGTTAATTGAAAAGCATATGTCTAGTCGTGTGTTCACCAAATACATAAGTAAACCCAAAAGCTTCCTGTAATTAGTAGCCTCCACTACTTCACCTGAAGTAGCATCTTCCTTCCTCCAATTTCCTGCTAGAGGAGCCTCCATGGGTTTGCTACTCTCCATGTGGAACTTCTTTAGTATCTCTTTGGCATACTTTCCTTGAGAGACAAACAATTCCTCATCACCTTTCCATACTTCCATACCAAGGAAATAATGCATGAGCCCCAAGTCCTTCATCTCAAATTCTCTTGCAAGATCCTCTTTGCAATATTTGACTAAGTTTTGATCACCTATTAGAATTAAATCATCAACATATAATACTATAATCAATAATTTACCTTCAACCACAATTTGGTAAAGATTTGCATCTACTTCACTTTTGGTGAATCCCAACCTGGTGAAATATCTACCAATCCTGGTGTACCAAGCACGGGGTGCTTGTTTCAATCCATACAATGTTTGCTTGAGTCTACAGACATGAAACTCTCCGTTGAAGGTCTCAAATCCTTCTGATTGCTTAATGTACACCTCTTTCTCAATCACTCTATTTAGGAATGATGTCTTCACATCCATCTGATTTATCTTCCATCCCATATGCACTGGAATTGCTAGAATAGATATGATTGAAGAGTACCTTGCTACTAGAGAAAATGTATCCTTGTAATCAATTCCCTCCACCTGAGAGAACTGTATGGACACAAATATGGCCTTGTGTTTCTTGACACTACCATATGCTACTTGATTTACCTTGTAAATCCATCTAGAACTCACCACTAACTTGTCTGATGGCCTTACGACCACTTCCAAAATAGTATTTTTGATAATGGAGTCATAGCCCTCTACCATGGAATTAACCCATACTCGTTGCTGCACTTATTCCTCAAATGAAGATGGCTCAATATCTACACTCTCGCTCATCAAATCCATGTAGCCGGTGTACTAATCTGGTGACCTACGCTGTGATGTGGGTGTTCCCACATTCTCTCTAGCATCATGCATTAATCTGTGATCTTCTCTTGTGTGCTTCCTTCCATCTCTGGAAGTATTTGCATGAGTGGGTGATTCCACACTTTGCTCCTTTGTGTGTGGCTGCTCCACATCATCCTATGGTTATTCCTTTGGAGCTAAAATATCCTCATCTACATGTAACTGAAGCTCCCTCTCAAGGGAATATCTCATGGTCTTCTCTTCATCGAACTTCACATATCTATGAACCACTGTCATCCTATGAGATGGTAGGTGCACCCGATAGTTGTGAGGTGTATCAGTGTACCCCAAAAATATTCCCAAGTCAACTGTTGGTTCTAGATTTTTCCTTGCATCCTTGGTAACATGACAATAAATTGATGAACCAAATATCCTGAAGTGTGCCACATTTTGTTTCTTACCTGAAAAATATTCTTTTGGTGTACTCATCCCGAGAATTCGATGAGGCCTCATGTTTTTCACATATACAACTGTGTTGCATGCTTCAAACCACAAATGCAATGGTAGGCTTTGATCATGTAACATCACCCATGCAACTCCCACATTACTTCTATTATTCCTTTTAGCCACTCCATTCTGTTGTGGGTTATGGGGTGATATTAACTCCCATCGAATGCCTTATGATGCAAAGAAGTTATTGAATTCATTAGACACATATTCCCCACCATTATCGCTCATAAGAGCCTTCAATTTCATGCCAATGTCTTTCTCAACAAGTGCTTTAAATTCAAAAAATTTAGAGAAAATCTCATCTTTCTTCAACATGAAGAAAATCCATCACTTACATGAGAAATCATCTACAAATATTACATAATACCTGTGCTTGGACGTGGAGGCTATCGAGAATGGTCCACACACATCTGAGTGAAATTTTTCAAGGATCACTTATGCTCAACTGTCCTTATACTAAAAGGTGGCTTTGGTGTACTTCCCCAATGTACACCCTTTACATGTATCTCTTTGCTCTAGTGCACCCTTGGGAAGTCTTGTAGAAATCTACTGCATGATCTTGAAAGCTCCATGGTGAAGATAGCCCAATATTCTATGCCATAATTCACCGATGTCTCAGCTCTGCACCTTCTCTGCTTTTGTACTCAATGCTGCACAATGTTCTACATCTAATTTGTAGAGGTTCTTCATCCTAACCCTGATCCACTTCACTTGTCCTGAGTCTATATGATGAATTAAATCCTTTCCTTTTCTAAATATCACATCGTAGTCATGGTCCTCCAACACAAGAAATGAAACTAAATTCTTCTTTAGACTCGGAACATACATGGCATATTTTAATGTGAGAGGATAGTCGAAATCCATCTGAAAATTAATAGTACCAATGTTGGTTATGTTATACCTTCCATCATCTCCCATCTCGATGTGGATACGGAGGTCCTTCTCCTCCAAGTCACTGAAAAATTCTTTGTTTTTAGTCATATGGAATGAGGCTCCACTCTCTAGATACCACACACTACCCACACTAATGTCACCATGCAAGCAGTGAGGGTGAAATCGAAATCAAATTTTGATGCAAGAACTTAACTTTCCTCTCCTTTTGAGGACTTCTTGCCGACTTTATTGTGCAGACACTTCATGGCACAGTGTCCCAACTCATGACAATGAAAAAATTTAATCTTCGACAAGTCCTTCTTCTTGTGCCCTCATTGGAATCTCCTTTGGATTGGAATTTCTTTCCTTTCCCTTTCTTTGCCTTTCCATCTAAGGCACACTTCTCCTCATCATCATGCTTGGATGAGGTTCCATATTTGGTGCTCTGCCTTACCTCTTCCTGCACCAAGTTAGACCACAAACACTCCCACTTTGGTAGATCTCCCTCTCATCTACCGAATCCTAGTAGCTGTTCCAGCTCTTAGGAAGGCATAGAAGTGTTAGGATGACCAAATAATCTTTGAAAACTATAATACCGAAACTCCCAAGCTCATCTTGACATTGGGTGAACCTACTCAAGTATTTTGGTATTGTGTCACCCTTCTCCGTATTGATCTTCTGAAGCTTGTTCTTCAGTATCGACTTCCTGTGGTTGCTATTGTTGTAAAAAAAGTCGATTGATGCTTTCCACATTACATATGGTGTATCCTTCCCATGGAGGTTTGAGACAATATGATCTCAAGCTCCTTCTAGTATGATCCTTCTCACCTTTGCAACACATTTTGAGAATCTATTGTTGGAGGCTTAGGAATATCATTGTCTATGAATTCCTTTAGCCCATTGTCTTCCAACACTACCTCCATCCCGTCCTTCCAAGCAATATAATTTGAACTACCCTCAAGAGAATATTCGAGTCTCAATCCATATAATGAAATCCTGGTGGCTCTCAAGAATGATACTACAAATTCGATTTCACCTGCAAAAGAAAAACTTGTATTATAATCTTCTAGAGTGATTTTGCTCTAATACCCTGTAGAAATTCCTTGTAGATTCAAACTGCTTATGTAATTTTCTAAAAAAAAAATACTTGAATCTACTCTACTCATTAGTGTAAACAATTAATCGATCGAGAAATCACGAAGCATACAAGAGAAAAATGTTAATTTTAGGTATGTTCTATGCTAGAGCAATTTATTTCAATTTTCACAGTTAGCTCAATATCTTTTCCAGATTAGCAATCACATCAGCATTAAAGTAAACTGCAGATAGATCATAAACATAAATTGTAGAAGACAAGCCAAGACAAGAGGACACAAGATGTGGTGCTAGCCAGGGACAAACCTCAATGTGGGGAAACCCTTGATCAATTCTTCTTATATGTTCTTCAATAGTTCAACAAATAGAGAGAGAGAGATAGTATGTTTACAACAGAAGTCAACACTTTGACTTATCTAGATAAGAGAATAGATCATCTCTAAGAAGATGATACATGAGATCAGTTGAAGACATGTTGCTTCAATTGAGTCTCCAAGGTGACTCATTCACCTATCATTGTACTGCATTTCATCATCATGCTGCACCTCACCACGTTGCACCATGTTTCACCCATCATCACTATGCTGCATCTCATCACACTTCATTAATCATGACTGTACCCATCACTGTACTGCATTATGTGCCATTGCTGCACCATGTTGCCATCCTGACCTATGTGTTGGCTGCACCTTGCTTGCTTGTTGTCCCTTGCTTGCTTGTTGTCCCTAGCATGCTTGTTGTCCTTAGCATGCTTGTTGTTGCATGCTAGTTGTCCCTTGCATGCTAGCTGTAACATTGCATGCTTGGTGTATTTGCTGCTAAGTACCATACAATTGTCCCAATGTTATTTAGTTGTCCCTTACATGCTACTTTCCTTTGGAGGCAGATGCTCCGGCTATTTCCACAGTTCTCGACAGTTTAGGCTTTTTCGGCTTTTCTAGCAGTTTCGACAGTTCTGGCTTTGCCAGATTTTCCAGCTTTTCCGGTAGTTCTGGCTTTTCTAGCTTTTCCAACAGTTCCAGCTTTTCTGGTAATTTCAGCTTTTCCGACAGTGCCAAAGTTTTTGGCAGTTCCGGCTTTTTTAGCTTTTCTGACTTTTCTAGATTTTCCTACAGTTTCGGCTTTTCAGACCTTTCCGGCTTTTCCAGCAGTTTCGGCTTTTCCTGGTCATCTGGCTCTTCTAGCTCTTCCAGCAGTTCTGGCAGTTCTGACTTTTCCAATAGTTTCGACTTTTCTGACAGTTCTGACTTTCTGCCCTTTGGATCAGGGCAGTGTTATCCCTTAGGATCTCTCCTCTTACTAAAACCCAAAGAAAAGTAGAGAGAGGAAGGGATCCCAAGTGTGTGATGATGAAGTGTTCAAATGAGGAGAATGCTCCTTGTATTTATATGCAAAACGTTGAGGTTGAATAGACATGACTGTTGGGCTTCTGAGCCTACATAAGTTGCTGGCTGACTTTGACAATTTTTCCATAATCAAAATAAATTCATATCTCCATAAATACTTATCGGAATCGGATGATATTTAGATCAATCCTACACCTCTTGATGAGAGGAATCTAGGAAAAATATCAGTAGTCACAAATAAGGTGATCCACATGGAGTTTGGCCTTAGTTGCCAAATTTAACAGTCCCTCTCAACTAGGGAGAACTCCATCAGCAATTCGTCTTATCGTCACTACTAATCATTCATCAAATGCACTGCCATATATAGCTTGATCCTTACTCTGCTCTATTTTGCATTGCCGAACTATGAAGAAGAAGAAATGGCCGAGGATGTATCATACCATCCTCCACTGACCCAGAGTCAGTCTCAAAGTGTGTACCACTCTCACTGATCCCAGATCAGTATCATTGATCCCAGATCAATGGAGGTCATCCTAGCATAGGGAGTACGGTAGATAAATCGAAGCGTCCATCGATAGTACTACTATGGTCCCTATCCTCATTTCCCTCCTCATTGATTAGATGAGAGGTACTTCCCATGAGCCCCAGACTACATGGGTAGGATGCCTTGACAGGAGAACGAAGCATCTTATTCCACAGTCGCCATGGAGAACGAATCATCCTGGCCCATAAGAGAATGAATTATCTTGTCCACAGTCTCCACAAAGAAGGAATCATCCTGTCCACAGTCGCCACGAAGAACGAATCATGATAGCCCACAGGAAAGTGAATCATCTTGTTCCATAGTCGCCATGGAGAACAAATCATCTTGTTCCACAGTCGCCACAGAGAAAGAATCATCCTAGCCCACAGGAGAACGAATCATCCTGTCCATAGTCACCACAGGAGAACTAATCATATCGGCCCACATGAGAACTAATCATCCTGTCCATAGCACACCAACAAGAGAGGGTGAGTCGCCCTATCATCGTATGTTGCTCTAGTAAGAACCCCAAGCCCCTCAGAGCTCCCAGAGCTCAATGCATGTAACATGCAGGATCCTTATAAGAAGGTCTCTCAATGACTCCAAGTTGTTCAAGAAAGTCACATATTTGACCTTTCCCTGGGGCTTTGACAAAATGTCTGTGACCTATACATCAGTCTCAATGAGATGGAGCCTCCTCGCTCATCGAATTACCATATCCCAGATAAGGCAGTATCTGATGTATGTCTGCTAGAGAAATCATCGAATACGAGATTCCTCAATAATCGAATAATCATGAAGTTTCATATTTCCGATAGTGTATCTCATTCCATGAGAGATTGTGCCCTGAAGATATCTCAGAAGATTCTTGGCACCAATCTAGTGAGGCTCAACCAAATATGAGCTCACCATGCTAACTACAAAACATACGTCCAGACAGAAGTTCACCAATAACATCAACGCGAATGAGTTTATGAAACTTAGAGGCATTTCCCAAATCTGGTTCGACATCACTACCATATAACTTCTGAAAGTTAAGATCCTTGAATTAGTCACAAGCTTGCAGTTTATCATTCCACATTTGGAATCCAAATCCCTCTTACTTCTACAAATGAGAGGGTTTGTACCTGTCAGAAATAGGTCATCCTCATAAGGTGCCAATATAAGAGGTCTATCATCCACAACCTTCGAGGAATGGTTTGGATTGGTTTCACTCCTAGTGAATCTCAGCTTCATCAGACAACTATCATCATCTCATACTATGCCCGGAGTGTTTTGCTTCAAGCCATAGAGGGATTTCTTCCACCTGTATACATGAGATTCCCGATCATGAATCTCAAACCCCTTAGGTTGTTCCAAACTTGTGGACCTGCTACATGAGGGGAATGGTCCCCTTGTAAGATTTTCCTTCAGTACATCCCATACATGTACTTTAATTCTCTTTTTGAATTCATGCATCCCTATCACCATCTAAATCATAGACCTTCAGTGCTATGTGTCAATGGACATGGTTCCCAGTGGACTTCCTGCAACTTGATACAACCCTGAACACAAAAACATATTTGAAAATTCTAGTTTCAAACATGTACCTTTCCATCGATGAGTGGCACCCTGAAACCTTTGACTTCCATTGCTGAAATGGACACCAGGTTCTTCTTGCGATCAAGTATATAAAAGAGATTTTGTAAATTAATTGAGTTACCCTAATTCAATTGAGGGATAACATTCCCTACACCCTTTCCAAGACAGGTGGCATCGGCTCCAAGTATAATCCCATGATTGTTTCCTTCTCTACCAAATTAGAGAGTGCACCCATTTATCTGATGAAGTGCCTTGACGCACTATAATCAATAAGCCAAATTCCCAAAGAATCCGAAGGAGAGGGCCAATACAAGATCACGCTTCTTTATCTTATCAAAAACAACATTTTATTCTTCATACCTGGGCTTCCTTACTTTCTTTGAAGAGTCGACCATCTCCTTGATGACTTGCATTACTTGTCATTCCTTTGATCATTGAAGATGTCCCTGGAATGATTGTTATCTTCATAAAGAGATGTGTCTCTGCCATTCAGACATTCCTTCGCATAATGGCCGAACTTATTACAACTGAGGCATCCGCCTTTCCTTCCACCCTTAGATCCAAACTTCCCAATGAAGTGATCTTTAGCTAGGCCATCAGAAACTTCCGTTGTGCCATTCTGATAATATTCTCTGCTTCGACTTCACCCTCAGCGAATTTAAAGAGGGATGAGAAATTCACTGATCCTTTTGTACTTTCCCAACTGTCTTCAGTGATTGCTTTTTCACTCTTACTTGGGCATTGTCTTCACCTCAGCTCTGATACCATGTTAATTTTAGGTATGTTCTATGCTAGAGCAATTTATTTCAATTTTCACAGTTAGCTCAATATCTTTTCCAGATTAGCAATCACATCAACATTAAAGTAAACTGCAGATATAACATAATTATAAATCACATAAGACAAGCCAAGACAAGAGGATACAAGATGTGGAGCTAGCCAGGGACAAACCCCAATGTGGGGAAACCCTTGATCAATTCTTCTTATATGTTCTTTAATAGTTCAGCAGAGAGAGAGAGAGAGAGAGATAGTACATTTAAAATAGATGTCAACACTTTATAAGAGCATAGATCATCTCTAAGAAGATGATACATGAGATCAGTTGAAGACATGCTGCTTCAACTGATTCTCCAAGGTAACTCCTTCACCTATCGTTGTGTTGCATTTCATCATCATGTTGCACCTCACCACGTTGCACCATGCTGCACCCATAATCAATATGCTACATCTCATCACACTTCATTAATCATGACTGTACCCATCACTGTACTGCATTATGTGCCATTCTTGCACCATGTTTCCATCCCGACCTATGTGTTGGTTGCACCTTGCTTGCTTGTTGTCCATTGCTTGCTTGTTGTCCCTAGCATGCTTGTTGTCCTTAGCATGCTTGTTGTTGCATGCTAGTTATCCCTTGCATGCTAGCTATAACATTATATGCTTGGTGTATTTTCTGTTAAGTACCATACAACTGTCCCAATGTTAGTTAGTTGTCCGTTGCATGCTGCTTTCCTTTGGAGACAGATGCTCCAACTATTCCTGTAGTTCCCGGTAGTTCTGGCTTTTCTGGCTTTTCTAGCAGTTCCGGTAGTTTCAGCTTTTCCAGCTTTTCGGATTTTCGAGTAGTTCTAGCTTTTCCGACTTTTCCAATAGTTCTGGATTTTCCAGCTTTTCCGACAATTCCAACTTTTCCAGTAGTTCTAGCTTTTCCGGAAGTTCTAGTAGTTCCGACAGCTTCAGCGTTTTTCGGCTTTTCCAAATTTTCTGGCTCTTCTGTTTTTTTCCGGATTTTCCAACAGTTCTGGCTTTTCCAACTTTTCTGGCTTTTCCACAATTCCGGCTTTTCTTGCTCTTCCGGCTGTTCTAGCTCTTCCAACAGTTCTGGCAGTTCTAGCAGTTCTGACCTTTCCAAGAGTTCCTACTTTTCTGACAGTTCTGACTTTCTGCCCTTTGGATCAGGGTAGCGTTATCCCTTAGGATCTCTCCCCCTACTAAAACCCAAAGACAAGTAGAGAGGAAGAGATCCGAAGTGTGTGATGATGAATTGTTCAAATGAGGAGAATGCTCCTTGTATTTATATGAAAAACGTTGAGTTTGAATAGACATGACTGTTGGGCTTCGGAGCCTACATAAGTTGTTGGCTGACTTTGACAATTTTTCCATAATCAAAATAAATTCATATCTCCATAAATACTTATCGGAATCAGATGATATTTAGATCAATCCTACACCTCCCGATGAGAGGAATCTAGGAAAAATATCACTGGTCACAAATAAGGTGATCCACATGGAGTTTTGCCCTAGTTTCCAATTTTAACAAAGAATTAAATCAACACATTACACAATGATTTCTTGGGGAAAGCCACAGCTAAAAAAACCCGTAATATGTGTATATTGCATTAGTTAGAAAATATGAGAAGATTACAACGCTTTTCTCAAGCTCGAGCAACATCTGCACTATTTCTATTTGTCTCTCTGCTTCCTAGACAAGCTTAGGCCAATACTTTAACCAAATTTTGTCTTGCCCAAATCCCTATTTCCTTGCATTATTTCCTTGGGAATTATCCCCTATTAATTAGGGAAATTCCTCAATATGAATTGCGCAATCCTCATTGGCCTTCCTTTGACTGCATGCACCTCTTTTACAATACAAATGATTATACAACTGATAGTACATTGCCATTGAACTCCAATCTCAACTGGGTAACTCTCAGATCTGACATGCATGAGTTATTTATGATAGAATCATAAATTAACCGGTTGAACACATGAAGCAACACCCCACTATTTGACCTCCTACTAGTTCCTCCATCCGTTGGAACTAGTTTAACTAAATTTAACTTAATTAAACTGAATTAATTAATTACAACTCAAAATAAACTCAACCAGGAGCCCTATAAAGTAGGAGACACTCTACATGGCTCAAGTTAGATCCTCAACTTGAATTAACTGAGCCAACTAAGTCAATTTAACTTAGTTAACTCATACAAGTTGTATTGTGATGTGGAATTACAATTTTATTCCTAATTTAATTCAAGGACAAAATTAAAACATGATTTTCTTATTGCATTTTCAACAAAAAGTGGATATGGTCCCTTAGTGTACTCACAACCATAGAGATGTAGTAATTTCTCATGATCCAACCAAGTTGTGATTATCCCATAACAAGGAAAAATCCTCCTTTATTCTCTCATGTTGGCCTCCAATGTGATCTGCACAATAAATCCTCAATATCCTACAAATTTAATGTATTAGGTCATAGAATATAGAAAATATCTCCAAACCTTCCTAAGAACAAAATATAACTTGAAAAAGACATTATCAAATGCACAAGGAGAAGTTTAAACATGTCAAAGGATGGTCAAGTGGGCCTTAAGTTATACCTATTTGGGAGGCCCATCATAACCCCCTACTCAAAATGTTGCTCATCCTTTGAGCAATCTATTCACCTAGATGCATCTCATTCATTGCCCTAGTGGCCTGCATACCATCCCAAGTTTTCTCAAAAGGGGTGGCCTGTTTTGGATGAAATCCTACATTCTTTTCAACCTCAACCAGTTCTATATGTTCCTCTTCCTAGTCCTTATTCTCCTGTAAGCCCAATAATAGAGGGGGACTAAAATTAAGTCCAATATAGTTGACTCCCAATCTCTTGATTTTTATTTTATAAAAAAGTTTTCTAGCCAAAGCATTCCTCAACCTCTCTAGTGAATGACATTCCTTCATTCTCAAACTATGTGGCAAGGTATGCCACCTTCTTTGGCATGCTTGTGGGCTCTCATCTTCCAAAAATTTGAAGGTGTCTTCAAAATGAATGATTTCCTTCACAATTTTTTTTCTCTATATAGAGAACTGCCATCATTGGATCTTCTGTTATAAGCCTGGGGTTAGTAGTGAAATACATGGGCTTGGTAGTTTTCCCTAATCCATAGATGCTCTTCTATCTCTTTGGCCATGATTCTTATGATTTATTCTTCCTTGGTCTCTTCATGGGTCATCCAGTAACTGAGGGTTGGGGTCCCACACATTCACATCAAGAAATATTAAATTGTGCATATAAAATTTTCCATCTTAGTTCTTTCTTCAATCCTACAACTAAGGACAAAATTGACGATTTTTTCGTTGTTTTGGGAAGGAAGGGAGCCTTGTTGGGCCAATGCACTAATATGAAATTAGCACCATTGGTATTTGAGGAACATAAAGTATGTTTTGGATGGATGTCTATAGTGTATGGCCTCCATGGACAAACTAGCCATGGTGGCAAGTTGTTCTTCCTTTCCTTTAGCTAGGCCTTTAAATTTTTATTCTCCTTTGTAGGTGGTCCCTTATATTGGCTTCCTTGAACCCAAGGTTAGCCATATATTCCCCCATATTCTTAATTTTTTCCTCCATTATACCCACATATTCAACCCCCCTTTGATTTGGAAATCTTCATCCATCTATGGCCCTACCCCTCTCTTTTTCTAATTCAAAGAATAACTTGATTTCAAAGTGGGTAGGGAGTATCTTTGTTATAGACATTTTTGGGCACTACAACCCCAATCATACATGTCCATAAACCAAGGTCTCCTAAGTCCCTAAAATTGTTGCTTCACACCATAAAGGAATAAGGTCAGCTGATTACATCATATCCCAGAAATTCTCCACAGAAAACTGCTTAGAACTGGTCAAAGCTGGACCATACAGACTACCCAGTGCAGAGGGTGCGATGCATCCCACCTGCTCAGTGTAAAGGGTGCGATGCATCCCACCTGCTCAGTGTAAAGGGTGCGATGCATACTAGAAAGCCCTTCTATAGGGTGCGATGGGTGAGAGTAGACAAATGACAGAGACAATTTGCAAGGTGGATCATCATGGAATCTTCCAGGAACTTCTCCTGTGACACTTGCCTCTATGAATTCGCCCAGGGATGAGTAAGAGATCATCAATATCCAAGTGGAATCGAGAACTATCAGAGAGAGGACACTAATAAAAATCCCAGAAGCTGACTCACCCCCCTGCAATCATCTATATATGGATCCCTCATCACAGAGATCCGGAGGCTAGAACTTTGTATCTTGTAAGGAAGTGTTGTTGGTTTCTTGGTGGAATATCATAGTGTTGGGTGATCTAAGCTTTTCAAGAGGTGAAGAAGGGCTTTCATGCTGGGAGGATGATGATGGGTCAGAACAATTGGTTGTAATCCTCTTTGCTATTCTTGATATTAATAAAGCTATTCGAGTTTTCCTCCACATTCTTGTATGTTTGATGATATATGCATTTGTGTGGTCAATATATATCTGGTCCTATATTGTTTATGATTGTAGATCTCTGTTCTTCGATAGTATTATGCTGCTTTGATTCCACAGGTGCTCTTTGAAGTTGGGTAGACGAAGGAAAGGTGGCAAGGATCTCTCAGAAGGGAGAGGAACCAAGCAAGGAACCAAGCGCAAGACTGAGGTTGATATCTTTTGTTCCCCTCTTATCTACTTCTCATAATGGAAAGAAAAAGTAGTTTTAGTTAATTTGTTTCTAAGATAGCTACCAGTCTTAGTGGGACTAGCAGCTTCGAGTGGACATTAGATTTCCCGATAACAAAATGGCGACTTCACTGGGGAGCAAATAGATTGTTTGCTTGTATATATTTGTTTGTTTTATAAAATTACAGACGGATCCTGAAGTTAAGCCAGCTAGCCCTCGAACTACATTTGCTATGCAAGTGCAAAGTAGATCAGTGCTGCTTCAGTCTATCTCCAGGTTTTGTTTATAAACTGAACAATCAATTTGCAAACATCCTAATTGCCCTAGTGGTGGCTCTAGTAACCTCATTAGATCAGCCCCTGTGATTTCTATTTATTGACTATCATTAGCTTGGCCTAAATCCCTGAACTAAGCTGCAAACTGTGACCTGGAACCAAGTTGAAGTTTTGTCCCTGGACCATCACACTTTCTCCTCTTGGGAATCTGAATGCATTGCACCTCCCGTGTGCAGTAGTGTTATAGCTCCAAATCTCACTCTTATGGTTTGTGATGTTGCACTCATGGCCTAGCGAAACCCCTCCTTCCAGACCTGGTCCTAAAATTTAAAAAACAGTGTTTTATCCCTTATACGTGACATTTCCCTGAGTTAAACGTGTGTATACGCGGGTCAGTGTATACCCAACCCACGTATATGTATTAAAACACTTAAAAAAATATAAAACTCCTTATTTTCGGGTGGAGATCACGGGTTTTACCTACTAATCACCTGTTAGTGCCCGTGGCCCAATTGTTCCCAACCAGCTCCCAACTAAAAAACTAATTTGGGAGAGGTATAAAAAGACCTCAATGGGAAGCCCTAAAGGAGGAGAGAAGAGAGAGAAAGGTTATTATGCTGAGATTTTTCCCTTACCAGGTCTGAAGTCCCTTGTGCCTTCTGCACTTCCCCCATTTGTATAGGAAACCCTTGTTTCCTTGTGTGTTGATGCTCATCCACCATTTATGACATCATGGAGTAAGGCATGGAAGGAGTTTGTTAAAGGCTTGAGGCTGGAACGGATCTGGAAGGAAGCTTTGCTTGGAGCCTGCTGAAGGTGACTCAGGTGAAATTATTCCTTTTTATGTACTTTATTTGTCTATAATAAAAGAAACACATGTCTTGGTTCCTGATATGAATCTTCTTTACGTTTATGATATTCATGTTTAGAATTCATATGTAAATGGTTGTTTGGATTTCATAGCTAACTACCTTTATTTATAACATGAAGATGGTTTCTTTATAAGGTTTTGTCCATATACTGCTGTGTTCTTTGGAATTGGTTGTTTTGTAGGACAAAAGAGAAGAAGGGAACTCCAAGAAGGGTTTGGACCCTAAGGGCCTTCTCAAATGTAGGACCTAAGGTACGTCCCCTTTACAATAGAATTTGCTTATAATAGCATAATGGCTGTGTGAATGTGTGTTTCTTTAAGTAGATAACTTTCAGTCTGCTAGGGTTTCAACCCAAAAAGCCCTAGGGGAACATTTCCCTCCAACAGAATTGGCGACTCCGCTGGGGACAACACTCTTGTTGTTCCTAGTTTGGGCATTTTCAAGCCACTCAGGGCTCAGATGCCTGTTTGCTTGCTGTTGCTGTCTGGTCTGTTTTTGAACTTTAAGTTTTGCCAGTTTCTTCAGTTTGTTTTTTATTTTTCTTGAAACCTTTTATATACGTTGTTTTTCTTAGTTACATAGGTGTATATACGCATGTTTCTTTAAGTGAACCCGCGTATACGCAGGTTTCCTTAGTTACAGTTGCGTATACACGCAATCTGTACATAAGTACAGTCGCGTATATCTTGAAATTTTCAAGATTTGTAAATCTTTTTGTCTCTAAAGGTCTGTCTGGTAGTTTCAGTCTGCCTGAAATAGTCATTTTCCAGTATCAGTTGTTAATTTTACAGTGAGCATCTTGTTCCAAATTCTCTCTGATTATAAGGAGTATTGGTCTTGTTTTTGTTATTGCAAGCATCATCTTTTCTTGTTCAATCACGCAAGATTTCTTGTTTGGAATCTTGGCTGCTCTGATTCATCAGGGTAGGGAGATTGATCTCAATCTTCATGTCAAATCTTGCTTTTGGTGACTTTTTGTTTGCTTGACAAAACCGTTTTTGTGACCATCCGCTTCTTTGTTTCATGAAAGTTGTTGATTGACACTTTCTTGAAATTTGTCTTTTTGATCTTTTTGGTTATTGTTTCCAAAGCTTTCATTGCTGCTTTTGATTGTTAAGAGCATCCCTAAACACATCTCTTTTTGTTGAGTTTTCATCAATTGTGTGATGTAAATTTGCAAAAGTGTTTGTTTCCTATTCTTCAATCACAAGTTTCACTGTTGTTGAGAGCATTTTTGAAAAGACTTTTTTGTTGTTGCGTTTGAAGAAAATCTTTTTGAAAAACTTAGTTTTGCTTTCTTGAACTTGGTTTTCATTTGGTTTCCTTTTAGTGAATGAAAGTGCTTTATGTTTGTCTTAGAACTTGTTTTTAGTGTTTAGACGAAATGAATGGTAGCATCTCATATTCCATCTAGACATTTTAAGTGGCAAGATAAAGATTGATAAGCAAGCAACTTTCATTTTTTGTTTTTAGAGTAGTTTCGAATCTTGCATCGGCATATATTTGTTGCATTAGGATAGATTTGCATACCTTTTTAGGCATACATAGCTTTGTTAACTTTTGTGAGTGTGAAGCGTGAATTAACGAAAAGAAAAGAAAAATTTGTTTTATTAGAAGTTCCTCTGAACCCTATAGAAATTGCTCTTCATCGAAAAACGAAAACAAGTGCATGTGCATGTAGTTAGGTTTTTATTAATTTCTTTTGCGTCAAAAAACACCACTAGTTTCACTTCCGTTACCCTGTGACTTAAAGAACAGCCTATTTTAAAATCAAGCGCTAACTAAAATTCACTAGAACTTTTTGTTTAAGTCAGTTACACCAACAAGTTTAGGATTTTAGGGCCTTGGATTAGGTGAGTGGAGAGTTAACTCTCCAAGGCCATATAAACGTCAAACATAGGAGTCTGAATAGTGAGAGAAAATCCAATAGCGTTAGGAAGACCAGGAAAGCTCCGGATCTGGGAGTTAAGCACGAAGGTCTGTGAAGACAAGGAAGAGAGATACCCCCTCTCCTACTTGTCCGAACTTACCTCGCGACTATTCCGCCTGGCTTCTGCAACGAGTTGGTATCCATAGTTTCTAACTCCTAGGGATCTACACAGGTGGCTGCAGAGGGGAGTCTCGTGGCACCTGAGGTCAACGTTGCATCACTCTTGACAGTACTACTGGAGGGCACCCTTGCGAAGCTTGGGGGCTTGCACCAGTGCAGGCTGTTGTTAGGAGGTCAGCGTAACTTCCTCTGATACCTTCGGTGATAGGACTGGGCCCTCATCATCCTAGACTATCTTCGGAAGGCCCCTTAATTCACTTTCTTATATTTTGGTGTCCGGTCCTAATCACCCAGAGTGGAAATACTTGGAAGTTGTTTGACTGGCTGTTATCTTTAGGGACTTTATAGTGTGTGCTCTATGCTCTTAGTTGGCCTAGCTTTCAATTTTTTGAGTCTTTGGTTAGAACATAACAAAAAATTCAAAGTGGCTGACTGATCTCCCAGATGGTCTCGAAGACTTCGTGGTCTTTCACCACCAAGTTTAGAGCCTTCTCCTAGAAGGCGCAGAGGTAATACTACTGGTGGGTTTCGTCCCACGGCAGTTGATGCATCGGGGATTGATCCTCCTCTTGGGGGCATTAGTGTTCAAGCAAGGCCTGGCAATTCCGAACAAGAGAGGGACACTCCAGTCCTTTCTCGAGTTCTCTTTCAAACGGAGAATAACATAGAGGTAGAAGAACTCTTAGAGTCGTTAGCGGCTCTGAATTCTCCACTACCATCTAGTCATCCAGACGTATTACAATACGTTGGGACTCCAATGCATAGACCGCCAAGTCCAGGTTACGCTACGTGCTTACCATCGATGACCACTATTGGAAGCATGGCTTCTACAAGTGCTACAATTATGCAAACTCCAACATCTGTGCAAGGGGGTCCAGAGGAATGATTTCCATCTCCTCTACTTCCTTGTTTGGATATTTTGCTAGCACATCTTTAGTTGGGTCTATCTCCATTCCGTCCACGAGTGGAAATGCCCAAACAAATGCTTTTGGTACTGGATTCTTCCCATTTGGCACCCACTCACAGGGTATTCCATCGGTTCTGTTTAGTGCTGCTATGTCCATGATGGGCGGATCGACTTCATTCCAGGGTTTTCCTTTCGGAAGTGGTCATATACCACATTCCAACCTGACAATAGGATCCATGACTTTCTCTTCTATAGGACAAAGCAGCAATCCTTTCCAAGGTTGGACTAACCTTGGGGTTAGTGGCATGGGAACAGGGAATCCGTCTTTCGGCCAACAAGGGAATAGGTCGTACTCCATAGTTAGTTCATTTCAAAGTATTCCTCCCTTAGCTTCGGCTTGGAATCCGTATCAGGGGTTATCAACTCCTTATAATCCTTTAGGAGGAAACTTTGCTGGTTATGGAGGTTTTGCGTTCAGAGTTGGTCAAACTCTAAATTTTGCTGGATCACAAGGCTTGCCTTTTGGTTCAGCCGGTTCTGCTGGTTACTTCTGGCAGCCTGGTGCCTTCCAAAACCCAGGACACTCTTTTTAGAACTTTGGGAGTTCCGCCCAGTCTGGGTGGAATCCCTAAGGTCCTCCTAGGCTTCCGTTTCTGGCAACATTGAACTTGCCAGATCTCACTAAGTTAACAAATGATCCAATCAAGTACAATCCGGCCTGGCCTCCAGTCCCAACCAAACTCCGTTCAGACATTCCAAAATTCAAAGGGAAGAGCGGTGAAGACCCAGGCGACCATGTAACCACATTCCATTTGTGGTGCTCATCTAACTCCCTAATCGATGACTCGATTAGGTTGAGACTTTTTCAGCGCACCTTGACTGGTAATGCGGCTAAATGGTATATAGAGTTTCCAGGGGGTAGCTTTACATCTTTCTCTGACTTAGCCAATATTTTCTTAAATCATTTCCAGTTGCCTATCCGTTATGATGCCGGAACTGAACTTCTGGCCACTTTTCGTTAAGATAAGGCAACTCACATTTCTGACCATATTCAGGAATGGAGATAGAGAAAGAGGCTCATTAAAGCTGAAATCCCTTTGGAGTACCGTCTCGAATGGTTTTTGAAATCTTTACAACTCGAGATCTCTAAGGATGTCTCCATGTCTGGAGTCTATTCTGAGGAGCAAGCCATTTTTAGGGCCCAGTCTATTCTCAGTCTGGGATCCTACAAAAATACTTGCCAGATGCTCTCGGGTCTAAGGTTGACATAGCTAAGTCGAAGCCAGGGCCCCATGCGGATGGTATCGTTGGGTCAGTAGACACAACTACCGTGAAATTGTTGAACCAATTGCAGCAGTTGTCCTTACAAACTGCTTCTAACAACCAAGTCACATCGTCTAATCCCCCGACTTCCCAAAATTCTTTAATTAATGCCATCCAATTTGATAAACCCAAAGGAAATCAAAATTCCAATGGGAAAAAGAAAGGACGAGGTAAGAAAAAGAACCAAGATGGGAAGCCTGATGCAAATAAATCCGGCAACAACGCTGGTGGTGGTAGAAATGAGTCTAGAAAGAAAGTCAAGTTTCCATGCAAGTTGTGCAGTGAAGACCATTTAACTCATCTCTGCCCTAAGATTGAAGATGCTCAGCGCTTGTTAGGACAGCAAGGGACTTTTAGTTCTCAGGCTGTGTTAACCAACCCCTTTCCCCAAGGGCAGCAACTTCTTGCTGGCACGAGTTCAAATCCTGGTACCTCCGCAGGGGGCAACTAGGAAGGGGAAAAATCAACGAATGTTTTCATGATGGGTTCTAACGTCCATGTGACTACTTGGTCACGTGATTATGGTGAAGCCGAAACTTCCAAGGACAAGACTGTTCCTGGAAATACCGACCTTCATATTGAGCGACCCCTTGTTGAGACTATACCACGGATACCAAAAGGTTCCACTAAACGCGCGACTATTAATCCTAATGCTAGGGCCGCCCAGAATTACTCCATTTTTAAGGATCTGGCTCAGAGTCTGTGCGCTATGTTTGCTTTAGAGGTTCTCCAGTTGTGTCCGGCTCAACAAAGTGCTTTACTTTCCGCGATAGGGGCAATCAATCCAACTAACTCTTTAATGCTCACTTTTGACATGTTAAATGTCAAAAAGCGACTCCCTCATCATATGGCTTTCCAAATAAAGTCTACATATCAGAAAATTAATATTTTTCGTACCATTATAGATGAAGGAGCTTCCACATGCATCATGTTGATGTCATGCTGGAAGGCTATTGGATCGCCTTCGACTGTTCCTTCACTCACCGTCTTGATTGCATTTGATGGTCATTCTCATAAGCCGCATGGGATTATCCTGGCCTTTCCTATATGTGTTGGGGGGAAGGTCGTCAATATTGAAATAGAAGTGATAGATGCTAACCTAGACTATAATCTCCTCTTAGGAAGGAACTGAGTATACGAAATGGACGTCGTTGTTTCGACTCTGTTTCGTGTCATTTGCTTTCCTCATGAGGGGAAAATCGTTAAGGTTGATCAATTGGATTATTGTCCAGTCGATCCTCAAGAAAGCTCTGACTCTACTGTTCCCTTAGTGGATAACCCTCGTCCGCCTACTGAGAATTTAGGAGTAGGGATGTATTCCTTATTGATGGGTACCTTTGATCTTCCCTCTCCTTTCGCTAAAATCAATGCCATTTCATCATCTAAGGAGTCTCCTCGAGAAGAGTTCTTTCGAACTCATTATTTTTCAAACCCTTGGACCTTGCCTTCACCTATGACCACATTAGTTGAAGGACAAGTAAATGGAATGGCATTCCCTATATCTGCAGCTGAACTTAGATATCAGTCTATCGTAGACTCTGCAGACAACCACTCTGCTCCTTTTTCCGAGGAGGAGTTAGATGGTGATGTGGCCCCGGCTTGGAGCCTTGATTCTACCTCTGCCTTGGACTGCTTAGATTCGGTTTTACCTTCTGAAGAAGCAATCCTCGAAGCAATGATGGGTATAGATTGACCTTGGGAAGACTTACACCATCGTTCATACTTTCTTCCTCCATTGCAAGAAGTAGAATCTAGATTCTCCGAGCTCTGTACTAGTGATGTTTGTATGGTGTCAAATCCTTTGGCTCTAGCACACGTTCGTGCCGAAGGTAATATGTCGGTGATTTCAAAAACTATACCTATAAACATCTCTAGGGACCCTAATGTGATCAAGAATCTCTTCATCGGAATTGAATGTTCCCCTAAAGAAATTCAAATTTACACCGACCTGTTCAAGGAATTTCGAGATGTATTTGCTTGGTCTGATGAAGAAATGCCTGGCATTGATCCTTCTATAGTTCAACATGAGATCAAGATGTATGAGAACACCAAACCGATTCATCAAAGGCTTCGGCCGGTTAACCCTAAGAAAGCGGCAGCTATCAAATCTGAAGTTGAGAAGCTGCTAAAGGCAGGTTTTATATACCCTGTTCCTCTTACTGATTGGGTTTCTAATCCAGTCCCTGTAGATAAAAATCAAGGAACAATCCGAGTATGCATCGATTTTAGGGACCTAAACAAGGCTTGTCCGAAAGATAATTACCCCACGCCATTCATTGATCAGATTATCGACGAGTGTGCGGGTAATGAGATTTTTTCCTTCATGGATGGTTTTTCTGGTTATAATCAAATTTCTATCCGTCCTGAAGATCAACATAAGACAGCCTTTATATGTCCCTGGGGTACCTTTGCATATAGAAAGATGCCTTTTGGTCTTAAAAATGTTGGAGCCACTTTTCAGCGGGCCATGTCATATGCTTTCCACGACATCAAACATGTCATCGAAGCATACTTGGATGATCTCGCTGCTCGTTCTCGAAAGAGAACTGATCACCCTAGTCATCTTCGATTGGTTTTCGAGCGATGTCATTTTTATAAAATCCAGTTGAATCCCAACAAGTGCGTTTTCGCAGTTACGTCCGGTTGGCTGTTAGGGTTCATCGTGTCAAATGAAGGGATTCGGGTTGATCCCTTCAAGGTTGAGGCAATAGTTTAGTTGCCTCCCCCGTCCTTAATTCGACAACTTCAAAGTCTTCAAGGGAAGGCTAATTTCTTAAGACAGTTTATAGCAAATTATGCCGAGATCACTAAAGGGTTCATGCGTTTGCTACGGAAAGGAGTTCCATTTGTATGGGACGACTTTGCGCAGTGATCGTTTGATGCTTTGAAAAAGGCATTAGTCTCTGCCCCGCTTTTGAGTCCATCGGATTATGGTAGAGACTTCCTTTTATATCTCGCTATAGCAGAATCAACCATTGGTATGGTTCTCATTCAGGAGGACGATGCTCTCACCGAGCATGTGATTTATTATTTGAGCCGAGGCTTAATAGGTCCTGAACTTCGCTATTCTCCGGTTGAGAAGTTGGCCTTGGCAGCTGTCCATGCTGTCGAGTGGCTTCGTCATTATATCCTGCTACGCAAAACTTTTGTCTTAGCGGCGGTCAATCCATTTCAATTTGTCCTCAGTAGGCGAGTGATTGGGGGCAAATATAATTGATGGATAGTCATATTACAAGAATTTGATCTCAAATTCTTGTCTGCCAAGTCTAAGAAATCCATGGTTTTCGCTGAGCTAATTTCTGAGCTGCCTTGTGGAGAGGATACTGTTTATGAGGAAAGTTTTCCTGACGAACATTTATTCCTAATCTCTCCACTCGACCCTTGGTATGGAGATATCATTGTCTATCTCCAGACTTCAAAGTTTCCCTCTACTTTCTCCAAGGACGAATGTCGAAAATTACGTCACCTGGCTAAAAGTTATGTTATCATTAGTGATACATTATATCGTCGAGGGGTTGATTCAATCCTTCGGCATTGTTTGAACTTAGAGGAAGTAGAATCAGTGCTCAATGACTGCCACAGTGGAGCTTGTGGTGGTCATCTATCAGGGCTTGCTACAGCCCAGCGCATCTTACGTGTCGGCTATTTTTGGCCTTCACTTTTTAAAGACTGTGTGGAAGCGGTCAAACGCTGTCACCCTTGTCAAATTTTTACTTGGAAGATGAACGCGCATCCAGCTCCCCTTTTTCCCGTTGTCACTGTCGGTCCCTTTACTGAGTGGGGTATTGATTTTACGACTTGTAATCCGCCTTCAACGACAAATCACAGGTACATTATCGTGGCCGTAGACTACTTTACGAAGTGGGCTGAGGCCATGCCTACTTACAAGAATGATAGTGACACGGCAACATTGTTCCTTTTTAATCAGGTTATCTCAAGATTCGGTATCCCGAGAGAGATTGTCACTGATCATGGTAGTCATTTCCAGAATCAATTGATGTCTGAATTGGCTCTCAAATTATGTTTCCAGCAGGAGCATTCGTCTCCTTATTATCCTCAGGCCAATGGACAGGTCGAGGCAGTCAATAAAACTCTTAAGACGATCCTCCAATGGACAATTGACAAAAATCGATCCAATTGGCACGTTATGTTGTATTCGGCTCTTTGGGCATACCGAACCTCCGTGAAAATGGCTACTGGTTTTACACCTTTTCAGTTGGTTTATGGGATGGAATCTATCTTTCTGGTTGAATGTGAAATTCCATCTCTTAAGTTAGCTGTTGAGCTCCTTCCTGAGACTTCGAGTCTCGAAGAGCGCCTCCTTCACTTGGAACATCTCGATGAGCAGCGTCGAGATGCAGCCACAGCGAATGAGGCTCATAAGAAAAGGGTCAAAATGCAGTATAATAAATTTGTCTGTCCTCGAGTATTTTCTGAAGGTGACCTTGTCTTGGTCTATGACCAAGATAAAGACACCTTGGGGGCAGGAAAATTTAAGCCTATGTGGTACGGTCCTTTTATTATTAAATGAGTTTTAGAAAAAGGGTCGTATGAGTTAATCGATTTTGAGGGAAACAAGCTGGCAGAGCCTCGAAACACGCTCTACCTGAAGAAGTACTTTTCTTAAGTGGGAGTTAGGCAATGGCTTCTTTGTACATTATGTATATTTGTACATATATCATCGAGAGTTTTTGATATCGGCACTTTTTGGTCTACTGTGGCAGGTGTTGATGGATGACTTGGTCTATTTTGGGTTCGCCGATGGTGCTAGTCGGCACACTCGGAATCTCGCTTCCGCAGCTTGGGTACTCTATTATCCAACGGTCAATTGATGGTATCAAGAGGTGTATGCATCAGTCCTGCTTCAAACAATATGGTTGAGTATACTACCGTTATTAATTTATTATCTGAGGCAATCTCTTATGGGATCGACTCGTTGGTAGTTTATCTTGATTCTCAATTGATAGTGTCACAATTAAACAACATTTACCGGGTAAGGGATCCATGTTTATATCACCAATATTCAAGGGTGAGGTTGTTGCAAAGATCATTTACTTATATTAATTATTTTCACATTCCAAGATCTCATAATTGGTTAGCTGATTCTATCGCTAATCAGGCATTAGACTGGCACATCAATCATTCATCGCAATAAAATCAAGCATCAAAAAGTCGAACTATATATATATATATATATATATATATATATATATATATATATATATATATATATATATATATATATATATATATATATATATATATATATATATATATATATCATAAAGCGTCTCGAGTGTACATATGCATGTCCAAAAAATATACAAAATTGGGACTTAAATGCCCGTAATCATGTCCGGCATATCTAATGCCCCAGCTCAGGATGAGCAGCCAAGTAGGTAACTATCGCATTGGCCACACGCCAAAAAGTGCGAACCCAGTCACGTGGCATGCCAACCACATGACGCTGCATATCCTCAGGAAGGTCCTCTATGGCAGCCATTGGTACTCGACAGCTCAGTCTCGCCAAGTGTCGCTAGACGTTGTGTAGAGTCTGTTCTGTATCAGCAGCCGCCTCTTCGGCTCCTCGGCCGCACCGTCCATGCCGCGGGAACCCATCTGGTCGTACCGGCCCAATGTCTGGAACATGATCATCATATCATTCATTTGAATCTCATCAAAAATATTTTTCAAAATTCATCATTACATTTGAAAAATCCAAAAAATCATAAAATAAAAAAATTCTTACTAATCTCGCCCCATGCTGCGTTCGGTGGTAACGCTAGATCAGGATCTCCTCAGAAATCCAGTCCAGCATAGGGGTAGTCATCCACAGCGATGATCTACTGATCCCACCAGGTGAAGAAGTCATCGTCGAAGGTAGTCCTTGGGACCTCCCCACCCCCCAGACGTTTCATCAGATCGGCCCACCGGCCCATGCGTGGATCGCGTGGGATGCTGATGGAAACTGCTACCCTGGGGCGGAGTGTGGGAACCTTCTTGAAAAAGAAAGTGCACAGGATAGTCCCATATCCAAAGTTTTTGGTCTGTTCCCTCCTGATAGAAGTGAGCTGGATCTTCATGTTGGCCAGAAGAGGAGTACACCAGTCGAACACAGTAGTGAGACAGTCAACTGCCACGCTCATGGTCAGCCGTGATGCTTGATGCAAAGAGGACAATCCGTTCACTCGAGCTATGGTGAACAGGATTATCCTCAGCGATAAACTCACCACATGTGTGATGGAAATCTGGCTCCCAAAATTCTTGGGATGTCCCAGGCAATATATCTGTACATAGTCTTCTATCGTGAGACTGCTCCGTGTCCTGCCCCGGGAATGTACTACCTTTCCCCTTCGAGAAAGGCCCGTAATGAAATAGATATCCTCCACTTCTACCCTGAGTGGCATCTGATTGATCATAAAGGCTTCCTCCTCAACGTCCCAATAATCAATGAGCATCTCAAGCAGACATGTGTTTTCTTTCATATTCGACAATTTGAAGAATTTAAGCAAACCGCATCCCCATAGGGCATCTAAAGCTTCTGGACTGTTCATAACTTCATTATCCACTGCTGCGTGCTCTCTTTCATGCCACGTGACAGGCATTCTGAGAAAAAAATGATTTGTAACCGTTAGTTTTTGTTTAAAAATTGTTCGCGGCATATACACGGGTCCCTGTGCACACAGTCGCGTATAGGGCCCGCGTGTACGCGGGTTTCATATTACCAACCCGTGTATACGCCGCGGAGAAATTTTGGGCAAAAAATTCAACGGTGAAACATTAATCAAAAATCTTAAAACCAGTCACAATCAATTGCAAGCTAAGTATAAGAGTTACCTGGAGGTTTTTGACGAATTTGAACGGTTGAATCTGGCTATGGGAAGTTTGCTCCTTTCACTCCAAATCCTTTGCTCTCAAACTCAAATGGTAAAAATGGTGAGTCCAAAATCTCTTTTATAAGTTTTGAAAATGCAAAATTTTTTCAAAATTTTATTTTGTTTGGCCTCATGTGACTTTTAACTTGGGAGCTTGGAATGTCGAGATTGGTTTGTTTTTCAGGACATTTTGGACATTTTTCGACAGTTTCGAGACGGTTCCATGACTGCTGACCCGTCATGGCAGGTATCGTTTTCTCACTGGCATATAGGTTAGGGACACCATTTTTCCGTTGCATTATGCATACTAGCCTCCATTTGCCGATACATCTGCCATAGGGTCGACCCCATCGTGTTATGGTTCGTAAGCCATCTTCACTTGCCGATTCTTTAAATCATGACACGATGGTAGAGCCATCCTTTACATGGGCATCATAGTTAGCACCTTACTGACATTTGTTGCCCATGCTGCTCCGATTTGCGTAGGATCGGGTGTCCTCTGTAGTCCCGCCATGACTTATGCGTTGAAGACTCATTCCTATTTGCTTCTTCGCTTCGTTTTGGCCTTATACCCTAGAGGCTCCTTTGTGTTGAGTTGTACTACTGCATTGCATGTTGACCACTTGCACCTTTTGGCCTAGAACCGGCTTCACTTGAACTCGTGTTTAAGCCAACTTTTGACCATGATGACTGCAAAATCAACTTTGCATACCTTTGACTTCCACAGCTTGACACACCTTGACCCGTGGAAGGAACACACCTTTGAGTGTCACTGACCAGTTTTTGCCTCCCTTCATTGAGCATAGGAACGTTCCATTCCCAGGAACTAGATCATCTGTTTCACCGACACTCGTTCTTTCCACTATACCATAACATTGTTTTATTCTTTTCAAGCTTAACAGAAAAAGACAAAAAAATTAAATATTCCAAAAAGAGCGGGAACGGGATAGTATTTCCATTTTATTGTTGGTAGCTAGAGTCAGTCGTGTCGCCCTTGAACAAAGCACTCAAAACGAAGTCTCCTCCATTTGGGCGGGATTTAGTTTGACTTAGGTACGCCTTAACCTTGTTATTGAGTTAGTTCTCCCCTGATTGGTTATCTCTTCCAATCATATGGAGGGTTCGTTCGTGCCTCCTTCATGACAAACTTATACAGAGTCATCATATGCTACCACATAGTCACATTGAGTCGTGCTTTTGTTCAAGGGAAGTTAGCCTGAGTCAGCATTTCTGCGGTGTCTCTTGACTCATTTTTCAGTCGGCCATCCCTGGTTGTCAGTATCATGTCTATCATCACATCAGCTATATTGGTCCTTTACTCGTGCTGGTTTGAGAAGGTCCCCATTGACTTCTTGCTGGCGGGTCTTGTCCTTATCGACGATGACATCTTGCTCTGAGGACAGGCCTAGAGCTGCACCCTGGCCCTATTTTCATTATTGATAGGTCACCTTGTGCTCAGCATCGATCAGTATCATGGGTCTTTGACTGAGTGGTTTCCCTTGTGTTCGACATCAGCTTACATTATCACACATTGGGATTCGTGCAGTACCATGGTTTCCATTTGAAACTATTGGTGGATACCTCGCCTCTGTGTCAGCTTTCATTATTGGTTGGTTCAGAGGGTTTCTGTCGTGCGCTATCCACATCTTGTGTATGCCGGAAACGTACTTCGGTTGGATTACTACATCTCTTTCGTCCAATTCCTTCCACATTATTGGCCTACGGGTTACACTCGTGCTAGATTGATGGAGGATGCCTTAATGCCTTCCTTCTAGCAGATATTTCCCTATCGACTCCGACTCATTACTCTGGGGCAAAGATCTAGAGTCCATTTGGCAGTACCTTGGCATTTGCAGTCATTAGTGGCAGATCCTTCGCTATCGACAGTGGGAAACCATCATTGTCTCCTGATCGATAGATTCTTACAGGTGTTCGACTCCAGTTCATCTATTCACACTTGTTAGATTGTACTGGGTACCTTGACGCTCATTATCATTATCGGTGAGTAGTCTCGCGTTTGTTAACGGTATACATCAATGACTAGTAATCAAACGATTTCTCACATGGTCGACTTCAGATCATTTATTCCCATGGTGTAGAAATGTACCACGGCAGTCGGTGAAGACCTCAGGTTGCATCAGCGTTCATTGGTTCACTGGACAGTTGCTCCTGTTGCTGCTAGTTGATACCATTCCACCTTATATGTTGCAGTTAGTCATGGCGACATTCTATATGCTGGCACCTGAGTTTACAGTGTAGTACCATCCTATTCCATCATGTTCAGTTGGTACCTTTTGGGATCAGTCTTCGATATCAGTGATCCGTTGCATCTTCCAGCATCATTGACAGTCTTATATGTGATATTCAGACATGTACTTGTTCGATCATGATCAGATGATCCATTATGTATTTTCCAGTCATTTATACTTGTATACTTAGTGGATCCGCTTTTACTTGATATGCGGACATGCTTTACTTTTTCTGAGCATGGGTATGCCCGCCTCAAACAGTGTTTCTTTCTGATCTCCTTTGGTGGCTTGGCAGGCTGAATTCTGGTGAAGTCTTCCTCAGTTTTTGACAGATTTCCTTTCCATGTACTTGCATAATACATTTCGGCCATCATGTACCCCTTCTGACCTCATATATTAGGGGGCATCTGTTATAGCTCCAAATCTCACTCTTATGGTTTGTGATGCTGCACTCATGGCCTAGGGCAACCCCTCCTTCCAGACCGGGTCCTAAAATTTAAAAAATAGTGTTTTATCCTTATACGCGACATTTCCCTGAGTTAAACGCGTGTGTATGCAGGTCTATGTATACCCAACCCACGTATATGTATTAAAACACTTAAAAAAATATAAAACTCCTTATTTTCGGGCGGAGATCGCGAGTTTTATCTACTGATCACCTGTTAGTGCCCGTGGCCCAACTGTTCCCAACCAACTCCCAACTAAAAAACTACTTTGGGAGAGGTATAAAAAGACCTCAATGGGAAGGCCTAAAGGAGGAGAGAAGAGAGAGAAAGGTTATTATGATGAGATTTTTCCCTTACCAGGTCTGAAGTCCCTTGTGTCTTCTACACTTCCCCCATTTGTATAGGAAACCCTTGTTTCCTTGTGTGTTGATGCTCATCCACCATTTATGACATCATGGAGTAAGGCATGGAAGGAGTTTGTTAAAGGCTTGAGGCTGGAACAGATCCGGAAGGAAGCTTTGCTTGGAGCCTGCTGAAGGTGACTCAGGTGAAATTATTCCTTTTTATGTACTTTATTTGTCTATAATAAAAGAAACACATTTCTTGATTCCTGATATGAATCTTCTTTACGTTTATGATATTCATGTTTAGAATCATATGTAAATGGTTGTTTGGATTTCATAACTAACTACCTTTATTTATAACATGAAGATGGTTTCTTTATAAGGTTTTGTACATATACTGCTGTGTTCTTTGGAATTGGTTGTTTTGCAGGACAAAAGAGAAGAAGGGAACTCCAAGAAGGGTTTGGACCCTAAGGGCCTTCTCAAATGTAGGACCTAAGGTACGTCCCCTTTACAATAGAATTTGATTATAATAGCATAATGGCTGTGTGAATGTGTGTTTCTTTGAGTAGATAACTTTCAGTATGCTAGGGTTTCAACCCAAAAAGCCCTAGGTGAACATTTCCCTCCGACAAGTAGGTGCGCTGCATCGCACTTTCCCTGTGTTGTAGGTGCGCTGATTAGACAAGACCTCTTCTGCTCTCAGATTTTGGTTTTGTGTTCACTCTCTTCAGCTTTATTCAGGAGTTTTGCTGTCTATGATCAATATACCGCTGTGGAAACTCCCTTCCTTTGCATGATTCCACCTCCATAGTACAAATAATTGTGAATGTTTTTATGTATTGTGCGCCATTTACAGTTCTCTTTTACAAAAAGTAACAAAATCAAACTGTCATCTTTTGATTTGGAAGTGTCGCAAGTGTCGTTTTTAGTCAAAGAAAAGAATTCTATTGTTCTTGATGGTCGATTATACAGTTACTCTTGTATTTGATTTGAATTAGTAGTTTTTCAAGTGTTGAAAGTAGTTTTAAATTCAAAATAGCAGAGTGTCGTCATTATCTTCCTTTCGTTTTTGAAGAGAAATTTGTTAGTAGTATTGCTTTGAAAAGATAATTCAGATTTGTACTTAGCATTCTTCTTGTCATTCACACATTAAGAAAGATGAAAACAAATACATGCATGTGCATTTGCATTTAGACTGCTTATTAGTTTGATTTAGGACAGTGCATCTAGTGTGTGCTCTCTACTCTATGTCGAAAGAATATCATCTCTCTTTCTTTAGTAGCTAGGATTTTCATTGCAAAAAGAAGATTAAACGATTGTTTATCATCTTAGATTGCATTTTAGGAATTGTATATCTACATCACGCGGTGAAATTGAAAGGCAAATTTCTTAAGAAAGATCAACTATAAAATAAGTTTAATGAACATAAAAACACTTTGGAACCTAAGGCACAACATCTAGAAGTCTAGGCTAGAGACGTATTCCGTCGTCGTAAAGCTTGGTAACTATTGCTTTCATTGTTGGTTGGGTGATTCCTCCTCTTTGAGATGACAAGTGCCAGTATAGACTTGTGCTCCCACGTACCATCGAGTATATATTGGGAGACCACAATAGGCTATATCCTTTATCCATAGGAAGCCGTGTCTGCCGCCCTATCGATCGCAATGCACTGAACACAGCATTAGGGAAGATTGACTGTCGTACCGTAAAAAGTATTCTGCAGTTTTTTGATTGGTTTGGTAATCCATCTATCTAGATTTCCAAAGTAGTCTCTTTCGTTCCTTTTCAGACTCCTTAAAGGAAAAGGACCATCTAATCACTTGTCACTTCAGGCTCATTAAAAATTGAAGGCGACTAGAGTCATCTTTTGTTTTTTCTCGACTCTTAAAAATTGAAAAAACAAGTTGTGTCAAAGCATCTAAAATTTATTTTAATCGGTATAATATCACCATTCCCACGTTGGTCTTAGGTTGAGGAAAATGGAGTCCACCAACCAAGGATTTCCCCTTGGAGGAAATCCTAGTCCTTTCTCCTCTTGGGGAGATGTTGGTGCACCTCATATGGCCACAATGTCGCTTCCAGGATTGATGATTGGCTTGCCAATATGGCTCTTCTTGACCTCCGTCATTCAGAACACCGTGATTCCTGAACAATCAAGTCAGCACTAGATGATACTAAAGTTACCCCCCAACCTTCTACTTCATCCGATTCTCCCTCTCCTCCTTTCTCTTTGCTTGATGAAGCTGGTAAAGCCAAAAATCAAGTAACTAAGAAGGAGAAGAAGGGAAAGGAGAAGAAAGAAAAGAAGAAGAAGGAGCCAAAGGCTAAAAGGGGTAACCAGACATCGTCTAGTGAAAATCCACACACTGCACCGTCCAAGCCTAAATCTCCATGTGTCATTTGCAAAGGAGACCACTATCATCGAGATTGTCCTTGCATCCCTCGAATCTTAAGGGACGGTCTCCTCCTTTGCATAATCCGGTGTCATCAACCTCTGAAGATCATGTTGAAAGTACACCGTCAACTAGTGAAAGCGAAGCATTTGGATAGAAATGGAAATGTAAATTTCCTTGTAAACTATGTGAAGGTGATCACGTCGTCCACCGTTGTCCCTTCCTAGATGAAGCTAAAAGAGTCTCGGATAACCGTCCTGCTTCACCGCTACGGCTTCCTCCTGGATAGAAGAAACTCTTGCCAAGTCCATCACTAGTTGAAAATCTGACCGACACGCCATTGTGGTTGGTCGAAGCATCTGCCATTGAAGATAAACCTGCTGAATCCATACCAGATGAAAGTCAAAAGGTTGAGGTGGTAGTCGACCCGATCTTGTCTTCAGAAGGTCCATCTTCAGATGATACAATCACCGAAGAGAATGAGAACGACACTATTCAAATTCTTTTCATAAACACAAACTCCGATGAACATGGGGGCAATCTACCCGTTCTTTTACCGCAGGAAGGAAGTTCGTCAGAGTGATATCTAGCCATCTATTTGGTCCCACCTCCAAGCAACCTAGTCATTTCCTTCGATTGGAATCTACTAGGCAGACCCCGTTTACCAGCTAGTGTACCATTCTGAATCATTGTAAAAGCTTACAAAATGATCATGGTCGGTACCATCATAGATGAAGGGGCTTCTGTGAGTATCCTTTCCTCAACTGCTTGGAAAGCGCTTGGTTTTCCATCGCTCTTGCCTGAGATGAGAAATCTGACAGGCTTTGACAAAGGAACCAGTCGACTGTTAGGGATCCTTCCAAATGAACCCATAAAGTTGAGAAGGAAAACCATTTATATGAATGTAATGGTAGTTCAAGGACCTCTAGATTATAATCTACTCCTTGGGTGCGACTATATTTATAGCATGGGAGCCATTGTCTCCTCACTCTTTAGAGTAATGTGCTTTCCCCAAGAAGGCCGAGTGGTCCAGCTCGTAGACTAGCTTTTGTTCCCCGGCTCACACATAGCTAATAGTCAAATGCCATCCCTAACTGGTCTTTTCATGCAAGGAATGTCTCATCAATCTCTGGTCCGTCCACTCGAGGAACGCAAGTAATTCGGGGGGACATGACTGAAACCCAGGGGGCATGCACCCTGGTCTGCTTCGGCAGGAAAACCTTGGGTATAGGGTAGGTTTCCGCGGAGGATATATGACTATTCTGACACACCCATCCGTTTAGGAAAATGGGATTAGACTGGAATAAGATTCCCTCGTCAAATTTATGTGAGTGGAGGCGACCGCGCCACTCACCTTTGTCTATTTCGGTAGACATCGCCGGGGAAGTGTTTTGTCTGCAACGTGGATGGAGCAATCTTGCAAATGCGAGAACTTTCATATGGTAACCTGGAAACTCTACTTCACTATGCCTGGGGGCATGCAAGCCTTTTTGCCTGAAAGTAAAGAGCAACCATTTATTTTCTTAGTTTGTAGTTTCTCAACCCTTTAAACTCGTAGGATTGGTCGTTCCTAGCTTGCATAATCAAAGGATCTGGAGCAAAGTTTCAAATGGTGCAAGCTCCCTAAAAATTGAACCTATCGATGTGATATCCTTATTATACGACTGGCATGAGCAGGTTTTATGTGAAGTTCAAGCTCGTTAAAAATTAAACCTTAGCAATGAACAAATGTTCCCCCAGAGTTTAAGCTCATTAAAAAATGAACCAATCCCCGGTAAATAACCATTGTGAATGCATTATCATTAGCTTTTGAGCGTTGGTCGTGTTCTTACCATCACCTCCACTCTATTTTAGCCGATCATTCACCTCCATTTGATTGTTTACCCCTTTTGAGGAACAGCTGTGAAGAGTGATCCTGTTAGCCATCCTTGTGACACTACCATGATTGGAAAATTCCAAACCTTACCTGGAATCAGCTGCTACCTGAAATTATCACTCGTTCCTCAAAAAACGAGTCTCCTTTAAGCTCTTTTCATCTGACTCGTAAAATATGAAAAGATTGCCGAGCAATTAGCCTCTCTAGCTCGTTAAAGCTGTCGGGAGTGTTATCCATCCTCTAAATTTTAATCTTTTTGGACCTGAGGGATCATTACACAAAAATATCGAGCACTTGTTTTGTTCGGCTCGTTAAAATTATCGAAAATTCATCCCTTTCGTATTATTTTATACTTTTTCGGACTTAAGGGATTATATGACGAAAAAGGATTATTGGAGTTTCCTTTACGTCCCTTTCAGACTCTCTAAAATTGAAAAGGACCGAGTTATCTTTGTCGTTAAACTCGTTAAAACCAATAGCGACAAACATGTCCATATAGACAACAACGAGTCTGATTGTCTCTACGATCGTTAAAACATAGCGATGGGTTTTCCCGAAGGGAAAATTATAGAACAAGAATATGTTATCCTCATCAAGCTTGATGAAAATAAAGAGGTACTGGTCTGCAATGACTGGGGAAAAATTGGGAAGAAAACTTGAAGAAACTTTATTGGTAGCAAGTCGCTCTTGAACATGACACTTTCACCTCCATGTCCGAGTCGGGTTGGGTTATTCCATTCACCGGTCATATCACCATTGGTCCATCGCACCATCTATATTTCGGGTTAACGCTACCAATCCATGTCAGTGTCATAGGTATGTTCAAGAGAAGTCGCTCAAAGAATTCACCTGTGTCTCATCCGCTGCAATACATTCACGCTCCATTCTTTCATGACCGCCACCCTGAACCTTGTATCATTAGATCGTTTTCACCTCCAAAATCATTTACTCCGTTCCGTATCGTAGATGTGGGATTTATTAAGGCCCTCCTATGATGGGTCACTTCTTGTTGACATCAGTTCATTATCCAAGAAGTTGACTTAGGAACAACCCTTTCAGTATTTTGAAGCTTGCATGCCTCAATGGCAAGTTTCTCACTTCCAGTGATAGGTTTACATCAATGGCCTTCGACCGAAAGATTTTGCGTTGTGTTCAAGGCCAAGTCCCTTTTTCACACCACGTGAATTGTATTGTAGTACCTTGAGGGTCATCATCATTATCGGTGATTCCTCTCGCGCCTGTTAATAGCTTACATCATTGGCTGGTAATCAGGCGATGTCTTTCCATGTTCGACTCCAGAACATCTTTCACATGGATCGACTTGTACTCTGAGTGAAGATTGGACGAGTTTGAAGACCCCGGATCTAGTCTCATCCATCCGGGCTATGATATACTCAAGAAAATAAAGACATCAAATGTACATCATTACTACACAAATGATCATCCAAATCAAAGGATGATGGCTCTATCAGAATCATCAGTCTGCCACATAGACGGTTGTCTGTCTTATGTACATGAAAATGAATTTATAAATTTGAGCATGGGAATGCCCGCCTCAGCTAGATCATGAAAAATATTATGAAGATAATGTAATGTATTTTATCTTATTACAAGTTGCCCTCCATCTCGAAAAACTTCGGATCTTCATGATAAAGCATTTCACCCAACATCAAAAGATTAACGACCTCATGCTTTAGGGGGCAACAGTTATAGACATTTTTGGGCACTACCACCCAAATCATACATGTGCATAAACCAAGGGCTCCTAAGTCCATAAAAGTGTTTCTTCACACCCTAAAGGAACAAGGTCAGCTAATTACATTATCTCCCAGAAGTTCTCCACAGAAAAGTGCTCAGAACTGGTCAAAGTTGGACCATATAGACTACCCAGTGCAGAGGGTGCGATGCATCCCACCTGCTCAGTGTAAAGGGTGTGATGCATACTGGAGAGCCCTTCTATAGGGTGCGATGGTGTTATCGGGAAATCTAGTGTCTATGAAGAGTTGTTAGTCCCACTAAGACTGGTAGCTATCTTAGAAACAAACAAACTAAAACTACTTTTGTTTTCCTTTATGAGAAGTAGATATGAGGGGAAAAAAGGAGACCAACCTCTGTCTTGCGCTTGGTTCCTTGCTTGATTCCTCTCCCTTCTGATAGATCTCTGTCACTCGCTTCCTCATCTACCCAGCTTCAAAGAGCACCTGTGGAATCAAGGCAGCATAACACTATCCAAGAACAGAGATTTACTATCACAAACAATATAGGACCAGATATATATTGACCACACAAATGCATATATCATCAATCATACAAGAATGTGGAGGAAAACTTGAATAGCTTTATTAATATCAAGAATAGAAAAGAGGATTACAACCAATTGTTCTGACCCAACGTCATCCTCTCAGCAAGAAATCCCTTCTTCACCTCATGAAAAGCTTAGTTCACCCAACACTATGATGTTACACCAAGAAACCAGCAGCACTTCCTTACAAGATACAAAATTCTAGCCTCTGGATCTCTGGGATGAGGGATCCATATATAGATGATTGCAGGGAGGTGAGTCAGCTTCTGAGATTTGATTAGTGTCCTCTCTCTAATAGTTCTTGGTTCCACTTGGAGATTGATGATCTCTTACTCATCCCTGGGCGAATTCAGAGAGGCAAGTGTCATAGGAGAAGTTTTTGGAAGATTCCATGTCGAACCACCTTGCAAAATGCCTCTGCCATTTGTCCACTCTCACTCATCGCACCCTACAGAAGAGTTATCCAGTATGCATCGCACCTTTTACTCTGGGAAGGTGGGATGCATCGCACCTTTTGCACTGGGCAGTTTGTATGGTCTAGATTTGATCAGTTCTGAGCAGTTTTCTGTGGAGAACTTCTGGGAGATGATGTAATCAGCTGACCTTGTTCCTTTAGGGTGTGAAACAAAACTTTTAGGGACTGAGGATCCCTTGGTTTATGGACATATATGATTGGGGTTGCAGTGCCAAAAAATGTCTATAACAGTTGCCCCCTAAAGCATGAGGTCGTTAATCTTTTGATGTCGGGTGAAATGCTTTATCATGAGGATCTGAAGTTTTTTCGAGCTGGAAGGTGACCTGTGATAAGATACAATACAATACATTATCTTCATAATATTTTCATGATCTAGATGAGGCGGGCATTCCCATGCTCAGCTATATAAATTCATTTTCATGTACATAAGACAGACAATTGTTTGTGTGTAGACTGATGATTCTAGTAGAGCCGTCATCCCTTAGATTGGATGATTATCTATGCAGCAATGATGTACATTTGATGTCTTTATTTTCCTGAATATATGTCGTAGCCCGGATGGATGAAACTAGATCCGAGGTCTTCAATCTCGTTAGATCTTCACTCAAAGTACAAGTCGATCCATTTGATAGATGTTCTGGATTCGAATATGGAAAGACATCGCCTGATCACCAGCCAGTGATGTAAGCTGTTAACAGGCGCGAGAGGAATCACCGATAATGATGATGACCCTCAAGGTACGACAGTACAATTCACATGGTGTGAAAAAGGGACTTGGTGTCGAACACCATGTAAAATCTTTCGGTCGAAGGCCATTGATGTAAACTTGTCGCCAGGAGTGAGAAACTTGCCGTTGAGGCATGCAAGCTTCAAAGTACTGAAAGGGTTGTTCCTAGATCGACTTCCTGGATAATGAGCTGATGTTGACAAGAAGTGATCCGTCGTAGGAGGGCCTTAATGAATTCCACATATACGACATGGAACAGAGCAAATGATTTTAATGAAGGTGAAAATGATCTGATGATATAAGGTTCAAGGTGGCGGTCATGAAAGAATGGAGCGTGAATGTATTGTAGTGGATGAGACACAGGTGAATTCTCTAAGCGACTTCTCTTGAGCATACCGGCAACACTGACATGGATTGGTAGTTTTAACCCCAAATGTGGATCGTGTGATGGACCAATGGTGATATGACCAGTGAACGAAACAACCCAACCCGATTCGGATGCGGAGTGAAAGTGTCATGTTCAAGAGTGACTTGCTACCAATAAAGTTTCTTCAAGTTTTCTTCCCAATTTTTCCCCAGTCATTGCTGACCAGTACCTTTTGATTTTTGTCAAGCTTGAGGACGATAACATATGCTTGTTCTATAATCTGCCCTTCGAGCAAACCCATCGCTATGTTTTAACGAGCCTAGCGATAGTGAAACTCATTCTTGTCTGTATGGAAAAGTTTCTCGCTATTCGGTTTTAATGAGTTTAATGACAAAGATAACTCGGTCCTTTTCAATTTTAGAGAGTCTGAAAGGGATGTAAAGAAAACTCCAATAATCCTTTTTCGTCTTATAATCCCTTAAGTCCAAAAAAGTATAAAATAATACAAAAGGGATGAATTTTCGGTAATTTTAACGAGCCGAACAAAACAAGCGCTCGATATTTTTGTGTAATAATCCCTTAGGTCCAAAAAGATTAAAATCTAGAGGAGGGATAGCACTTCTGGTCACTTTAACGAGCTGGAGAGGCTAATTGCTCAGCAATCTTTTCATATTTTACGAGTCAGATGAAAATAGCTTAAAAGAGACTCGTTTTTCGAGGAACGAGTGATAAATTCGGGTAGCGGATGATTCCAGGTAAGGTTTGGAATTTTCCAATCATGGCAGTGTCACAAGGATGGCTAACAGGATCACTCTTTGTAGTTGTTCCTCAAAAAGGGTAAACAATCAAATGGAGGTGAATGATCGGCCAAAACATAGTGGAGGTGATGATGAGAACACGACCAAGGCTCAAAGCTTGATGATAATGCATTCACGATGGTTATTTACCAGAAATTAGTTCATTTTTTAATGAATGAGCTTAAACTCTGGGGGAAACATTTGCTCATTGCTTATGATTAATTTTTAAGGAGCTTGAACTCCACATAAAAACTGCTCGAGCTAGTCGTATAATAAGGATGTCTCATCGATAGGTTCAATTTTTAGGGAGCTTGCACCATTCGAAACTAAGATCCGGTGCCTCTCACGTGTAAGCTAGGAACGACCAACTACGCCCCTCTACTTAACTACCAAGATCACTACCAAGGTTAGGTAGGAAACTTTTTCCTTTACTTTGTCGGTGCCATGGTGGCCCCTGCGAAGATGAATGGTCGATTTTACCACTCACCCGACCTAGGCGGTTGAAGTCAGCGGAATCATAGAGATAACGTTAGTTGGTTGTTTCTCGCTTTCTCACAAGAGGTTTGCATGCCCCCAGGTATAGCGAAGTAGAGTTTCTAGGTTATCCCTCAATTTGCAGACAAAACGTTTGTTCCGTCGGGAAAGGCCTACCTTTTAACGGAGGTATCTTATCCGGTCTAATCCCCTTTTCCTATACAAATGGGGATCGGACCAGTCATATATCCTTCGCGGAAACCTACCCTATACCCAGAGTTTCCCTGCCAAAGTAGACCAGGGTGCATGCCCCCTGGGTTTCAGTCATGTCCTCCCGAATCACTCGCGCTCCTCAGGTGGACAGACTAGAGATTGATGAGACATTCCTTGCGTGAAAAGACCATTCAGGGATGGTATTTGACTATTTTCTATGTGTGAGCTGGGGAATGAAATCTAGTCTACGAGCTTGACCACTCTTCCTTCATGCGGAAAACACATTACTCTAAAGAGTGAGGAGACAATGGCTCCCATGCAATAAATATAGTCGCGTCCAAGGAGTAGATTATAATCTAGGGGTCCTTAGACTACCATTACGTTCATGTGAACGGTTTTCCTTCTCAATGTTATCGGCACATTGGGAAGGATCCCTAATGGTCGACTGGTTCCTTTGTCAAAGCCTGTTAGATTTCTCATCTCAGGCAAAAGCGATGGAAAACCAAGTGCTTTCCAAGCAGTTGAGGAAAGGATACTCATAGAAGCCCCTTCATCTATGATGGTACCAGCCATGACCATTCTATATATTTGTGCAATGATTCGAAATGGTACACTAGCCGGTAAACAGGGTCTACCTAGTAGATTCCAATCGAAGGAAACAACTAGGTTGCTTGGAGGTGGGACCGAATAGACAGCCGGATATGACTTTGACGAACTTCCTTCCTACGGTAAAGGAATGGGTAGACTGCCCCCATGTTCATCGGAGTCTGTGTTTACGAAGAGAATTTGAACGATGTCGTTCTTGTTCTCTCTGGTGACTGTATCATCTGAAGATGGACCTTCTGAAGGCAAGACCAGGTCAACTACCGCCTCGACCTTTTGACTTTCGTCTGGTGTGAATTCAGATGGTTTATCTTCAATGATATACGCTTCGACTGACCACCATGGCGTGTCAGTCGGATTTTCAACTAGTGATGGACTTGGCAAGAGTTTCTTATATCCAGGAGGAAGCCGTAACACTGAAACCGGACGGTCGTCCAAAACTCTTTTAGCCTCATCTAGGAAGGGACAACGGTGGACGGTGTGATCGCCTTCACATAGTTTACAAGGGAATTTACTTTTCCTTTTCTGTCCTGACACTTCGCTTTCACTAGTTGATGGTGTACTTTCAACAGGATCATCAGAGGTTGTTGACACCAGATTGTGCAAATGAGGAGACAGTGCAGTGTGTGGATTTTCACTAGATGATGCCTAGTTGCCCCTTTTCACCTTTGGCTCCTTCTTCTTCTTCTCTTTCTTCTCCTTCCCCTTCTTAGTTACTTGATTTTTGGCTTTACCAGCTCCATCAAGCAAAGAGGAGGGAAGAGAGGGAGAATCGGACGAAGTAGAAGGTTGGGGGGTAACTCTGGTATCATCTAGTTGCTGACTTGATTGCTCAGGAATCACAGTGTTCTGAATGACAGAGGTTGAGAAGAGCCATACGGGCAGGCTGATTGTCAATCCTGGAAGCGACAATGTGGCCATATGGGGTGCACCAACATCTCCCCAAGACGAGAAAGGACTAGGATTTCCTCCAAGGGGAAATCCTTGGTTGGTGGAATCCATTTTTCTCAACCTAAGACCAATGTAGGAAAGGTGACATTTATTCCGATTAAAATAAATTTTATACGTTTTGACACAACTTGTTTTTTCAATTTTTAAGAGTCGAGAAAAAACAAAAGATGATTCTAGTCGCCTTTGATTTTTAATGAGCTTGAAGTGACAAGTGCTCATATGGACCTTTTCCTTTAAGGAGTCTGAAAAGGAACGGAAGAGACTACTCTAGAAGTCTAGACAGAGGGATTACCAAACCAATCGCAAAACTGCAGAATACTTTTTACAGTACGACAGTCAATCTTCCCGAATGCTGTGTTCAGTGCATTGCGATTGATAGGGCAGCAGACACGGCTTCCTATGGATAAAGGATATAACCTATTGTGGTATCCCAATATATACTCGACGGTACGTGGGAGCACAAGTCCGTACTGGCACTTGTCATCTCAAAGTGGAGGAATCACCCAACCAGCAATGAAAACAACAGTTACCAAGCTTGACGATGCCGGAATATGTCTCCAGCCTAGAATTCTAAATGTTGTGCGTTAGGTTCCAAAGCATTTTTAAATTCATTAAATTTATTTTACATTTGATCTTGTTTAAGAAATTTTCCTTTCAGGTTCACTGTGTGATGTAGATATACAATTCCTAAAATGCAATCTAAGATGATAAACAATTGTTTAATCTTCTTTTTGCAATGAAAATCCTAGCTACTAAAGAAAGAGAGATGATATTCTTTAAACATAGAGCAGAGAGCACACACTATATGCACTGTCCTAAATCAAACCAACAAACAGTCTAAATGCAAATGCACATGCATGTATTTGTTTTCAGCCTTCTTAATGTGTGAATGTAAAAGAAATCTAAGCGCAAATTTGAATTATTTTTCAAAGAGACATTACTAACAAGTTTCTTTTCAAGACAAAATGAAGACAATGACGACATTTGCGATTTGAAATTGAAAGCTTGCTTTCGACACTTGAAAAACTATTAATTCAAATCAAATACAAGAGTAATAGTGTAATCAACCATCAAGAACAATTGGATTCTTTTCTATGACTAAAAACGACACTTGCGACACTTCCAAACCAAGAAACGAAAGTTCAATTACTCTACTTCTTTGTAAAAGAGAACTGAAAATGGCTCACAATACATAAAAACATTTATAGTTCTTTGCACAATGGAGGTGGAATAATGGCAAGGAAGGGCTTTCCACAGAGGTGTACTGACTACAGACAGCAAAACTCCTAAATAGAGCTGGAAAAAGTGAAGAAAAACCAAAGTCTGAAGGCAAAATTAACCTTCTCTGACCATCGCACCTGTTACATAGGATTCCAGTATGCATCCCACCTACTGTGCACAGGAAGTGTGATGCATACTGATATCCTTGAAGAGAGGGTATGATGGTACAGTGCGAGACTTTTGATCCAGTTCTTGATCACAGTTTGCAGCACAGTTCAGGGATTTAGGCCGAGCAAGTGATAATCAGTAAATAAATCACACGGGTATATCTAAGGAGGTTACTAGAGCCACCACAAGGGAAATTAGGATGTTTTCAAATTGGTTGTTCAGTTTATAAACAAAACCCGGAGATAGACTGAAGCAGCATTGATCTACTTTGCACTTGCATAGCAAATGCAGTTCGAAGGCTTGCTGGCTTGACTTCAGGCTCCGTCTGTAAGTTTATAAAACGAACAAATATAGAAAAGTAAACAAGCTATTCGCTCCCCAGCGGAGTCACCATTTTGTTATCAGGAAATCTAGTGTCTATGCAGAGCTGCTAGTCCCACTAAGACTGGTAGCTATCTTAGAAACAAACAAACTAAAACTACTTTCGTTTTCCTTTATGAGAAGTAGATAAGAGGGGAACAAAGGAGACCAACCTATGTCTTGCGCTTGGTTCCTCTCCCTTCTGATATATCTCTGCCACTCGCTTCCTCGTCTACCCAGCTTCAAAGAGCACCTGTGGAATCAAAGCAGCATAACACTATCCAAGAACAGAGTTCTACTATCACAAACAATATAGCACCAGATATATATTGACCACACAAATGGATATATCATCAATCATACAAGAATGTGGAGGAAAACTTGAATAGATTTATTAATATCAAGAATAGCAAAGAGGATTACAACCAATTGTTCTGACCCAGCGTCATCCTCTCAGCAAGAAATCCCTTCTTCACCTCATGAAAATCTTAGATCACCAAACACTATGATGTTACACCAAGAAACCAGCAACACTTCCTTACAAGATACAAAATTCTAGCCTCTGGATCTCTGGGATGAGGGATCCATATATAGATGATTGCGCGGAGGTGAGTCAGCTTCTGAGATTTGATTAGTGTCCTCTCTCTAATAGTTCTTGATTCCACTTGGAGATTGATGATCTCTTACTCATCGCTGGGTGAATTCAGAGAGGCAAGTGTCACATGAGAAGTTTCTTGAAGATTCCATGTCGAACCACCTTGCAAACTGTCTCTGCCATTTGTCCACTCTCACTCATCACACCCTGCAGAAGAGCTATCCAGTATGCATCACACCTTTTACTCTGGGCAGGTGGGATGCATCGCACCTTCTACACTGGGCATTCTGTATGGTCTAGATTTGACCAGTTCTGAGCAGTTTTTTGTGGAGAACTTCTGGGATATGATGTAATTAGCTGACCTTGGTCCTTTAGGGTGTGAAAAAAAACTTTTAGGGACATAGGAGCCCTTGTTTTATGGACATATATGATTGGGGTTGCAGTGCCAAAAAATGTCTATAACAGATGGGCGAGAGTAGACAAATGGCAGAGACAGTTTGCAAGGTCGATGGTCATGGAATCTTCTAGAAACTTCTTCTGTGACACTTGCCTCTCTGAATTCGCCCAAGGATGAGTAACATATCATAAATCTCCAAGTGGAATCAAGAACTATCAGAGAGAGGACACTAATCAAAATCCCAGAAGTTGACTCACCCCCCTACAATCATCTATATATGGATCCCTCATCACAGAGATCCGGAGGCTGGAATTTTGTATCTTGTAAGGAAGTGTTGTTGGTTTCTTGGTGGAATATCATAGTGTTGGGTGATCTAAGCTTTTCATGAGGTGAAGAAGGACTTTCATGCTGGGAGGATGATGCTGGGTCAGAACAATTGGTTGTAATCCTCTTTGCTATTCTTGATATTAATAAAGATATTCGAGTTTTCCTCCAAATTCTTGTATTTTTGATGATATATGCATTTGTGTGGTCAATATATATCTGGTCCTCTATTGTTTATGATTGTAGATATCTGTTCTTCGATAGTATTATGCTGCTTTGATTCCACAGGTGCTCTTTGAAGCTGGGTAGATGAAGGAAACGCGGCAAGGATCTTTCAGAAGGGAGAGGAACCAAGCAAAGAACCAAGCGCAAGACTGAGGTTGGTGTCTTTTGTTCCCCTCTTATATACTTATCATAAAGGAAATCAAAAGTGGTTTTAGTTTATTTGTTTCTAAGATAGCTACCAGTCTTAGTGGGACTAGCAGCTCCGAGTGGACACTAGATTTCCCGATAACAATCTTTCCTTCCTCAATATGGGCATAGTAACATTCAAGGTTTGGTTGGGGGTTTGGCTCCTATAATTCGGGATTGTGTTCTTGTAGCCCCATAGTCCCTTCCTATAATTGTTTTGTCTCTTCCTGTAGTTGCACAATGTATTCCTGTAGCTTCTCGATACCTTCCTTTATCTCTACGGGTCCTTCATATAGCTCCTTTTTTCTTTCCTATAACTTTACAAGCCCTTCCTATAGCTTTACATGCCCTTCCTGTAGCTTGATTGGATTTTCCTGGAATCTTGGTTTCTTTGGAACCCAACCTTTTCTACGAGATTGGTTGCTTTCCTTTGAATTTATGGTGGTTATTTTGTCTGATCGATTCTTGTCTTTCTTAGATTTATCCTCCTGATAGATGACTAATTCTTCAATAGTGATGGGAGTTGGAGAAGGTGGCTAAGGATTCCCCTATCTTATCATATTTATTTTTCTCCTTTTGAAGTACTTGGGGGCCTTCCTTGGTCTCCTCCCCTTAGGGTTTAGATGAGGTAATCAAGGCTGCTAGGGTAGCAACATTTTACTCTTCTATGTTCCCCTATGGAGTGCTTTCTCTCTCCTCTATTCTTCCTTCCTTTTTTTGCCTAAATAATGTTCTAGTGGCCTCTTGGGTCTTCTATCCTTCTATTTCTATTACATCAGGTTTGGCTAGCTCCTCTTTAGGCACGTTTGTCTCTATTTTTTCCTTTGATTGTGTCTCTATCTTTCCTTCTTCCTTCTCCACTTCTTACTATCCTTTTGATTCTTTTTCTTCAATTTCAGCTTCCTCTTCCTCAGGTTCCCCTTTTTTTGCTGCTCCTTCTAGTTCTAGATGAGCCTCGACTAGGGTCCCTAGGAAGGCCTCTCTGCCCATATCTAAAAAATCAACCCAAGTCACAGGGTTTTAGAGACCCTCTGAAGCATCCATGACTATTAATTTTATTATCAAATGTTGTGCTAAGTACTGGTGCTTCCCTCCTTTCACCCTCAAGCTCATTTCGTTGATTAACTGAAGAAGGAAATGAAGGATGCTTAGCCTTTATTGGATAGGCAAGTCCATTTGGAATTTGAGTTGATAGAGCATCCTGAATTGAATGAGTCTCCATTCCAATGACCTATATTATAGGACATGGTAGGTCACTTCATCCCAGGTTAGGGAAACCACTCCCTTCTTACTCCATTCTTCTCTTCAATGGGTTTTTCATCCTAAAGAAATAAGTTTTTCTTTGTTTCAATGATCTTAGTTCTTTCCTCTTTGTTCCATATTACCCCAATGGGAAGTGTGGTGACCCTACTAACAACTTCCTCATTCAAGTAAATGAAGAGGCCTCTAACTATAGTGATGGAATCATGTCCCTATGGTTGATTGTTGGGCATTTTAATCATTATTTAATTGACCAAACTGCAAGCATTTAATTGTCATTTCAATGTTGTCTGCATTTTTTTGTGTCCATACATAACATCCAGGGAAATAAATGAAAGAAAATTTCATTGAACACAATTGTCGAAATTAAAGCACTCAAGCAGAAATTAGAAAGACATTCTACAGGAATGAAATTCACTCATCACACTGCATGTTTTTCTCAAAGAACAGGTGTGCCACACATCATTAATAAAACTGTATCAATTGATTAAATATTATAGTTCTAACCAATCCTGTGTAACAACATATAATGAATCTGGAAACAAAAGTGCGTAAGTACTACAATTCACACAACAACATTAATGAATCCACACTTAAAAGAAAGACAAACCACACCGATAATCTACTACTACTGCAATCCTTGCTAAAGAGGACGGCCCTTCCTCCCTAGTAGGGCATGGGGATGAAATGGAAACTAGTTAAAAAATCAACATGAGATCTGTATGAACATCACTAGAAGTGTTCTGTATTAAAAATGACTGGAAATTACAAGATCAAAATGTCGATGTTGTTCCTATGTTTCCATTCCATTTTCATGGAACCAAACCTTTTTATAAAGTTTACAAGCCCCAAAAATTAGGGAACAGATCAATCATGAGAACCTCATGATTCTCATGTTGATCAATATTAAGTGAAAAATAGAAAGAGTTACAAACAATTTCCCAATAAAAGACTAATTAAAGTTACACCATCTACACAATCATAGCCACTGAGATCCTTTAACCATCCATAGATAATTCATGATTCTTGATAACTGTCTTTGAAAACAGCAACCACGGTTTTTGGCAGTTGCAATGTAACAGTAACTTGAGGTGTAACAACCAAACTTTGGACTGTAACAACAAATCCTCGAAGTGTAACAATGAGTAATAACAACAACTGCTCATCCTTAGTCCTTAGTTGTAGGCAACACCTGAAAGAAAAATAACCAAGAAACTTCTTCCACAATTACCTTGTTTGGCCATCTCAAAAAGACATCACTTCATTTGATATTTAACGAAATATGGAAAAATAATATATTGGGAAATGATTTCTCTTATAACCAGGGAAAATGGTAATTGGGACATAAAGTTCATAGGTTTAGAGAGAGATAATGGTCATAAATGGGGAAAGAGGTGTCTAAGCGTTGGGCGCGGGATCCCCCAAGGCAAGTTGTGGGGCTTAAAGCCCAGATTTTGACCAAATCCAATGTAAAGACTCCGCATTTTGTGGGAAAGGAACGGGAAGATTGTAAATGAGTCAGAGGGTTGTCCACCCTCATTTTTGTGATGTAATGTCGGCTTTAGAAATCTACCCATGGTCCATAGACCATGGGATTGTATAAATAGAGCGAGGCTCTAAGTTGAAAAGAATAGAATTATAGTCATGAATGAATGATGAAGAATTGAGTCTTTTCTAAGTGTAGAGTCGAGTCTTTGGGTCATAGAGTAGGAGAAGACTTTGCAGCTAAGTGCATAGAGGCCTAGTAGTCCACAGTTGAGTGCACGGACCCCTGCAGCTGAGTGCGCAGGGTGAGTCGAGTCTGTAACCTTTGGAGATGTAATAAAGAGAAGTTTTACATCATTTATGTGTATCTTTTTCTTGTTTTGTGCATTGAATGTATCGGACATAAATTGCATTTATATTGTCTATATGATGCGCGAACTTATATGAATGTGTTGATAAGGTGAATATAAGATAAAGTATCTGTTTACGCGAAGATAACTAATTGTTATAAGCTACTAGGGCAGCGTGAAGTCACCTCATCCCCTGGTGAGGGCTGCACGAAGGTGATTATAATAGATCGTGAAGGTCTTGTAGGTCAGGACAGTGCATAAAGTGACTTGCGTGAAGATATTCACAGATGGACTAGATCAACGTCTCAGACATCTCAAGGGTGCAGAAACTTGGTTCCATCATCCCCCCATACTGCTTCAGGTGAGACCTCAGTCTGCGCTCCACGGGCTATTGCTGAAAGGGCCAGTAGTACAAGGATTTGTTTGGCTAATTAACTCTGAACCCGGGTCAGACCCCTTCAAGCCAAAAAATGGTTCCGTTGTTGGGACCGGAATCTGCATAGAGATGTTTGATGTCATATCATTGGAATCCAACTAAGAAGGAAATTGAAGGTTGGTTGGACAGAATAATTCACGAGTTCACAGCGTAGGAGAACAGGAACACATGATTGACGAAAGAAGAGTGGTTAGACTGCTACCTGTACACGGAGATCCACAAAACCTTTTTTTCATCTTTCCCTACTGAGCTGTACGAGTGGATCGTGAAGCTAGCAGATAGCCAAGGAAGGTGGAAAATCAACAATCCTATTGTGTGGACCCCATCAGAGGATAAGATCGTGCGCACTCTTGATCACTGGCTCAATCAAATTATAGGAGGATTCATTACTGAGTTCGTGGTAGATACTACAGTCAGCTATAGTGAGGCAGAGCGACACTTTCTCAAAGGACCGCGAGGTAAGTACGTAAAATCTCTGAATACTTGGATTAAAATTCTATTGTGTGAAAAGAGGTTTATGCAATTAACTTGATGTCCGGAGCTATGCGAAGTAGAAAAACATATAGAAACGAAGGAAGTAAGGGACCAAAGAATATCCCTATTATTTCACCTCTAAGAGGTGACAAGGAAGAGCTTGTGAAGGTCTCGCCGCAAAGTGCAATCAATTTGATAAGGCAGAGGATTCTACGCATACCACCCCCACCCACACCACCACCAGTTTCACCCCCTTCACCTCCATCTTCACCCATACCAGCACCGCGACCACCACGAGTCAATATGGCAAGCGCGATAAATTTGCGTGTGTTCAAGGGAATAGGAAATGAAGATCGAGACCAGTTTTGGTTCGTGATAAGATCTATATGGGAAGCGCAGGGAGTTACGATGATAATATAAAGAAAGAAACGTTGGTTAGCGCTCTGCAGGATCACACACTGACCTGGTATATTAAGCATTCTAACGACAATCCGAATGCGAGAATCACGGATATCCAAATTGCGCTAAATAGAGAATTTAGCAGGCCAAAGTCAGAAGCGCAGTTGATCATTGGATTCAAAGAGATCACAATGCTACCAGGTGAAACTCCTTGGGAGCTGGATTAGAGGCTGACGTGTATGATTCGTTATGACTTTGATGGATGGACAGCACCGCCAATGGTTTGTAGCATCGCTAACGCCACATTTGAGGAATGCGTTGTCACAACAGAGGTTAACGACTCAGGTAGAGGCCTTGGAGATCACGATGAGGCTGCATGAAACCTCGATGCAGGATCCTAACATGGGAATTTAGCAGATCCATGCGTAGTTGAAAAAATTATCCTTTGAGATACAGAGTTTGAAACAGGATAGGACAACTAGACCAGAAGTGCGCGAGGAGGTGTGGTGCGTAAAATGCAAGGGTTAGGGTCATGATAAGGACCACTGCCCTATGTTCACAAATTACCTTGCAGGAGGAGGACCGATGCTGTTAATGCTAGAAGTGCAATCAAGACCTAGCATAGCACCTGATTTGTGGTGCACGATTTGTTAAATAGGAGGAAAGCATACTATGGACAACTACAATTTGTTAAAAATGTACACGTAGAATTCGCTACAGTTGTTCTATAATTTTTGTAGATCGATTGGACATGATGAGTGCACTTGTAGAAGCTATGAGCTGATGATGGATAGAACTCCCACCTATAGAGTTCAAGTCAAAACGCGGCCCTTAGACCAGAACACAGGAGTGGCGTGAATCGGATTTCACGGGCACGGACAAGGCCAAGGTGGAGGAGGACTTGGAAGAGGTTGCGAACAGCCAATATGCTACAATTACAGAGGGCCAGGACATTATGCCCATGATTTTATGAACCTAACAAGGGAGCGCTACCGCCCTCTAGGATATGCAACAAGGGAGCGCTACTGCCTCTGCCGACTTAGAACCTAGAGATGATGAGGTTTGAGCCATGCGAGGAAGATCAAAATGTGAACATTTTGCTCCGAAGTGGAATCACGATTGGAGATGATAAAGGAAAACAACCCGAAGATAGTAATTGGGTTCATAAGGCTCCGACAAAAGAAGCAGAGTTTGATTTGGAGCGCACTAAGGAAACCTTCATGGAAGCTAATAAGAGCTTCGTTGATGCCTCCACTTCAGAAAGCAAAGATAGATTGGAGCCAGAAATGGACCCATCTATGCTTATGACGTTCCTAGAAACATGCATGAATCTATTGCATGACAGTAAGGCTGTAAAAGGATTGTAGGAACTCATTAACAGATGCGTTGGGACCACGCTAGGAGAACTGTGTGTAGTCCAAAATATTGGAGAGCATATGACGAGGACAGGAAGAGAAATGAGGTTAACCGCGCATATTAGAGAATATGAAATGGACCAAGTAATTTTGGACTAGGATTGGATGTGAATGTTCTACCGAAGCAAACATGGGAGCGCATGGGGAGGCCTACACTGCAATGGTCTCCTATCCAACTGTGAATGGCAAACTAGAAAAAGATAATACCTATGGGGAGATTGTAAGGAATCACAATGGATATTGAGGGAGCAAGTGTGCTAGCAGACTTTGAAGTGATAGAGATTATTGATGATAGCAACCCCCACCCTGCGCTCTTAGGAATTGATTGGGCCACTGACATGAACGGGGTGATTAATATGAAGAAGTGTGGTGAGCTCCAGTATTGTAGCAATAATGCTACAACTCCTGGGGCTTCCTGTCTCTCATTTTATCAATCCAGTAGTTCGTACAAACTTGGAAGCGACGGTGCTGTATGCACAAGTACTAGCTCTTGTCGCAGCTGTCACTTGGTCAGCTGGCACGAGTCCGCTAGGGCTCAAGCCAACTTCTATAGGTTCTCAGAAGAAGCTTGCTAATTGATGGACGAAAGCTATTCTCAAAGGAAAACTACTCTACTTGACAAAATGGACTGAAAGCAAATCAAAGCATGTAAACCTAGGAAACCCTAATTGAACTAGTCTAACCTCTACAATGCAAAACATGTGAATGAAACTTCTACCAATGCTGCTGTTACCTCTAATAAGTGCAAATGCATGGATCTAAACTACTTGCATCATGAAAGATATGTTTTTGTATTTTTCCCTTAAGTGTGTGGAATGATTGTGATTTTGTGCTAACTAGGGTTTGATTGTGCAGATGGGATGGAGAAGGAAGGAAAGCGTGGGACAGGTTGGGAAGGCTAGGAGAGGTCCCTAGGGATCCTTAACATCCATCCACAGAGGTTCCTCGCATTCAGATTCTCAGCAACCGAGAGAGTGGCCTCCTATAGGATGGCTGCAGGGGATCCTACAGGATACTCTGGTTTCTACAGGATGTCTACGAATGGCTACAGGATGACCTACTGTGAGTGTTTGGTGTGATGGAGGGATGGTGAAATGGTAGAGGAAGATGTGTAAGGTAGGAATGAGGCTGGTGATGGCTGTAGAAGTGGAAGAATAGGATGGGAAGTGAGTGTAGGGAGTAGGTTGGAAGGTAAAGGGCTATGTCAATGAAAGGGCTAGAGAATGGAAGTACGTGAGGAGTGAAAGACTTTGGGAGATGACAGAGTAGAGCAGGGGTCAAAGATGTGTTTGCATGCGTGATCAAGATGGAGGACGAAGTAATGGAACGAGAGAAAGCAATGTAAATGGAACAAATGCTTGTGACTATCACCAAACCGAAAATGCATTAACTTAGACTACCTGTGCTTATAAATTCAATGAACAGCAATCTAAACGCGAAGGAGAATGTGCATGAAGCCGTGGTAAAGGAGTGTGGTGCAGGTGTGAATCATGTGACAGCATCTAACATAACGTGACTGTGTTTGCAGCAATCATGGAATAAAGAAATGCGTATTTTTGGTGGTTAGTCATGGACTTCACTCCAATCCCAGATGAGGTGGCAGTGAGCCTTAACAACCTTTTTGTTGGAGCTGCAATCGATTATATCTATCCTCTGCTACGCTAAGCAAGTCGAAACAAATTCACCATAAGCAACTCCTATCTAACTCATGAAAAATACCAACTTAACAACCTGTAATTCGAATTGCATGTGCAAATGAAAAGCTCAAAGTGCTGAAATGAAATGGAAACAACACTACAGCAGAGGGGATCTATGGCTCTCAGGTTGGGCCCTAACCTAAGAGCTATAGTCTCCTTAAGAAAACTCAGAACTAGATCAGAATCTGCCTTCTCTATTCATAATCTGATATCATGCCAAATTGGCTTACAAAAAGGAACAAAAACTGAGCTATGCTCGAAAATTACAATAGCAATACGAGAGTTTCAACAACCTATCCAAGGCTAAGGCCTCTACACTTATACAAAAACGATGATCCAACAAGTGTCCTTGATTTTAGGAGCTCGGCTGTCCAACTAGAGTTTAACTGCTGATCCTGTAGGACGGTCATAACTGCTGTTCCTGTAGAGCAGTTTATAACTGCTGTTCCTGTAGAACAGCTGGCTGCTTCTAAGCTCGGAGGGGAGATGGATTGGAGCTCGGAGTTCTTAGTGGGAATCACGAGGAATGTCCCCAAGACCGTGGACATCCTCTCCTAAAAGTCAGCAGTGCCACCTCATTGTCTCCTTGTCTCCTTTTTCGTTGTCTTTTGCTCCCTTTTAATGCCAAAACCTGGAATCACAATGCATTAGTCACGTAGATAGAGTGCCTACCCTTCTTCCTACAAACAACATGAATAAACTAAGAAATGCATGCATAAGCAGTAAAAAATGAATGGTTTGAGCAAGTATAATAGGCCAAAATGAGCCCAAATTGTACCAAAATTGGGGCTCATCATCACCCCCCAGCTGAACCATTTGCTCATCCTTGAGCAACCTTGCTCCTGCTCCTTGTCCTTGGCCGAGGACTCGGGACCGGAACAGGCTCTTTCTTTTCTGCTTTTGATGGCCCTGCCTTCTCTGCCCCTGGTGGTGACGAGGGTGATGCTTCCTTCCCTTTTTCTATTTCCTTGAGTCGGGCTTCGGAAGGCGACTGGCCTATCTTTCGTGTCCAGGAAGTTATTTTTGGGCTCCCCTTTTCGGGGGTAGCTGATGTTTTAGAGGGGGTCCTTGCACTGGGTGAAGTAGGGACATCCCCTGAAGTGGTTTGGCTGCTGGGTGGAGGCTGTGGCTTGCCCGCGGTCATCCTCTTGCTTCTCCTAGCTTCAGGTGGTAGAGGGGTCTCCCTCTCCCTTTTCTCTTTCGGTTTTGGAGGTGTGCTGAGGGCAGCCAGTGCCGCTGCTGCCTCCTTTTCGAGAATGCCAGCCTTCTCTTTCTTGTGTTTTGCTCTCTCGGAGCTCCTTGTAGAGGGCCCCTCCTTTTTAGATTTCGGGCTTCCTGTGGAAGACCCTGCTTTGCCCGCTTCTGGGCCTCCTGTAGAAGATTCTTTCTTTGTCTTCGGACTCTCTATAGGAGGCTGTTTCTCAATGACCTTCGGGCCTCTTGTAGAAGCCCCTCTTTCCAATCTCGGGCTTCTTGTAGAAGCCCCTGTCTCTGTCTTCGGGCTTCCTGTAGAAGCCTGTGGATGCACTTTCGGGCTTCCTGTAGAAGCCTTTGTCTCCGTTTTTGGGCCTCCTGTAGAAGCCTGTTCTCCAACGATTTTCGGGCTTCCTGTAGAAGCCTTGGTCGTTGATCTTGGGCTTCCTGTAGAAGCCTGCTCCTTACTGATCTTCGGGCTTCCTGTAGAAGCCTTTGTCTTTGTTTTCGGGCTTCCTGTAGAAGCCTGTGTTTGTGTTTTTGGGCTTCCTGTAGAAGTCTGTGTTTGCGTTCCTGCAGATGCAACTCTCACCACCTTTTCTTGCTTGGCTGCATGGATTTTGCTTTTGGCTTTGACTGCAGGAGCTGACGAGGTGCTTGGGCTGGCAGGGACCACCTCAGTTTTGACTGCCCTGCTTTTCAACCTCTTTTCCCTTGCTGACAGGATGGGGGTGTCCTCTTTTGCTCTGTCATCCTTTCCCTCCTCCTTCTCCTTTCGTTCTTTCTTCTGTGTTGGATTCGGGACCTTTTGGCTTTTCCCTTTCTTACTCTTGGCTACTGGCTCTTCTTCTTCACCGCTAGAGGATTTCGTTTCTTCAAGCAACATTTTTATGTTCCCTTCTCTTGTTAAATTCCTAAATGATTCCCAAGCGAGGGGGACTTTATATGAGTGGAGAGCATCCTCCACAAGAAGCTTGACTAGCCCATGGTGGGCTACCTGATCCGGAATTCCGTCCTTGAGCTTTGTGGAGCACTCCATCAAGGACTGCAGTAAAAAGTAAGGAATGCTCAGCCTCTGTGCTGCAGGGAGGTCAATCTGGTGTCTTAGTTCATTGAGCAGCCTGAAGTGATACGCATATACGATGCTGTAACGACCCTCACAGGTGATATATTTCATAATTTGCAAACTGACTTCGTTCCATGGTGGCAACAGGCTTGTCCTTTTCACCCCATTTTTGTCCTCTGTGAATGATTCTTCAGGTGGGAAGAACTCCTTCTTTGCTTGCTGGCTCTGCTTTCGCTCTTCTTTATCCCACGGCAGACCCATGGGCAGTTCTGTGATTCGACTTATATGCTCTGGGGTGAGTTGGAGGCTGAGACCTCTGAAGCTTACTGTGGCCAGTGTCTGGGATTTAGGCTTCAATGCCTGCAAGAATTCCTCGGCTACTTCATCATCGTAGCCCTGTAGTTTATCACAAAAAGGCATCCATTGTGCTCTAGTGAAGAGCTCAACCACTGTCGGGTTTCTCCTTAATGTATTTGAATCAGTGGGCTCTCGCCTGATAAACCCACCAGGCATGATGAACACAGTGGTTTTGACCAAAGGCGGTAGATACCAAGGAAATTCGGTCTTATAGACAGAGCATGCAATGAATTCACAGACCACAGTCTAATTATACTGCTATCCTGTAGAAGCGATAGTATAGGCACGGCAATCCAATATTTTTTTTATGACCAGACTGTGAATAATGACCTTGCCACCTTTGAAAGCCAATTGCGGAAGGAGTTTCAGGGTTACCTCTTTTCTGCCACCTTTTCTTACGTGAAGACTTCACCTTCCTGTAGAGCTGCGTTCCTGTAGAAACTGCTTCCTGTAGGATTGCGTTCCTGTAGAAACTGTTCCTGTAGGAGCAGTGCGCAGGCTTCGGGGAGAACGGTAGTTGGACTGCGGTTGAGGTGCGCTTCACTGGTGTTCAGTCGGCCGAAAGCTTGGCGTATCAACATGCAGAGGTATTCAGAAGAGTTACTCAAGTTTTGAAGTGGAGGCGGATGGATATACGTGCACAATCTAGCCGATTAGATTTTGAATCGGCGCAGCTCGTGGCGCGGAGGGTGAGCTGTCCCCGCCGGACCGTTGGGTGACGTCACCCATCATCCGCCTGCACATTCGCTTGCTGCTGCATTCATTCCCACAGATTTTCCGCCGCCCTTTTCGGTTAAACTCGTTTCTCGGTTGACGGGACTGATCTTCACGTGCGTGCTGCGTGTTCCCTTTGTCGTGGCTGCCACCCAGCATCTGACGATCCCTTCACTAGCCAACGTGGCCAGTCAACTGGCCTTACGGCCGCTCAACCATTCATTTCTACGCCATGCAAACAAATCAAAGTGATACTCATGCGATTTGATGGAAGGAAGGATTAGAACACTTACCTGCGCGCGTCTGCACATGATTTCTAGTTTTTGGACGACGGATCTACCTGTTGCATGTGGCTTACACAGTCCCGGAGGCTCGTGGTTACAGGATGCTGGCGCTGTAGTGGGTGCTCTGGTTGCATGCGCCCGTGTGTTGTTTGCAGATGGCTGGGTGATGAATGGTATCCACTCCTGCAGGTTTGACTGCTACAGGATTCCCGCGGGGTGCCTTGTAACAGTCTCACCTCCTTGGGTGCATGCTACTTGACAATGGAGATGACCTGCTAATCGCGCTCCCGAAGCTTCTGATGCTCGACATGGACGTGGTATGAGCTCTCGGTGTTCATTTTTCTCTGACAACTGATTTTTCCATGAGAACTCATTGATCTGGTTTGCTGGTGCAGGGATCTTAGTTGCATGGCGACGAGGATGGTGGAGCAAGGTATCAGCGTCGTGCATGGGCCCAAAAGAGGCTTGCATGCGTCCACACCAACCCGTAGTCATCAGATCTGCTCATGAAACGCATTCTGGCTCGTTCTGAGCTTCTACAGGAAGTTTCCTGTAGAAGTATAGAGCTTCCTGTAGACAGGCAGCTCTTCCTGTAGAAAAACTGTGCCTTCCTGTAGAAAGACAACAGTTTCCTGTAGAAGATTCAAACCATGATAAAATTGCACATACCTTGAAAAACATAAGCGTTCTTGGAGGAGGATCTTGTGAGGTGTCCTGGCTGCATGAGAAGGACCTTTGACTTTGACTTGAGAGGCTTCCTCTCCTCCATAGAACACCTGCAATCTGCATGCAAATTTCACATAATGACTTATTGATCTTGTTTTTTTTCTGTTTGTTTTTTTTTTTTTTGAAAGATAGTAGGGGCGCCTCAATGAGGTTTTCACCCCTACCACCTGCCTTAAGCGCCTCAGAGAGGTTTTCACTCAAGGATCTTTATCTCTTTTTTTTTTTGGAAGATAGCAGGGGCGCCTCAATGAGGTTTTCACCCCTACCACCTGCCTTGGGCGCCTCAGAGAGGTTTTCACCCAAGGATCTTTATTATTTATTTATATTTTTTTCTTTTTTTTTTTTTTTTTTTAGATGCTTCAGGGTGTGCCCAAAGCAGGGGCAAGACCCTTCTCTATGACCAATACTGCCTTCTCCATTGTTTTGATGAACTCTTGTCTTGAGGGAGGCTTCCTGTAGATCTTCAATCGATGCCCATTGACAAGAATGGGAATGGCTTCCTCATCAATGGTTCGAATGAGGACAGATCCATTGTCATGACACTTTTCCACTGAATATGGTCCCAGCCATCTGGTTCTCAACTTCCCCTTGAAATCTTTGTATCTGGAATCATACAACAAAGCCCAATCTCCCGGTTGAAATTGCTTGTCATGGAGATGTTGGTCATGCCACACCTTCCTCTGAAGTTGAACCACTTCTGAGTGAAGGAGGGCCTGCATGCGGTGCTCATCCAGTCCATTCAGCTGCAATAACCTTTCTTGCTGTGCATGGCTGAGATCTAGGTCCAGCTGAGCTGCCATCCTCAAAGTGTTATACTCAAACTCAATGGACAGCAAAGATTTCTTCCCATAGACCAGCTCATAAGGTGTGAAGCCGGTGGTGGTATTCCAAGTGGTGTTGTAAGCCCATGTGGCTTCAACCAGGCGATCTGCCCAGTCCTTTCTGCTGCTGCTCACCACTTTAGTCAAGATCCCTTCTAATGCTCTATTGGTGACTTCCACCTGCCCATTTGCTTGAGGATGATAGGGGGTGGAAGTCCTATGCTTGATCTTGTGATGAGCTAGTAGATCTTCAACCAAGTTGGAGGTGAACTGGCTCCCTTGATCGGTCACCAGCTCTCTTGGGTAGCCAAACTTGTAGAAGATGTTCTCTCTTAAGAACTCGACCACCTTCTCTTCTGTTGCTGCTTTGATTGCTTTAGTCTCTGCCCACTTTGTCAAGTAGTCAGTACACACAATGATGTAGGATCTCTGCCTCGAAGAGGGATTGATTGGACCCACAAAGTCCATGCCCCACTTCTCAAATGGCTCAAGAGTCACTTGAGGTTGGAGAGGCATCTCATCCCTTTGGGTTGGTTTCCCCATTCTTTGGCATTGGTCACACTGGCTGACATATCTTCTGACATCTTGATGAAGTGTGGGCCAATAGTAGCCTGCCTGCAGGATCTTGAAGGCAGTTCTCTTTGCTGCAAAATGTCCTCCACAAGGCCCATCATGACAGGTGAGGAGGATGTCAAAGACTTCCTCCTCCCTTACACAACGCCTTAAGATCTGATCGGGGCCAAGCTTGAACAGATTGCCCCCAATCCATGTAAATGAGGCACTCTTTCTGATGATTTTGCTCTTCTCTTTTGAAGAGAGGTGCGGAGGGAACTGAGCTGAAACAAGGTAGTTTGCTATATCAGCAAACCATGGAGAGAGTACTGAGATAGCAAACAGATGCTCATCAGGCATCTGGTCATCCACCATCCCATCTTCATCTGCAGACAAATCCAATCTAGACAAGAAGTCAGCAACAACATTTTCTCTCCCTGGTTTATCAACAATGGTTAGATCAAACTGCTGCAATAAAAGTAACTACGAGCATTCACATCTGGTTTATTCATCAAATATCTAATAGCAGCATGGTCAGTATGTACAAAAGTCTGGTAACCAGTAATATAATGTCGGAACTTGTTCAGTGCATGAACCACAGCTAAGAATTCCTTCTCGGTTACAGTGTAATTCAGCTCTGCTTTGGACAAGTTTTTGCTAACAAAGTAAATGGCATATGGAAGTTTTTGCTCAACTTGTCCTAAGGCTGCACCTATGGCTTTGTTCGAGGCATCAGTGTGGATGTGGAAAGGTAGGGCCCAGTTTGGACCTCTCAGGATTGGAGCTGACACTAACTTGTCTTTTAATTCATTCAAACTCTTCTGACAATCGTCAGTCCAATTAAACTCCACATCTTTTGCCAACAGACCAAACAATGGTGAGGCTAACTTGCTGAAGTCCTTAATGAATCTCCGGTAGTATCCTGCTAATCCCAAGAAACTCCGGACATCCCTTACTTTTTGAGGAGGTGGAACCCTCTTGATGAGAGCAATTTTGTTAGGATCCACCTGCAATCCTTGGGAAGAAATGGTATGGCCTAGCACGGTCCCTTCAGTCATTAGGAATTCACATTTCTCAGGGCTAAGGGACAAGTTCATCTCGATGCACTTGGTTAGGACCTTTCCCAAGTTGGACAATGCTTCCTGGAAGTTGGCCCCATAAGGAGTAAAGTCATCCATGTATATTTCCACTGCATCATGGACCAACTCCGAGAAGATGCTCAAGACAGCTCTCTGAAAAGTAGCAGGAGCATTGCATAGCCCAAAGGGAAGGACTCGGTAGGCAAAGGTACCCCAAGGACAAGTGAAGGTGGTATTATCTTGGTCTTCCGGGCTGATTTGGATTTGATTGTACCCGCTAAACCCATCCAGGAAAGAGAAGAACTTCTTTCCTGCCAGTCCATCCAACACTTGATCTATGAAAGGTAGAGGGAAATGGTCTTTCTTGGTAGCTTTGTTCAGCTCACGGTAATCTACACAGATCCTCCACTTCCCATTCTTCTTGGGAACCAACACTAGAGGGGACACCCATTCACTATCTGAGATGGGGTAGATGAATCCGGCATCCAACAATTTTTGCAACTCTTCCTTGACAATGTCCTTAAGGGCTGGATTCATTCTCCTCTGGGGTTGCCTAACTGGTTTACAATCCTCTTTGATTTATATATGATGGGTACAGACCGAGGGATGGACGCCTTTCATCTCCTTATAGCTCCAAGCAAAAGCATCTAAGTGGCTGGCCAATAGGCTACACAACTCCTTCTCCTGGGAAGGAGATAGGGAGGAGCTGATATTTAATGCTCTCTCAGGGCCGAACTCCACACTTTTGACTCTGGGAGTGATAGGGCTGGTTGTACAAAGGTCCACTAAGGTGCTAGCTTGGGCATCCTCCACCAACTTCTCTAAAGATAGTGCACTGGAAGGTGGATTCTGGATCAGGGTCTCAATCAAATCATCCTCGGTAGGAGAATTTCTTCTAGTGGTATCTAGGGTGCACAGAGGTGCAGAGTACACCTCGTCTTCCTCTCCGTCCTCCAACCAGAGTGGTAAATCATGCTCTAAAGAAGGTTGGGCAGGAGGGTATAGGACTAGCTGCTTGGACATGGGACCATTTTTGATGGTCATGTTTCCTGCCCGACAACTTATGTAAGCATCTGTAGTAGCTAACCAAGGCCTTCCCAAGATGAGAGGATATCCAGTAAGCTTGGCCTTTGGTTGCAGAACCAGGAAGTCTGCAGGGTATTCCCAAGAATCAATAGAGACCAAGACATCCTCCACAATCCCTTCGGGAGTCACGGTGGAGCGATCTGCTAATTGCAGTACTGTCGAGGTCTTCCTCAAGGAACCCTGAAGATTGAGTTTAAGCATGGTATCCCTGGTCATCACATTGATGGCCGCCCCCAGATCAATCAAGGTGTGGGGGATAATGGTGCCATTGATGTGAACATCTACTACAGGACTTCCAGGATCTAGGTACTTTGGGCAGAAAACTTGTCCTAGCATAAGGTCATACAGCTGTCCTATGACATTGATAGTTGAGGCATCTTTCTTCCGTCTGCCTGGGTGTTTGAAACACTTCTCCTTAACCAGCTTGTTATATATTGGCACATCCTTGATGGCTTGGAGAAGTGGGATTTTTACACACAACTGCTTGAGCTCACCCAAAAGCTCATCTTCTTCTGGGTTAGGTTGTGTGGTGGCTGTTAGTCTCTCAGGAAAGGGTGGAATAGGCTTTGGTTCACTCTCCTGATGGTTTTCCTCATCCTCTGGGGGAGGAGGTTGGCGATCTGGAAGAGTCTTTCCAGATCTAAGATTGATCTCCTGGATCTCCACAGCATAGGTAGGGCATGAAGTCTCCCCAGTATATACCTGCTGAGCCTGTCTATTGTTGGGGTTCAGGTTCGGTTGAGCAGGCATCTGAGGTTGCCTTGGAGGAGCAGGAGGTAAAGGCTGAGGTTGAACTGGTGGTGGAGGCAAAATGGCAGCGGGAGTGTTGTATTGGGGCCTCCACCCCGACTGAGGAGCACTCCATTGAGGCTGCGACTGGGTATGTGAGTGATACGGATGAGAAGTAGGTTGAGTAGGGTACTGAGGTGGATAAGACCATGGAGGAGGCATGGACCAAGAAGGATGAGCAGGGGGACCCCAGGAAGGCATGGGAGTCGAGTGGTTGGGGTTGTAATAAGCTTGAGATGCCCCTTGCATCCCCTGCTGATAAGGTCTAGATCCTTGAGGCCTCCTTTGGTTGATGAAGTAGAGAGGTTCAGTGGGGGCTTCGGTTCCTTGGTACATGGCTTTAAACCCAGGTAAGGTTGGACACTGATTTGTTGGGTGGTCCTCCTCACAAACGAAACACACTTCAACCGAATGAAATGGACATTCGTTCTTAGGGTGTCTTCTGGTGCACCTAGGATAGAAGACAGCCAAGGCTCTCTCAGCTTCTTCTTTCTTCTGCTGGATCCTGAATGTGTCCAGCTGCATGGCAATGGTCTATCTCACCTCACTCTTAAGATCTTCTAATTGGTTTGTAAACTCATGTTTGGAGAAAGGGACACCAGTGGAGAGGAGATTTCCTCTACCTCATTTTCTAGCTGCCCTGGAATGATTTCGAAACACAGTCTTGATGTCCTCATAAGGCAGTTGGTAAATGTCCCCCCCAGCTAACATGTGAAGGGTGTCTAAGAGATCTTCAGGGACTCCTCAGAGTAGAACCAACTTGAGGGATTCAGGGTCAAGTGTGCACCTAGCCCGTTTATAGCTAAGTTGGAACCTCTCCTCATAATCCTCTAAAGACTCATCATTCCCCATGATCATTCGAAAGATCTCTCCCTTGGTTTCCTTGGACCTACAATAATCCCTATACTTGGTATTGAAGGCTTGCTGCATCTGAGCCCAAGTAGCGATGCTATTCCCAGGTAATCCCATGAACCAGCGTAGTGCTGCATCCTTAAGAGTGGAAGGGAAAAGCTTCAGCTTTTGCTCATCTTCAGTATAGTCATAGGTTCTACAAAGGACAGCAAACTCAAACAAGAAGGTATCAGGATCCTCAGTGGTCAGTCCATGGAAGTGAGGCAAGGCGGAGGGGCTAATGTTTTTCATTTTCATATCTCCATTGGTCTCTCGGATGGGGAAAGCTCCTTCTATTCTCTCATCCTCTCTCCTATTATCAGCCATGGCTTCAGATGGAGTGGTTTCTAACTCTTCTTCTTCTATAGGGTCTTGGTATATCTCAGGATGTTCACCTATAGGTTCCTCTGGGTCACTGTCACCAAAGAAGAGAGAAGGGTGACTCAGTGATGTGGTGGGGGTGTTTGGTAGGAATTTGCCTGATCTATCTCGGTTCCTACGAGGCATGAAATGGAAAGGACTTTTTTTTTTTTTTTTTTTTTGAGTGCTTTTGCTTTTTCTTTGGTACCTGCAAAACTGAGACAAAGTGATCTACAACTAACTATATTGCTCAAATGAAATTGCAGAATTGGAAAGCTAATCTAGGAAAGCAAGAAATATTAGTCTAGGAAAGCAAGAATTATTAATCTAGGAAAGCAGGAAATGCTAATCTATGAAAGCAGGAAATGCTAATCTATGAAAGCAGGAAATGCTAATCTAGGAAAGCAGGAAATGCTAATCTATGAAAGCAGGAAATGCTAATCTAGGAAAGCAGGAAATGCTAAGCTATTTTTGCAGAATGGAAATGAAATAAACTACTGAGCAGAAGTAAGAGTACAAAAGTAGAAGAAAAGCAACAATTACTAATACTCTGATGCTTCCCCGGCAACGGCGCCAAAAAGATGGTGAGCTCCAGTATTGTAGCAATAATGCTACAACTCCTGGGGCTTCCTGTCTCTCATTTTATCAACCCGGTAGTTCGTACAAACTTGGAAGCGACGGTGCTGTATGCACAAGTACTAGCTCTTGTCGCAGCTGTCACTTGGTCAGCTGGCACAAGTCCACTAGGGCTCAAGCCAACTTCTATAGGCTCTCAGAAGAAGCTTGCTAATTGATGGACGAAAGCTATTCTCAAAGGAAAACTACTCTACTTGACAAAATGGACTGAAAGCAAATCAAAGCATATAAACCTAAGAAACCCTAATTGAACTAGTCTAACCTCTACAATGCAAAACATGTGAATGAAACTTCTACCAATGCTGCTGTTACCTCTAATAAGTGCAAATGCATGGATCTAAACTACTTGCATCATGAAAGATATGTTTTTGTATTTTTCCCTTAAGTGTGTGGAATGATTGTGATTTTGTGCTAACTAGGGTTTGATTGTGCAGATGGGATGGAGAAGGAAGGAAAGCGTGGGACAGGTTGGGAAGGCTAGGAGAGGTCCCTAGGGATCCTTAACATCCATCCACAGAGGTTCCTCACATTCAGATGCTCAGCAACCGAGAGAGTGGCCTCCTACAGGATGGCTGCAGGGGATCCTACAGGATACTCTGGTTTCTACAGGATGTCTACGAATGGCTACAGGATGACCTACCGTGAGTGTTTGGCGTGATGGAGGGATGGTGAAATGGTAGAGGGAGATGTGTAAGGTAGGAATGAGGCTGGTGATGGCTGTAGAAGTGGAAGAATAGGATGGGAAGTGAGTGTAGGGAGTAGGTTGGAAGGTAAAGGGCTATGTCAACGAAAGGGCTAGAGAATGGAAGTACGTGAGGAGTGAAAGACTTTGGGAGATGACAGAGTAGAGCAGGGGTCAAAGATGTGTTTGCATGCGTGATCAAGATGGAGGACGAAGTAATGGAATGAGAGAAAGCAGTGTAAATGGAACAAATGCTTGTGACTATCACCAAACCGAAAATGCATTAACTTAGACTACCTGTGCTTATAAATTCAATGAACAGCAATCTAAACGCGAAGGAGAATGTGCATGAAGCCGTGGTAAAGGAGTGTGGTGCAGGTGTGAATCATGTGACAGCATCTAACATAACGTGACTGTGTTTGCAGCAATCATGGAATAAAGAAATGCGTATTTTTGGTGGTTAGTCATGGACTTCACTCCAATCCTAGATGAGGTGGCAGTGAGCCTTAACAACCTTTTTGTTGGAGCTCCAATCGATTATATCTATCCTCTGCTACGCTAAGCAAGTCGAAACAAATTCACCATAAGCAACTCCTATCTAACTCATGAAAAAGACCAACTTAACAACCTGTAATTCGAATTGCATGTGCAAATGAAAAGCTCAAAGTGCTGAAATGAAATGGAAACAACACTACAGCAGAGGGGATCTATGGCTCTCAGGTTGGACCCTAACCTGAGAGCTATAGTCTCCTTAAGAAAACTCAGAACTAGATCAGAATCTGCCTTCTCTATTCATAATCTGATATCATGCCAAATTGGCTTACAAAAAGGAACAAAAACTGAGCTGTGCTCGAAAATTACAATAGCAATACGAGAGTTTCAACAACCTATCCAAGGCTAAGGCCTCTACACTTATACAAAAACGATGATCCAACAAGTGTCCTTGATTTTAGGAGCTCGGCTGTCCAACTAGAGTTTAACTGCTGATCCTGTAGGACGGTCATAATTGCTATTCCTGTAGAGCAGTTTATAACTGTTATTCCTGTAGAACAGCTGGCTGCTTCTAAGCTCGGAGGGGAGATGGATTGGAGCTCGGAGTTCTTGGTGGGAATCACGAGGAATGTCCCCAAGACCGTGGACATCCTCTCCTAAAAGTCAGCAGTGCCACCTCATTGTCTCCTTTTTCGTTGTCTTTTGCTCCCTTTTAATGCCAAAACCTGGAATCACAATGCATTAGTCACGTAGATAGAGTGCCTACCCTTCTTCCTACAAACAACATGAATAAACTAAGAAATGCATGCATAAGAAGTAAAAAATGAATGGTTTGAGCAAGTAGAATAGGCCAAAATGAGCCCAAATTGTACCAAAATTGGGGCTCATCAAAGTGCAAGATGATTTTTGAGAAGAAGTATTTGCACGTAGTTATACCCTTAAACCCCGCTGAGGGATTGTGCTACACTGAGCTGGTGCATGACTATGAAAGCGATGACGATTTGGACTGTATCTACAAGATAACTGTGCGAGAGAAAAACTAGGTAAATCTCACCACGGACGGATGGATCTCATGGGAGCGTGAAAGCTCCTGTACATCAGATTTTGAAGAGGAGATAGAGCGATGGCAAAACTAGTTACATGAGGTAACCACACAAAACTGTAATATGATGACAAGATCGATGCGCTGCGTATCGACAAAAGTGGGGGATTTGCCTACTTATGATGGGTTAAGTGAGGTGGATGCTTTCTTGGATAGATTTGAAAGGGAGGTGTCGGAAAAGCAACGTTTCCAGGACTTGAATTGGGTACTGCACGTTATGCCCACAAGGTGGTGGGGTACACACCAAGGAAGCTTTGAGGACTGGCACGAATGTAGGAGAATGATGTGCATGCATTTTGGGAAGCCTAAGATGCAACTAACAGATAAGTATGATGGACGGGATGATCTACTTGCACACCTGGCCAAGTGGACGAAGGTATATGGAGAAAAGCCACAACCTAAGTGGGTGCACCTATTTTGTCAAACCCTAGATGTTATACCCATGAACTGGTATATAGAGATGGAGCTCCGCCATGGGACAGGTGAATGGGATATCCTGTGTGAAGTGTTCTCATTAACCTTCACTTTTTGAGGATAGCTGGTGGGATAGCGTTGATGAAGTGCTACAAGAGGTAAAAGCAACTATCTTTAGGATACCATAGGAGCCAGTAGAATTGACTCAGCGTGAACGGTCTACTCAGCTGAGCTGCGTGCTAGAATGTTATAATGTAAGTGCTGAAGAAGAAGATGAGGATCCACAAAAAATTAAAATTCTAGAAACAGACGACCACCGCAAGGTTCAAGGACCACAGATTGAGAACCCTAACATAATCACGCCGGTAAAGACAAAGCAGGTAAACATTGGTACGAAGGTTGAACCGAAGTTTGCAATGCTCGACGACAACTAGGATGACACGATGGTGGATAAGGTTGCTAAGTTACTCTGCTAGTACCAGGACTTATTCCCGACCAAGTTTACGGATTTAAAGGAAATAATAAGAGATTTAGGAATGATGAGGATCACGTTAAATCCTGACGTGAAGCTAGTTAAGCAGAGGCCTTACTGCTTAAATCCGAAATACAAGGAGAAGGTCCGTGTAGAACTAGACAAAATGCTTGTAGCAGGAATGATTGAGTCGGTGGAAGAATTCGATTGGGTAAACCCAATGGTGGTAGAGCAAAAGAAGCAGAAGGGCGAGATAATAATATGCGTGGATCTCAGAAAATTTAATGACGCATGTGTGCATGACCCATTCCCAACTCCATTTACAGAAGAGGTGTTGGAAAATGTCGGTGGGTAGGAAGCATATTCTTTCATTGACGAGTTCTCAGGGTACCACCAGATCAAAATCGCACTGGAATATAGGAGCAAGACAACCTTCATGACTGAGTGGGGTTGCTTTCAATACATAGTTATGCCGTTTGGGTTGAAGAATGCACCGACCATCTTTTCGCGCGTGGTTGTTGCATCATTCAAGGAATATATCCACAAGTTATTGGAGGTTTATTTTGATGATTGGACTGTATTTGGGCTAGTTAAGCACCATGTAGCGAGCTCACACTTGATGTTGGATACCTACCAAAGATACAAAATCGCACTTAACCTCAATAAGTGTACATTCCTCATTCCTTTTGGGAACCTATTGCGACATGTGGTTTGCAGACAAGGACTGATGGTAGATCCCACAAAGATTGTAGTGATTCTGAATTTGGAAGGGACGCGAAGTGTGAAATAGCTGCGCGCCACTCTAGGACATACAGGATAATATAGGAAGTTCATCAAAAGCTATGCCCAGATCACCACGCCGATGGAAAAGTTGTTTAAAAAGGATGTCACGTTCTACTGGAATGATGACTGTAAGAAAAGCCTGGATGTATTGAAAGAAAAGTTGGTCACTGCACCGATTCTTGTCTTCCCAAACTAGGACAAGGAGTTTCATGTCCATGTTGATGCATCGTGTATAGCGTTGGGAGTGATATTAACATAAGATGGTGGAGAGGTCTTGGATCACCCTATCGCGTTCATGAGTCACAGATTGTCTAAACTAAAAAAGAACTATTCCACCACTGAACGTAAGGGACCGGCTATGGTGTATGTGCTCCAGAAATATCAACACTACCTGCTATGAGAACACTTCAAAATGTATACAGATCATTATGCATTGAAATACTTGGTTAATAAGCTTGTGTTGGGAGGGTGCATATGTAGATGGCTTCTATTATTCCAAGAATATGATTTTGAAGTTGTTGTGAAACCTGGACGATTGTACATAGGACCGGATCACCTGTCACGCATTGAGATAGGAGAAGAACGTACTAGTCTAGAGGAAGGATTACTTGATGTGAAACTCTTTGCTGTGCCCGTAGTGGATGGACATTTTGAAGATATAATCCACTTTCTCACACATGGAACTGTGTCAAAAGGGTACTTCGTCCAGCAGAAGAAGGAACTAGTGGTGCAGGCAGCAAATTTTTCTGTCATTGCGGGGCACCTATATAAGATGGGCAATGATGAGATACTAGGAAGGTATTTACCTGAATTTGAACGAAGCCATATCCTCATGGACGCACATGGGGGTGCTGCGGGAGGACACTATGCAAGGAGAGCGACTGCGTAGAATATTCTCTGTGCAGGGTTGTGGTGGCCGACCCTTCATCAAGATTCAAAAGCACATTGCAAGGCTTGTGATGTATGTCAAAGAACAGGTAAACCATCGTGGAGGGACGAGATGCCTTTGAATCCACAAATGACAGAGTACCTGACTCGTTGGGCAGAAGCGTAGCCGGCAACAGATTGCACAGACGCCATGGCCATGAAGTTTTTGTTTGAACATGTTATTGACATGATTTGGATGTCCAAAGATCTTGATGAGAGATCGTGGTAAAAATTTCCTAAATGAGACGATCAACGTGTTGACAGAAGAGTTTCAGGTGTATCATCACAAAAGCACACCATATCACCCACAAGCTAACGAGACAATAGAAGCATTTAACAAAGTACTAGAGATTGCGTTGACCAAATTATGCAACATGCAACGAAATGATTGGGACCTGCACATACCAGCAATATTATGGGCTTATAGGATGACATGCAAGAAATTGACGGGACAGACACCTTTTTGGCTGGTCTATGGAGTGGAAGCCATAATCTTGATGAAAATACATCATGCCTAGTCTACGCATAGTAGCACTCATGGGTATGACAGACTGCAGAGCCCTGGAGGAGAGGCTCACGCAGTCGGAGGAACTCGAAGAAGAACAATTTTTGGTTGGATTCCATCAATAGGGACAAAATCAGCGCAAAAAGGCCTGGCATGATCAACATATTAAATTGTGCACCTTCAAGGTGAACAATTTGGTGTTACTATATGATAGTAAGTTTGATAGATTCCCAGGAAAATTTTGAATGCATTGGCTGGGACCATATGTTATTAAGGAGGTCGCAGATGGAGGCGCGTTGGTAAAGTTAAATGGAGAAACTTTCCCAGAAAGAGTGAATGGCAGTCGGTTGGATCCATACACGGGTGGCCCAACTATCTGACTAGCCCACCGAAGTATAGTCTTAGTGCTCCAGGTAGCTGAAAGGAGGCACGGGACTATAAACAGATGCAGGGAATGCAGGAGAAGATACAAGGAAGCAGTTCAGATACAACAGTCTCTAAACAACATGTGAAGAAGATACAACTAGCAGCTGCTCAGTGCACTGCTGATCTTGTAGCAGTTCAGACAGAGTTGGGAGGTCTCCACGCAAATATCTCTACACCAATAGATTGACTTGAGGGAAAGTCACGATGTTTGTGTTGGGGGTCTGTTGGGTGTGGGATCCCCAAGGCAAGTTGTAGGGATTAAAGCCTAGATTTTGACCAAATCCGATGTAAAGACTTCACGTTTTGTGGGCACGGAGTGCGAAGATTTTAAATGAGTCATAGGGTTGTCCACCCTCATTTTTGTAATGTAATGTCAGCTTTCGAAATCTACCCATGGTCCACGGACCATGGGATTGTATAAATAGAGTGAGGCTCTAAGTTGAAAAGAATAAAATGCTAGTCATGAATGAATGATGAAGAATTGAGTCTTATCTAAGTGTAGAGTCGAGTCTTTGGGTCGTAGAGTAGGAGAAGGCTTTGCAGCTAAGTGTATAGAGGCCTAGTAGTCCACAACTGAGTGCACGAACCCCTGCAGCTGAGTGCGCAGGGTGAGTCAAGTTTGTAACCTTTGGAGAAGTAATAAAGATAAGTTTTACATCATTTCTATGTATCATTTTCCTGTTTTGTGCATTGAATGTATCAGATATAAATTGGGTTTCTATTGTCTATATGATGCGTGAACTTATATGAATGTGTTGATAAGTTGAATATAAGATAAATTATATGTTTATGCGAAGATAACTAACTGTTATAAGCAGATCAAGAAGATACAAGGTATAACTTTGGGAAGTAGCGTAGATTGCTGCTAGGTAGCGCAAAGTCATCTTAGCCCCTGGTGAGGGCTGTGCGATGGTGATTATAATAGATCATGAAGGTCTCATAGGTCAGGACAGTGCGCGAAGTGACCTGCACGAACGTATTCATAGTTGGACTAAATCGACCTCTCAGACATCTCAAAGGTGCGAAAACTTGGTTCCAGCATCCCCCCATACTGCTTCAGGTGAGACCTCAGTCCACACTTGATGGGCTGTTACCAAAAGGGCTAGTAGTACAGGGATTTGTTTGGATAATTAACTATGAACCTGGGTCAGGTCCCCTCAAGACAACACTAAGATATGCTTAAAAATTGCACCCGACATCTCCCCCCAACTGAAGCAACTGCATGTCCTCATGCATAATCTTCAAGTACTGCTACTGTATCGCCGTTGTAAATCTGTCAAGTTATAAGCACCAACAATATCTTCATCAATGGGTTTGTAGCCTTGAGTAGCCATCAACTGATGCGACCATGATTCCTCTTCATAATCATATAATTGGTAATGGGGCTGGTATTCTTCGACTGGAAGACAAATCAAGGGATACTTAAATCTAAGCCATATCTAGAAGGCTTCCATTTATTTCACAATCCAGGCATATTCTGGAACCCGTGTAACAATAGCCACAAAATTAGGCAACCCGAAAGGGTCACACTCCTGCAGACTTGCACTACCAACCTATGTAAGTTTAAGGCATTTAGTCAATGCTCGGCTCTTTAGTTGTGCAAATATGTTGAGTAAAAATCTGACAATCTTCCTCCTGTAGATGGCTGATTGTTCCGTCATATCAGGGGTACTAAAAAACTTCCTAAATTCACACCTCAATTCAGTAGCCATGCCTGGTTTTGTTCTTATCCACAAGGTTTCCTTCTCTTCATTGGTGTCAGACGACTTCATGGAAAAATACCATTCTACTTGATTTCTCATGAAAGAGATGAAGGCACACAACTGCAAGTCCCCCATGTAGGAGAAAATGTGTATAATCACATGCAACATAGCATATTCACAAATCATATTATGTAGAACAATCTCACAAAGTAAGCTTTGCTCAGCAAAATCACATGCATGCAAAACATCTAAAAAAGTCCAGGTAGAACTACCCAAATAAGGTCTATTCTCATAGATAGCTTTTAACTGAAACAAATAAAATCTTTCCCAAAGAAAGATTGGATAGGATGGGGAAGGCCTTATACACCCTAACAGGTTCAGGGTGAGTCTATACAACTTATCTTTATCATCTATTACATCTTGAACTTTCTACTATAACTGATGCACAACTCGTTCCTCCTTTTCCTTCTCATTTTTCTTCCTTTCCCATCTTGTCTAATCTTCCCTCAACTTCCTCTTAGCCCAATATTGTTTGAGAGTATTTACAACTTTTTGATGCTCCTCTAGTGATATCACTCCCTTTCGTAAAAGAGAGTGCCAACTGCTTCCATCTCTGTGTAATTCTGATATCAACAAAAGTTTTTCTGAACACCATCATGCTTCAGGATCTAGCGTTCTCTCACATGCAACATCAAGAGGGGGTTTAACAACATATCGGATTCAATTTGTTCTACATCAGCTACTAGTTTTTGTGTAACAACAACTTCATCAACATGTTCTTGTGCATTAGCTCTTACCTCTTCTTCCTGAGGGATCTCTACCTCAATTGTTAGTTCTTATGTAATAGCAGTATTGTCGACAGGTTCTTGTGTCTCGATTTTCAGGTCAATCACCGTGGGATGTTCCATTTCAGCTACTAGTTCTTGTGTAATAGCAACGTCGTCAACGAGTTCTTGTGTAACAACTTCCTATGGTTCAGTTTGGGTTTCTATTGAGATGGTACTTGCAGCACAAAAGTTATACTCGGTTGTTGCTAAATTCTTGGCACATATTGTACATACATAACTAGGTGTAGTTTCTGTTCTCATCTTATCAACAAACTCTACCAAAGTATCTAGATCACAGACCCTTGTTTCTACTTTACTATCCTCTAATTGCTACCTTAATTCTTTATTTTCTTTTTCTAAGTTTTCAATTTTATACAAAAGGTTTTGGATCTTGTCCTTACCTCATAAAGGAACCTCTTCAAAATGGGCTTGTTCTTCTTCTTTTTTCTCCCTCGTGTCCTTATAATTGCTTGACCTCTTTTTAGATGGAGGCGGGGGCTGTGGTTGGGTGCTAACTTTGACCCTCCTTTTTGGTGTCCTGCCACCTATTGGATTTTCTAGTGATATTTTCTTGATTCTGATTCTAGAGGATTGCCTTTGCTCGTTAGTCACCCCAGCTTCCTTTGGAGCATCAGAGGGGGCTTCAGCTTGCTTCTAGCATGAATTCCTCGTATTTATGCTCGTAAACTCTTCCCAGCTCCAGCCTTAGAATTCTAGGGTGTCCATTATGTTTAATTTTATAAGGTCATGATTTGTGACACAAGTTTTCGGATGCGAAGCAACCTTCATAGCATAAAACATATGCTTCAAGTTCTCTAATAGGAAATATGGAAGTTTAACTAATTACTTGTATTAGAGATGGTTTAACAATGGGAAATGATACTTAAACACTATTGTCATCCGTCCTTCACAAGTAATGTATTTAATAATGTATAAGGAAACATCTCCCCATGGTTGAGGAAAAGACAATCGGTCAATTCCCCTGCCCTTCTTCTCTAATTGTTCCTCCCCTTGTAGACATTCTGCCTTGAGGGAAAGATCATTGATTTTCTAGCTAAACCCTCTTTTTCCTTCAGATTGCAATGTTGATATTCTAGCAATTACTTCTTCAGTGACTTCTAACTTCAACCTCCTAACCTCCATCTGATTCTTGTTCAAATTATTGGAAAACTCTAGGGAAACAGTTTCTTCCGACACTTTGAGTCGTTCGAAGAATTCAAACCATCCTACCTCTTTAAAAATCTGGCATGCCTCCGGGAAATTCTCCAATGCTTCTGTGGTATTGGGCTCGTACCTAACTGCTTATCCTCCCATCTCTACTTTAGACAATACCCTCTATGCTATGTCCACTTTCTCTTCTGAGAATGATGTGAAATGAAGATGCAATGCTTCGTTGGGATAGATATTTGGGTAGTAAAAGCAGGGATGTCAGATCAGGGGATTGTACGATATGTGTTATGGTCTAATTACTAATCCAGGGTCGTGGAAATCTATCTTAAATGTAATTTAAACCTATAGCACGACTGACATAAAAATATGACACTGATTGCAGGATTTTCCAATGATTACAAGGTCTGTCACTTTAAGTCTCATTTAAATTACATATTCCAAAATTATTAACCTCCCCTTGAGCTTTAATGTGTCGGCCATCCTCGGCCATTAGATGGAACATCATATTAATTTTCGTAATCCTTAAATAAAGAAAATCAATATACCTTTCGAATGATTCACCGATGGTGATGTGGTGGAAAAGTACTGGTGACATGATTGATTCCGGTGGAAACATCTTGGTGATATCTTTTATTAAGGTAGACAATTGTGTCCAATTCATTGTTACCGATTGTTAGCTATTACATGTGTAAAAACATATGTAATTGATAATTCTACTATTTACAACAAAACTCTTATTTACAATACTTTGAAAATATTTTAAAGAAAGAAGGAAAATACTTAAGCATGTAACAACATAAGATAACATGTATGAAATAAATGATGTTGTTATTGGGAAAAAAACATGTAACAATCACCACATAGTGGTTTTCAACTATTACCATTATCTGCTTGTGCCCCTATAAGAGGTTTTCATAGAATTTTTTTTATTTATATATTATTATTTTATTTTATTAATTTTTTACTCTTTTTTTTGTTTTTTGTGTTTTGTTTTTTTTTTTTTGTTTTGGTGTATCAGCCGCCAACAGAGTTGGTTTTTAGCTATTACAATTATTGAGGATTAAAACTTTTGGTAGCGTAGGAGAACTTTCCCCTACTCCTATAATTTGAAGATTAGATTCTGAGACAATGTTGAAAAATGAATCCTTTGAAGCTGGTTTGTGATATAACTGAAGAAGATGCCCATTATCAAGTAATGGTGTCCTAGCATTGTCAGTGGTGACTAAATTCAAAGTCCCATTGTCAAAGACCGTGTCAACTTCATAAGGGCCTAGCCATCTGGTGCAGAGCTTCCCCCTGAAATCCTTGAATCACAAATCATATAGTAGAGCCCAATCTTCTTTCCAAAACACCTTTAACCCTCTGTTGCTGGATGATATCTGTTTTCTGAATGGAAGCCAACCACTTCTCATCAAGGTGATTTAGTTGATTTAACCATTGTTTTTGTGTTGTAGCCAAATCTAGATTCACTTGTAGTGTTGTTCTCAGTGTCTTTGTTTTGAACTCTATGGGAAATAAAGGATTTTTACCATAAACTAATTCGTATGGTGAGTGTTAACACCCAGGTTGTTCCCTATGACTCCCAAGGGAATACGGCCGGGGTAACCACTAACCAATCTTTGGGTTACAGTTCCTAGCCCAACTGCAACCAGAGAGGGCTCTCTCTTTATGATTTATCTTTGTTATAGTTGTGTTTTAGGCTAGCTATGATGCTCAGGTTTTGTTTATGTTTTGGTTGAAGGATCTCTTTCAGGTCTTATGATGTAATACTTTGATGGTGAGTTTCCATTGGGCAATGGAGTCTAGATGCTGTGAGATGATCTTAAATGTTGAGTACTATTCTAACTGCAAGGCCTGATGTGTATCTAACAGACAAATTTAAACTTGAGTGATGATATGTGTCAGCCAGCAGAAATCTGTTAAGAATTTTCTGTTATGTTGGTGAAATGAAAATGAACGCAGAGCACAGGAGCAAAGTTTGAATTCCTGTGACAATGGCCAATATGAAAGATGTATTCTGAAAGTGCAGCAGCTTGAGAATCACACTTTATATAGATTACACCTGAAGAAAACATTTATAAACAACACAGACTGAACTCAGGGTGCTCAGTGAACAAATCCTGGGAGTTATTCTTTTTCTCTGTTGCTTAATATCGGAAATCAGATAGCGTATATGGATTTATAATAAAACAAACTAAACATGGAAAAGGTTACAGAGACTTATTGCATGGTAAGATACGCAGGGATCCAGCAGTCATGAACAGGAACAGAACATCTTCAACACATCAAACATCCATGAAATTCCATTGCTTTGCTTTATTGACTTTCAGAAAACAATTACAGCATAAGAGCCTCTTCAGGAGAAATTCACAACAACCCTTGCTATCTCATGCGAAGGGGTTTATATAGAAATATGTATACAAAATATCTCAGGTATTGAGTCATCTGAGAGAGAGAGAAAATATCTTCAGTAGTGTTCAGAAAGTAGGCAAGAAGTTATTACAATGTTAAATGCAGCGTAAATGCCCTTTATGTCTGTCAGAGGATTGTCTTGACTTTTAAGAGTCACTGAGTCGGTTGCATTACTCTGTATTAATTCTGGAGATACGCATTTACTTTTGCCTGCGCAGTGCATTCTCGGGTTTGCCAGCTGTGGTTCCCTTTTTTGCTTTGTTGGCCGCTACATCTGCTGAGTTGGCTCAGCTTTGATTTTATGATGCCTGCTGACTTTGTTGACTTTTCTTTTCATCAAAATTTGTAGGAAAAACAGAAGTTGGTGCATGAGTTACTGTTTATAAAATTCTCTGGATTGCATCTGTCCACCATTCCTGTGTAGGGAGCTGGTGCTTGAGGATGGCCTCCATTGTCTCTTCAGCTTCTGTGTATTTGAAAAAATTTGGGGCTACATCAAACAAGTGATTAATTTCATTCATTATAAAAAGTAGATTTTCTATCTTACTATAGAAAATCTGTCCTGTAATAGGCCCTGTGTCTTCTGAAGTGCTGGCCTTCTCATTGACCTGTGCTGAGGCAAAAACATTTACTCTTTTAGCATACTGTTCATGGGTGAATAATTTCCCTCCGCTGTTCAGTAAGCTAGGGAGTCCTCTACTCTGCAACACATGAAACTTCTCCATGAACTTATTTACCTCTGTCTGCATATCCTGGGTTCTCCTGTCCAATGTCTGCACTAGACTTCTGAGAGTAAGAACCCTCTTGATCATTTGAATAGTCTCAGTTCTGTTTGTGATTCCAATGGTGGCTAACTGAGAACTTGTTTTGTGATTGAGCACATTGATCATTCTTGTAGCAACTTCAGGCATATTTCCCAATAAGGCCCTTGATGTTCGGATTTCCCTCTGTGCCTTTGGAATGAGCTCTAGTTGCTCATGGATTGTCTCGATGTATGGCCATTGGTTGTTGATGGATTTACCAATATTGGACCATATCATTGCTCTGATCTCAGCTATGATTTTATCTAGCTTGAGCTCATTCTCAAGCTCCTTGATTCTGTCTTTAAGAGCTTTGATTTCCTTGGCCTTTTCTCCCACTTCTCTCTTTGTCTTATCATGCCTTTCATTTACCTTGGCCAACTTTTCCTTAGTTTCATTCAGCTCTGTCATCTGGGCTTCCAAAATTTGTATTTCATTCTTTAGCTTCTGCATATCTAGGCTCTGATCTGTGCTGATGGGTGCTGCTGAAGTAGATGTGGCCGTTTGTTCAGCCTGCTGAGGTGGAGGCACAGTAGTAGGAACAGTCTCCTCAAGATTGATGACTTGAGGAGGGGGCTGAGATGTCTGCCCTTCTTGTGCTTTTTTGATGATGCTTGTAGAGGTGCTTGTGCAGCTTCATATTGCCCCAATTTTTCTTGTGCCTTCACAAGCTCTTTGTAAATGGAAATTAGCGGGTCAGTAGAATCCTGCTCATACCTTTGCTTAGCTACCTCATCAGTCTGTGGATGGATAGTGGCTGGAATTTTGATCTTCTTTCTCAGTGCAGCCATGTCAGCATCTCTGAGTTTCAGGATCTCTTGTATCCCTTTGATGTCATTGGGATTGTGCCCAATTTCTACAATGATTTCCTCCAGGGCTCTTATCCTGTTGTCTTTGGCCTGAGAAAAGGCCCTCTCCAGTTCTAGCTGGGAAGCTGTGGCATTCAGACTGCTGGTTAGTTTGTAATTATCCAAAGTCTTATCGGCCAATGAAGCATACACCATTTCTCCAGTTTGCTTATGCAGCTCAATTTTGTCCATAGGGTGTATGTCTTTGGCAAGTACCTCTAGGTTGGTCCTAAGGTAGTCAGCAGTGGATTGTGGCCGGAGTGCTGTAGGCATAAAGTGACTCATTGTCAATTTTCCTTCACTTACATCAAAAGCAGACATAAGTCTCTGCTGATTGGAAGGAGCCATGTTTAGCAGGTGATTGTACAATTGTACCTTGATAGGGTCACTCCTCCTCTTGATGTCTATAAACTGTTGCTTGATGCTTACTTGTCCCTCTTTCTGCTGGCTGGAGGAGCTGACCTCCCCTCCCATGGTCCTGTCTTGTTCCTGCTGGAAGGAACTTGCTGAAGTTTCTCTGCTGGGTGGGCCCATGCCCAATGCCTCTCTTATTGCTATATCCTCCTCTGGAAAATCATTGAGTCTCTGCCTTTTCTCTCCCTGGTCTACAGAGGATGTCAGGGGAGTCTCTCTGTCTCTTTTTCTAAAGACAAATGTATCCTCCTTTTGAGGGGTTTGGAGGACCGAGGCATCAAAGGTAGTGTCTTGTCTTGTAGGCCCCGTTTTTTCAGTGGTCTGAGGAGTCTCCACTGTTTCCTTTTGCTGGGCAGACTGCTCCTGCCTTTGTTCTTCTTGATGTTGTTGCTCTTGCTGTTCTGGTTCTTCTTGCTGCCCTTGCTGCAGCCCTTCTGCTTGCTGCTGTTGTTTTTGTTGCTGTTCCTGCTGTTCCTGCTGTTCCTGCTCCATCTCTTTGCCTTTGCCCTTTTCTGAGATATTTTCACCAGTTCTTGTAGCTTGATGTTGGGCAGTTGAGGAAGACGCTGCTGCTCCAATTTGTGTGCCTGGCAGTGAGGTGACCTGTGAATAAAACTCAAGGTCAGCCATTTTCTTGAGGTTTCTTAGAGCTCTTTGATTAAGCTCTTCTTGAGTCACATCTTCTTCTAAAGTTCCTCTTCTCCACTTGCTTTGGTTGGCATATTTTTCTAAGTTAGGAAGGCTATAATGACCATAAGCAGATAATTTGTATTTGAGCCTCCTCATTGTAATGAAGTTATTGGGGTCATAGGGTTTCCATACGAAGCTGTATTTGAGACCAAGGCACCCAAGTATTCTATCTGCCTCTCTCCACCCTTCATCCCTTTCATTGAGAAGTAAATGGCCAAGTTGATTTCTGATTTTTAACTGTGCCTTCTTACCTTTTCCTGAAAAGTGGAGCATATCCACATAACCAAACTGCCTGAAGTATTCCAAGGCAAGTAACCTCATAGGCACAAATCTAGGTAGTTTAAATGGGGGCAACTCACACCCATATAGTCTGATAACGGTGTGGTGTTGGTAGAAATACCAATCCCCAATACTGTATGCTTTTGATAAATGCAGGAGTCTTTGCATTTCATCTGTCAATTTGGGAGGTGGTGAACCCAACAGTAGAGTCAAGGCTGGATGGATGAAAAGATCAATAAATTCGCAGTAGGTGTATGGGGAACAGCTCACTATGTGAAAAACGGATGTCCAATACACAACTGATCTCAGATTGCCCTGTGCATCTACTCTCTTCTTTGGGAAGGAGAACTTATCATGCTGGAAGTAAAGGAGCAGATGATATAGGTACGAGGTGTATCTAAACACCCTTTCTCTTGATAAATTCATCAATTGATCATGCATCTTATCTGATATGTATGTGGCATAATCATAGTGGATTGGCTTCTTTCCTGGGGAAAACATAAGCATCATTTGTAGAACAGTTTCATCCACATACTCCACTGAATCATATCCCAGGATGGGACTGATCATGTCAACAAGGTCTAAGCCCAACTGGTTGAGGTAGAGATAATGGATGGGAGGAATTTGCACAGTATCAGCTTTGATGAAAATCTGATTAAGCTTTGTGATTTGTGCCTCTGTTATCCTGGCTCCCTGTACTAAATCAGCTAATGATAGAGGAACCAACTTTTGATCTGTCTGGAACTGCAACATCTCCCTGATGGCTTCAGGGGTAATGAGGAACAGAATTGAGCCTGAAGAGTCCAGCACTGCCCTCTGGGATGCATCATAGTGGTCAGCAACTAAGTGTACAAGCTCAGGGAATTGATTAACCTGAGGAAGCTTGAATATTGGAAGGAATGAATCCCAAATTCCCAGGATGTCTGTCCCCCTCTCATGTTTGATCTTTATCTCATTTAGGATTTGCAAATGGAACCTGCTTCTGCTCAACATCTCCTCTGATATCTTGTAGTCCAAGTCTGCTAATGCCCTGGTGTCCAATGTTCTATTAGGGACATTCAGGGGAGCCACATTGAGGGCTATAGGAGCTACAGGGGGGTCCATGGCTCTCCTTTAGGATTTCTGTTCACCCAAGGACTGTGTTACTATGCAGAGTAACACCAACAAGGTTTCTTTGCAGAGAATGTTGGTTTTGTAAGTGAAAGGTGGAAGTAAGGCTGCAGCAGTTGAAATACTGCCTCTGTGTGATTAGGTGGGTGGCGGAAATGTTCAGAGGATGCTCTTTTGTGGTGTATTTATCTCCTGCCGGTGACGGGTTCACGATTGCGCGAACCAGTGACAGTTTTGTTTCGAATTGCCTACAATTGGCTTGACATTAGCTTAGTGACGGCTCTGGTTCAATTTAAATGTCAACTGGATGGTATTTAACGGTGAAATTGGAGTCTTAAGGTCTGTTACTCATTGACATGCGAAATGCAGTGAAAATGGAGTTTCAGAGCTCAAATGAGGAATACCTGTAGATTTGGGTCGGTCAGAGCTTGTTGGCGCTGAGGAAATTGACGTTCCGGTGGTTAGGAAACTCTTTTCCGCGGCTGGTGCAGGTTTAAACGTAGTTTTGCATGCAGAACACAACAACGACGAATGCACAAAAATGGTAAAAAACACGAATTTTTGGCTAAAATAGACCTTTTGGTGCTTTTGGCGCGAATCTGTGCTGACGTCAGCATGACGTCATTGGTGGGGTCAAGGTCGGATGACGTCATGCTGACGTCATCGGGTGACGTGGCGGGGTCTGGTTGGTCCACAGGGGCAGTGAGATGGCAGGACAGGTGGACCAATGGCAGGGCAAGAGGCTGACGGGACAGCGTACCTGGGTGACGGAGCGATGACATGTTGCTGACGCGGTGAGGATGTAAGCGAGCGGGATGAGGAAACCGGAAACCGGCAGTGGTTTCGTATCGCACCGCTTTCGGTACGGGGGCGGTATTTGCAGTTGTACCTCCGACGCATTGTGGTAAGGGCGCGTGGCAGCGGAGTGACGTACTCAAAATACAGACGTCGGGAGATAAGTTTCGGGCAACGAATGAGCTCCGACGCCATGGTGACCGTTAGATCTGCAGATGTTAATCGGACGGTGGTCGGATGACTGACGTGACAGGGGGATAGTACATATAACTGTCGGACGTCGGAAGGACTCCGACGCATTCAGGGCCGTCGGATCTGGAGGGCCTGATCTAATGGTCATCGGGGAGGTGACAGGGGCAGTGTATACGGAAGTGGGCGGAGGCAATAGAACATGTTTTTGAACGATTTTCCAATGTATTTCCAAAAAAACAAATTATGTGCGCCAACCTTGGTTATAGAGCGGAAAGAGGGTTTTATAGTTTTTTGCTCTTTAAAGCGGGTAAAGGTGGAATTTAAGCCCTTTAGGGGTTTTTATGTGCAAAAGGGGTAAAAATAGAGGAATCAACTCATGAAGGGGAAGGGGTAGTTGGCATAGGTTCATCAACATGACCTGGTGTCATTTGATCCCTGACTCGAGACTTTATTGGCTATAATGCCAAGGGGGTGGGTATTTATAAGATTTTGGGGTTTATACACCTTGGTGTTAGTAATATTAGGGAAAAAGGTGATATAAGGGATTTATATAATAGGGTTAGTGTTAGCATGGAGTAGGGGGTAAGTGGAGGAGGAAACCATTAAGTTTATGTGAAACAAACTTGGTTTTAAGAGTAGATCAAAATGAAAAGATTTTTAGACAAGAAATGTGGCTTCTAAAGATTAAGAACCACCATGAAACCTTAGTCTTTTCCATGAATCTAAGCTGATGGGGGAATGTTAGAAATGAAACTGGAGGGGAAATGAGGGAAATTAGTCATGCTTCCTGCTGTAACCTTTTGCTTTGATGCCCACCATCACTGTTCTTGCAATGATGGGGATAACCTTTCTGCAACCCCAACTACCTACCCAGCTACTTACCTAGCATTTTTATTTCTTCTTGGAGGGTGCACTTGGACTTGCAGACCCTTATTTGCCTTTTCTTTTCTTTGGCTTTTTCTTTTGCTTTCTCTATCTACTTCTACCCTTATCTCTTCCAAGGTCCCAGATTAAGCTGTTGGGAACCTTTTCTTCTCTACCTAAACTAGCTTGTCTGCCAAGATTCAGCTGTTTGGACAGACTTCTTTCTCTATTCTATAGCATAAAATTGAACACATGGCATGATCCAGATTAAACTGTTGGATCATCCATCAAAAATTTGAAAATAAGGTCATCAACATTGAAACACTTTACACACTTTCTTGTTCTCTCGGAAATATGGGATCTTTGTGAACTCAAAGCAGAGCATATTTGGACTTTCTCTTGCCAATCATGAGATATGAAACCTATTGGTATAGGTATCCAACAGTGGCTCCACATGGGGATGGTTTTTCCTTTGAAAGACCAAGAACAGCAGGTCAGATTGCCTTGCTCTTTAGCTGCCCATACCAATCTTTGAAATTTGCTGCATTAATGTGTCAAAATTGTGTGCTTCTTTCTTGGAAGACCTCTGATTCTATTTGCCTTATTGCTGGTTGGTGAATTACTTAGAAAACTGCATTTTACAATCTAAAACAGGAAACAATATGTACATCTGCATATATACAAGGAATCCTTAGATTCCACTCATGGGGAATAGTCAAAATAGTGCTTCAGCATCCTGCCATTGACAGGACCTTCATCCAAGTCAGTTTCAGTCAGACCTTTAAGGAAGTATGTGTTGTTACCTTGTACTGCTTGGACAGCAAATGGTCCTCTCCATAGAGAATCAAATTTTCCATGTTTTCCTTTCTCTTCTCTTCTTGCATCCCATTTTAAGACTTTGTCCCCTACATTGAAATCTTCTGCTTTGGTTCTTCTATCAAAGGCCTTTTTCAATTTTCCTTGTAATATCTGCACTCTGCTGAAAACTTGTTCTCTAGTTTGCTGTAAACAGATTATCTGATTGATCCTCCTTTGCATATCATTGGGCTCTGCTTGACTCTCTTGCAGAAGCTTCATAACAGGCACTCCTAGTGATGAAGGAAATTTAGCTTCTAATCCATAGACTAACTCATATGGGCTGGTCCCAATTGATCTTTTTGTTGTTAGTCTGTCTGCCCATAAAGCATTGACTAGTTTCTTATGCCAGTTCTTTTTGTTCTCTTCCAGCACCTTCTTTATGATATTGATTAAACTTTTGTTTGATGATTCAGCAAGGCCATTTCCTTGAGGATAGTAAGCAGTAGAATGGCCCAAAGTAATGTGAAATTTATGGCAGAAGTTCACCATTTTCTTGGATCTGAAGGCAGCAGCATTGTCTGTTATTATCTTGTCTGGACAGCCAAATCTAGCCAGTATATTGTTTTCCAAAAACTGAATGATTGCTGAGTCATTTGCTTGTCTGCATGGGGCAGCTTCAATCCACTTGGTGAAGTAGTCTGTTGCTGTTAAAATCCATCTGTGTTGGCCTGAAGATGAGGGATGAATTTCCCCAATGAAATCCAAGCCCCATTGTTGGAAAGGTCTCTCTGTTGCAATGGGTCTTAAGGGAAGTGGCAGCAACTGTCTTTTGCCCTCAAAGAGTTGGCATTTGTGGCATGAGGCTGTGAATTTCTTCACATCAGAGAACATGGTGGGCCAGTAGTACCCTGCCCTTAGTATTTTATCCACAGTGGACTTCCAATATAAGTGTCCACCACAGTCTCCTGCATGAAACTCCTGCATGATATTGTTAGTTTCATTCTCCATTAGACAGTGCAGCAATATCCCTTCATGGTTTTTCCAAAGTAAATTTCCGTCCATCACACAAAATCTAGATGTTTTCATTTTTAGGAACCTACACTTAGTTCTGGACAGTCCTGGGGGAGCACACAGGTTTTGTAACACATAACAGATATCAGAGTACCAAGGAGATTGTTCAAAGGCTACATTGATCTTTGGAGTCGCCAGCTCTGTTTCACTATCCAGTTGATTGATATCTAAGGCTTGGAAATTTGCTTCTGTCATTAATTTGGCCAAACCTTGCCCTTTTATTAGCTTTGTAGGTTTTATTTCAATGTCAAATTCTAGTATGTTTGCAATCCATTTTCCTCTTCTGCCCTCTAAGTTTTCTTGGGTGAGGATGTCTTTGACAATAGGACTTGGTACATAAGCCACAACATGGGAGTAAAGGATGTAAATCCTAAAGTCTTTAATAGCTTTGATCAAAGCATAGGCTTGTTTCTCCATAATTTGATACTTTAGAGGGGCATCTCTAAGAGCCCTGCTGAAGAAGGCAATAGGCTTCTCATTCCCTTGGTCATCTTTCTGTAATAAAACAGCAGCAATAGTATGCTGGGAGGCAAAAGAGAAAATGATAAAGTCTCTGTCAAACCGAGGATTGGTTAACACTGGGGTTTGGGTAAGGGCCAGTTTTATACCTTCAAAGGCTTGCTTGGCTTCAACTGTCCATTTTACTTTTGAATCCTTTTTTAACATGTTGTTCAATGATCTGATTAGTTCTGCTAAATTCGGGATAAACCTTCTTAAAAAGTTAATTTTTCCTAAGAATCCTTGCAACTCTTTGACATTTCTTGGGTGAGGCATTTGTAGGATAGCTTGTATCCTATCTGGATCAATTCTTATGCCATCTTTTGAAATAATGTGCCCTAAGAGTTTCCCTTCTTCCAAGCCAAATAATGATTTCTTGGGATTTAAAGAAATACCATATTTCCTGCATGTTAGGAAAATCTGTCTCAAATGTTTCAGATGTTCTTGGTCGGATTTTGAAAAGGGTGTAAGATCATCTAAGTAAATGACTAGGAAGTCATGAATCTCCTTTGCAAAAGCAATGTCCATTGCTCTTTGAAAAGTTGCCCCTGCGTTTTTCAATCCAAAGGGCATTTTTACATACTTGAAAGTTCCCCATGGGGTTGTAAATGCAGTTTTGTCTTGATCATCAGGGTGTACTAGGATTTGATTAAAGCCTGAGAATCCATCAAGCAATGACATTCTTGAAGCCCCCACCACTCTTTGGAGAATGTGATCCATTTTGGGTAAAGGGTAGTTATCTTTGAGTGATACTTGATTCAGATTCCTTAAGTCTACACAAAGTCTAATCTCACCAGTCTTTTTCCTTGTAGGGACTAAGTTGGAAATCCATTCAGAGAATCTGATTGGTGCTATGATGCCAGCTTTGAACATTTTTTGCAATTCCTTTTCAATGGAAGGAAGGAGTACAGGATTGATCCTTCTCAATTTCTGTTTGAATGGTTTTTGATTAGGCTTGAGGGGAATGGTATGCTGGATGACAGAGGTATCATAGGACTTTAGATCCTCATAACCCCATGCAAAAACATCTTGAAACTCTTTAAAGAGGTCAATGTATTTGGGTTTTTGATCAGGGGGCAAAGAAGCAGATAGCTTTATTATTTTAGGCTTGTCAATAGTACCAATGTTGCATTCTTCAACTGCTGCATCTAATGGCTGCATCTTTGGTTTCCTGGGGACATCATTTGAATCAAAAATGTCCTCTAGTGGGGTAAGGCCTACTGGAAGGAAGTTGTCTTTGAGTTGTATGATTTCAGCTTCAGCGTTGCTCACCTCTTCACAGTCAATTTGGTGAATTTGCTGAATGTTTTGATTATTGAAAATGGTTGGATTCAGTAATTGTTTTGCTGTTCTAGGTGATATTGGCTGAGCAGTCTGTTGGAACTGTATTTGTGATTGACTTGCTTCCTCAAGTATTTGTGATTGATTTGCTGATTCAGTGTCAATATTTAATCCTGCAAACTCTTGTTGTGAGGTTAGAAAATTGTTTATTTGCATATCATTCTCAAATACTTGCCATTCTTTGACATTGTTTGGAATAGAGGGTCTGTATCTGACCTCGGCTGTGAAACAGTTATTGGGTTCTAGTGGGAATTTGAAAGTGCTGGCAAATGTTGCCAAACTGTGTGCGTGGAGATTGTGGCCCCTTGAAATTTTTGTGATAAAGAACTCAGAGAAAGTCTCCAAGATTTCAATTACAGCAGACCTGTAAGATCTCAACCTTTTATCATTGGTGACAAAACTTCCTTTCACTTGTTGAATTACTAGATCAGAATCTCCCATGATGGAAAGCCTAGGAGCTTGTAATGACTTTGCTAGTTTGAGACCTAGTAACAGAGCTTCATATTCTGCCATGTTATTAGTGCATCTAAAATTTAATCTATAAGCCCTGCCTTCTGCATGGTCTTTCCCTTTGTTATGTATCCAAACTCCAGCTCCAGCCCCTAACTTGTTAACCGAGCCATCAAATTCTAGGACCCACGGGATATCTTGTTGAAAAGGAGGTTTAAAAATCTGTTCATGGGATGGCCATGTAAGTAGGAGTTGGGGTTTCTTTTCCCGCTTGTTTTCTTGGACAGTTTCATCACTTGTTTGACAATCTTTGACAACTAGAGGAGGGATAATGTCTATTGTTGGACTGATTGATGTTTTATGGGTGCTACTTGCTTGATTAATGTTTTGTTCTGGCAAGAGTTTCTTAGTTCCAATATCATTGTTTGAGAGGCTTGCACTGTCATTGAAGAGAATGAAGGAGTCTATGTCTGAATGGACAGCATATATTGGAAAATTTTGAGGCTTTTCTTCACTGCTGACCATGTACTTCATGAGTGTCTCCCTGTAAAGTCTTTTTGGTTGTCCAAAGACAGAGATGGTGGCATATGACATATCTAATTGCAGGGAGCCTTGGAGTTTGGCTCCCCATGATCTTGATAACAGCATCCCATATTTAGGTGGGATATCAGCGACTACAACATCCATTAGAATGGTTTTATTAGGGTATTGAACCAGGGATACACATAAATCTTTTATTAGGCCCAGACATTTGACTTGGCTAGAATCAAAGGAAAACAGGTCTTTGTATGGTCTTGTTATATCCAAGTTCAATCTTTCCATGACTGCTTTTGGCATAAGGTTGTGAGAGGCGCCTGAGTCGAACATTGCATTATGTAGTATTTTATCATGAACATGCAAGCTGACATAAAAAGGTAATATCCCTGTGACCATTGTTTTTCCATCTACCTCTGGGCCAAACAGTAATTCCGGAGTGTCATCTAGCACATTTACATCATCTTTGCTATTAGTGAATTGAAGAGATTTCTTGATCTGTTGCTTATAGATGTCATGCTTGGCTAGCTCTGAGAGGGGAATTGCTATCTTTAGCTTGCCAATCTCTGTGCCTAGGTCAAAAGGTTTATCAGCTTGGGTTTTGGAGTTATGAATAGCAGCCCTTTCTTTGCTCATTTCATCTTCTTGTTGGTTTCCATCTTGACTTTGAGACCTGCCCCTTTTGCTCATGTCTGGAGGGGTGATATCTAAGTCAGGGTGAGAGGACGAGGTTGCCATAGGCCGTTGTAGTGGTGGCAAAAGTGTGGTGACCTCTTCAACCACCACTTCTTCTGTAGGCAAGTTTGTTTTGTCATTAGGTTCCGTGACTATGGTTCCTTTAGACTGCTGTCTATCTTTTATCTTTTCAGGCTGATTTACATTTACAGTCCTACTCCTTAGCTTGTATTGTTTGTGAACTTCATAGACAGCACTATCATATCCTTGTTTAAAATCAAAGGATTCTCCTGATTTAGTTTGGAATATTTTGATTTCATCATCCTCATGGTCCTCTTGTGTTAAGAAAACCTGGCTTTTACCATCTAGACCCATTAGATTAATCTCAGGGTCTTCATTAGGTTCAGTTGATGTTGAAGTTTCTGCATAATTTTCTTGGAAAGGGGGTCTAATGTCTTGGTCAGCACTTGTTCTACCAATGTTTTGGTTTTGGGTTCTCCTAAAATTCGGATTTCTAGGAGGGTTGTTTTGTGGTGCTTCCCATGATGACTTTCTTTCAACTGATTCCACTCTTTCACCCAATCTCTTCATGCTATTCAGTATTGCATCCAGCTTTTGATCAAAGCCCGAAGGTTCTTCTTTAAAGGCAGTCCTTTTCTCCAATTTTGCCCTGTTTCTTTTAGCAATTAGGTTAGCTTCCACTGTGACAGCAACCCTTTGAGCTTCTTCAAGGGTTGGAGGATCTCTTTCCTTCAACTGATAGGCCATATCAGGGTCAAAACCATCAGGGAATTTATACAGGGCTAAATCAGGGGGAGGCCTTAAGTTCTGTGGAATAGCATTATATACATTGTTAAACCTAGCACAATATTCCAAAACTGTCTCCTGGGGACCTCTCTTAATAGTGTCATATTCACCAAGTACGTGGAGAGGATCTTTCTTCTTCTCCCATCTCTCAGTAAAAGCTTCGTAAAGCTGATCAGGTGTTGTAATGGAGTTTGCATTGAGGGATCTGAACCAAGTTCTAACATCCCCAGTTAAACTTTGAACAAAAATTCTCATTCTGACAGTGTCATCATCTATTTCATAGGTCTCAAAGTGGTCTTGCATCTTCTTGGCATGCTGGATAGCTGTTAGAGAGCCATTTGAGTCAAAATATGAGATTTTACTTTGATAATCTTGAGGTAAAGCCGCAGCATTAGCTGGTATCTGCAGAGGTGCATACCTGTTAGCCATATTTATGAGGTTTAGGGGGTTAATAGGAACAAATGGGACAACAGCTAGTGGGAGACTGGTCAAAGGAGTATGTGCAGTGGATGCAGATGTGAGAGGAGGACTTTGCGATGTTGATGGTGAACTAGGGGAACCAGGGGTGGACCGGAAAAGAACTTTGCAAGGAGTGGGAATGAGGCTGGGATGATCCGAACTTATATTTGCATCAGCAGGCTCTTCCTGCTTTTGCTGTCTCCGGATGTTTCTTTGGATGGTATTTGGATTATCAACAATGATGGGTGGTTTAGGGTCAGGATTTGCCCTAGTATGCCGAGGATTTTTCTTAGGAGCCAGCTTCCAACCTGTTTTTGGGATTTTGTAGGAAGTTTTTATACCTGCAAGGACTGGATAAAGATTTTGGAATGGCTATATACTCTCAAAGCTAAGACGAAGATTTCCCAAACAAGCTCCTCCCTAAAGCTGTTAATGTGATGCAGAAACAGTTCTAAGGCCTCTTGGCTGATTTCAGGTTTGATGGTAACTTTGGAAAACAGATAGTAATTGAAAAATCCTAAGAAGATCCCCAGTGAAGTCGCCAATTATGTTAACACCCAGGTTGTTCCCTATGACTCCCAAGGGAATACGGCCGGGGTAACCACTAACCAATCTTTGGGTTACAGTTCCTAGCCCAACTGCAACCAGAGAGGGCTCTCTCTTTATGATTTATCTTTGTTATAGTTGTGTTTTAGGCTAGCTATGATGCTCAGGTTTTGTTTATGTTTTGGTTGAAGGATCTCTTTCAGGTCTTATGATGTAATACTTTGATGGTGAGTTTCCATTGGGCAATGGAGTCTAGATGCTGTGAGATGATCTTAAATGTTGAGTACTGTTCTAACTGCAAGGCCTGATGTGTATCTAACAGACAAATTTAAACTTGAGTGATGATATGTGTCAGCCAGCAGAAATCTGTTAAGAATTTTCTGTTATGTTGGTGAAATGAAAATGAACGCAGAGCACAGGAGCAAAGTTTGAATTCCTGTGACAGTGGCCAATATGAAAGATGTATTCTGAAAGTGCAGCAGCTTGAGAATCACACTTTATATAGATTACACCTGAAGAAAACATTTATAAACAACACAGACTGAACTCAGGGTGCTCAGTGAACAAATCCTGGGAGTTATTCTTTTTCTCTGTTGCTTAATATCGGAAATCAGATAGCGTATATGGATTTATAATAAAACAAACTAAACATGGAAAAGGTTACAGAGACTTATTGCATGGTAAGATACGCAGGGATCCAGCAGTCATGAACAGGAACAGAACATCTTCAACACATCAAACATCCATGAAATTCCATTGCTTTGCTTTATTGACTTTCAGAAAACAATTACAGCATAAGAGCCTCTTCAGGAGAAATTCACAACAACCCTTGCTATCTCATGCGAAGGGGTTTATATAGAAATATGTATACAAAATATCTCAGGTATTGAGTCATCTGAGAGAGAGAGAAAATATCTTCAGTAGTGTTCAGAAAGTAGGCAAGAAGTTATTACAATGTTAAATGCAGCGTAAATGCCCTTTATGTCTGTCAGAGGATTGTCTTGACTTTTAAGAGTCACTGAGTCGGTTGCATTACTCTGTATTAATTCTGGAGATACGCATTTACTTTTGCCTGCGCAGTGCATTCTCGGGTTTGCCAGCTGTGGTTCCCTTTTTTGCTTTGTTGGCCGCTACATCTGCTGAGTTGGCTCAGCTTTGATTTTATGATGCCTGCTGACTTTGTTGACTTTTCTTTTCATCAAAATTTGTAGGAAAAACAGAAGTTGGTGCATGAGTTACTGTTTATAAAATTCTCTGGATTGCATCTGTCCACCATTCCTGTGTAGGGAGCTGGTGCTTGAGGATGGCCTCCATTGTCTCTTCAGCTTCTGTGTATTTGAAAAAATTTGGGGCTACATCAAACAAGTGATTAATTTCATTCATTATAAAAAGTAGATTTTCTATCTTACTATAGAAAATCTGTCCTGTAATAGGCCCTGTGTCTTCTGAAGTGCTGGCCTTCTCATTGACCTGTGCTGAGGCAAAAACATTTACTCTTTTAGCATACTGTTCATGGGTGAATAATTTCCCTCTGCTGTTCAGTAAGCTAGGGAGTCCTCTACTCTGCAACACCTGAAACTTCTCCATGAACTTATTTACCTCTGTCTGCATATCCTGGGTTCTCCTGTCCAATGTCTGCACTAGACTTCTGAGAGTAAGAACCCTCTTGATCATTTGAATAGTCTCAGTTCTGTTTGTGATTCCAATGGTGGCTAACTGAGAACTTGTTTTGTGATTGAGCACATTGATCATTCTTGTAGCAACTTCAGGCATATTTCCCAATAAGGCCCTTGATGTTCGGATTTCCCTCTGTGCCTTTGGAATGAGCTCTAGTTGCTCATGGATTGTCTCGATGTATGGCCATTGGTTGTTGATGGATTTACCAATATTGGACCATATCATTGCTCTGATCTCAGCTATGATTTTATCTAGCTTGAGCTCATTCTCAAGCTCCTTGATTCTGTCTTTAAGAGCTTTGATTTCCTTGGCCTTTTCTCCCACTTCTCTCTTTGTCTTATCATGCCTTTCATTTACCTTGGCCAGCTTTTCCTTAGTTTCATTCAGCTCTGTCATCTGGGCTTCCAAAATTTGTATTTCATTCTTTAGCTTCTGCATATCTAGGCTCTGATCTGTGCTGATGGGTGCTGCTGAAGTAGATGTGGCCGTTTGTTCAGCCTGCTGAGGTGGAGGCACAGTAGTAGGAACAGTCTCCTCAAGATTGATGACTTGAGGAGGGGGCTGAGATGTCTGCCCTTCTTGTGCTTGTTTTGATGATGCTTGTAGAGGTGCTTGTGCAGCTTCATATTGCCCCAATTTTTCTTGTGCCTTCACAAGCTCTTTGTAAATGGAAATTAGCAGGTCAGTAGAATCCTGCTCATACCTTTGCTTAGCTACCTCATCAGTCTGTGGATGGATAGTGGCTGGAATTTTGATCTTCTTTCTCAGTGCAGCCATGTCAGCATCTCTGAGTTTCAGGATCTCTTGTATCCCTTTGATGTCATTGGGATTGTGCCCAATTTCTACAATGATTTCCTCCAGGGCTCTTATCCTGTTGTCTTTGGCCTGAGAAGAGGCCCTCTCCAGTTCTAGCTGGGAAGCTGTGGCATTCAGACTGCTGGTTAGTTTGTAATTATCCAAAGTCTTATCGGCCAATGAAGCATACACCATTTCTCCAGTTTGCTTATGCAGCTCAATTTTGTCCATAGGGTGTATGTCTTTGGCAAGTACCTCTAGGTTGGTCCTAAGGTAGTCAGCAGTGGATTGTGGCCGGAGTGCTGTAGGCATAAAGTGACTCATTGTCAATTTGCCTTCACTTACATCAAAAGCAGACATAAGTCTCTGCTGATTGGAAGGAGCCATGTTTAGCAGGTGATTGTACAATTGTACCTTGATAGGGTCACTCCTCCTCTTGATGTCTATAAACTGCTGCTTGATGCTTACTTGTCCCTCTTTCTGCTGGCTGGAGGAGCTGACCTCCCCTCCCATGGTCCTGTCTTGTTCCTGCTGGAAGGAACTTGCTGAAGTTTCTCTGCTGGGTGGGCCCATGCCCAATGCCTCTCTTATTGCTATATCCTCCTCTGGAAAATCATTGAGTCTCTGCCTTTTCTCTCCCTGGTCTACAGAGGATGTCAGGGGAGTCTCTCTGTCTCTTTTTCTAAAGACAAATGTATCCTCCTTTTGAGGGGTTTGGAGGACCGAGGCATCAAAGGTAGTGTCTTGTCTTGTAGGCCCCGTTTTTTCAGTGGTCTGAGGAGTCTCCACTGTTTCCTTTTGCTGGGCAGACTGCTCCTGCCTTTGTTCTTCTTGATGTTGTTGCTCTTGCTGTTCTGGTTCTTCTTGCTGCCCTTGCTGCAGCCCTTCTGCTTGCTGCTGTTGTTTTTGTTGCTGTTCCTGCTGTTCCTGCTCCATCTCTTTGCCTTTGCCCTTTTCTGAGATATTTTCACCAGTTCTTGTAGCTTGATGTTGGGCAGTTGAGGAAGACGCTGCTGCTCCAATTTGTGTGCCTGGCAGTGAGGTGACCTGTGAATAAAACTCAAGGTCAGCCATTTTCTTGAGGTTTCTTAGAGCTCTTTGATTAAGCTCTTCTTGAGTCACATCTTCTTCTAAAGTTCCTCTTCTCCACTTGCTTTGGTTGGCATATTTTTCTAAGTTAGGAAGGCTATAATGACCATAAGCAGATAATTTGTATTTGAGCCTCCTCATTGTAATGAAGTTATTGGGGTCATAGGGTTTCCATACGAAGCTGTATTTGAGACCAAGGCACCCAAGTATTCTATCTGCCTCTCTCCACCCTTCATCCCTTTCATTGAGAAGTAAATGGCCAAGTTGATTTCTGATTTTTAACTGTGCCTTCTTACCTTTTCCTGAAAAGTGGAGCATATCCACATAACCAAACTGCCTGAAGTATTCCAAGGCAAGTAACCTCATAGGCACAAATCTAGGTAGTTTAAATGGGGGCAACTCACACCCATATAGTCTGATAACGGTGTGGTGTTGGTAGAAATACCAATCCCCAATACTGTATGCTTTTGATAAATGCAGGAGTCTTTGCATTTCATCTGTCAATCTGGGAGGTGGTGAACCCAACAGTAGAGTCAAGGCTGGATGGATGAAAAGATCAATAAATTCGCAGTAGGTGTATGGGGAACAGCTCACTATGTGAAAAACGGATGTCCAATACACAACTGATCTCAGATTGCCCTGTGCATCTACTCTCTTCTTTGGGAAGGAGAACTTATCATGCTGGAAGTAAAGGAGCAGATGATATAGGTACGAGGTGTATCTAAACACCCTTTCTCTTGATAAATTCATCAATTGATCATGCATCTTATCTGATATGTATGTGGCATAATCATAGTGGATTGGCTTCTTTCCTGGGGAAAACATAAGCATCATTTGTAGAACAGTTTCATCCACATACTCCACTGAATCATATCCCAGGATGGGACTGATCATGTCAACAAGGTCTAAGCCCAACTGGTTGAGGTAGAGATAATGGATGGGAGGAATTTGCACAGTATCAGCTTTGATGAAAATCTGATTAAGCTTTGTGATTTGTGCCTCTGTTATCCTGGCTCCCTGTACTATTAAATCAGCTAATGATAGAGGAACCAACTTTTGATCTGTCTGGAACTGCAACATCTCCCTGATGGCTTCAGGGGTAATGAGGAACAGAATTGAGCCTGAAGAGTCCAGCACTGCCCTCTGGGATGCATCATAGTGGTCAGCAACTAAGTGTACAAGCTCAGGGAATTGATTAACCTGAGGAAGCTTGAATATTGGAAGGAATGAATCCCAAATTCCCAGGATGTCTGTCCCCCTCTCATGTTTGATCTTTATCTCATTTAGGATTTGCAAATGGAACCTGCTTCTGCTCAACATCTCCTCTGATATCTTGTAGTCCAAGTCTGCTAATGCCCTGGTGTCCAATGTTCTATTAGGGACATTCAGGGGAGCCACATTGAGGGCTATAGGAGCTACAGGGGGGTCCATGGCTCTCCTTTAGGATTTCTGTTCACCCAAGGACTGTGTTACTATGCAGAGTAACACCAACAAGGTTTCTTTGCAGAGAATGTTGGTTTTGTAAGTGAAAGGTGGAAGTAAGGCTGCAGCAGTTGAAATACTGCCTCTGTGTGATTAGGTGGGTGGCGGAAATGTTCAGAGGATGCTCTTTTGTGGTGTATTTATCTCCTGCCGGTGACGGGTTCACGATTGCGCGAACCAGTGACAGTTTTGTTTCGAATTGCCTACAATTGGCTTGACATTAGCTTAGTGACGGCTCTGGTTCAATTTAAATGTCAACTGGATGGTATTTAACGGTGAAATTGGAGTCTTAAGGTCTGTTACTCATTGACATGCGAAATGCAGTGAAAATGGAGTTTCAGAGCTCAAATGAGGAATACCTGTAGATTTGGGTCGGTCAGAGCTTGTTGGCGCTGAGGAAATTGACGTTCCGGTGGTTAGGAAACTCTTTTCCGCGGCTGGTGCAGGTTTAAACGTAGTTTTGCATGCAGAACACAACAACGACGAATGCACAAAAATGGTAAAAAACACGAATTTTTGGCTAAAATAGACCTTTTGGTGCTTTTGGCGCGAATCCGTGCTGACGTCAGCATGACGTCATTGGTGGGGTCAAGGTCGGATGACGTCATGCTGACGTCATCGGGTGACGTGGCGGGGTCTGGTTGGTCCACAGGGGCAGTGAGATGGCAGGACAGGTGGACCAATGGCAGGGCAAGAGGCTGACGGGACAGCGTACCTGGGTGACGGAGCGATGACATGTTGCTGACGCGGTGAGGATGTAAGCGAGCGGGATGAGGAAACCGGAAACCGGCAGTGGTTTCGTATCGCACCGCTTCCGGTACGGGGGCGGTATTTGCAGTTGTACCTCCGACGCATTGTGGTAAGGGCGCGTGGCAGCGGAGTGACGTACTCAAAATACGGACGTCGGGAGATAAGTTTCGGGCAACGGATGAGCTCCGACGCCATGGTGACCGTTAGATCTGCAGAGGTTAATCGGACGGTGGTCGGATGACTGACGTGACAGGGGGATAGTACATATAACTGTCGGACGTCGGAAGGACTCCGACGCATTCAGGGCCGTCGGATCTGGAGGGCCTGATCTAACGGTCATCGGGGAGGTGACATGGGCAGTGTATACGGAAGCGGGCGGAGGCAATAGAACATGTTTTTGAACGATTTTCCAATGTATTTCCAAAAAAACAAATTATGTGCGCCAACCTTGGTTATAGAGCGGAAAGAGGGTTTTATAGTTTTTTGCTCTTTAAAGCGGGTAAAGGTGGAATTTAAGCCCTTTAGGGGTTTTTATGTGCAAAAGGGGTAAAAATAGAGGAATCAGCTCATGAAGGGGAAGGGGTAGTTGGCATAGGTTCATCAACATGACCTGGTGTCATTTGATCCCTGACTCGAGACTTTATTGGCTATAATGCCAAGGGGGTGGGTATTTATAAGATTTTGGGGTTTATACACCTTGGTGTTAGTAATATTAGGGAAAAAGGTGATATAAGGGATTTATATAATAGGGTTAGTGTTAGCATGGAGTAGGGGGTAAGTGGAGGAGGAAACCATTAAGTTTATGTGAAACAAACTTGGTTTTAAGAGTAGATCAAAATGAAAAGATTTTTAGACAAGAAATGTGGCTTCTAAAGATTAAGAACCACCATGAAACCTTAGTCTTTTCCATGAATCTAAGCTGATGGGGGAATGTTAGAAATGAAACTGGAGGGGAAATGAGGGAAATTAGTCATGCTTCCTGCTGTAACCTTTTGCTTTGATGCCCACCATCACTGTTCTTTCAATGATGGGGATAACCTTTCTGCAACCCCAACTACCTACCTAGCTACTTACCTAGCATTTTTATTTCTTCTTGGAGGGTGCACTTGGACTTGCAGACCCTTATTTGCCTTTTCTTTTCTTTGGCTTTTTCTTTTGCTTTCTCTATCTACTTCTACCCTTATCTCTTCCAAGGTCCCAGATTAAGCTGTTGGGAACCTTTTCTTCTCTACCTAAACTAGCTTGTCTGCCAAGATTCAGCTGTTTGGACAGACTTCTTTCTCTATTCTATAGCATAAAATTGAACACATGGCATGATCCAGATTAAACTGTTGGATCATCCATCAAAAATTTGAAAATAAGGTCATCAACATTGAAACACTTTACACACTTTCTTGTTCTCTCGGAAATATGGGATCTTTGTGAACTCAAAGCAGAGCATATTTGGACTTTCTCTTGCCAATCATGAGATATGAAACCTATTGGTATAGGTATCCAACAGTGAGAATCCTGTAGTGTTCCTCCATGTAGTCATGTATGCCCACATTGCTTCTGACACTTTATTAGCCTAATTCCTCCAGTGGCTAGCCACAATCTTGGTAATAATTCCCTCAATAACCTTATTGGTGCTTTCCAATTGGCCATTTTCCTATGGATGATAAGGTGAAGTAATCCTATGATAGATTTTGTATTTCTTAACTAGCTTCTGGATCAAATGAGATGTGAATTGTGGCCCTTTGTCTGTCACTATTTCCTGGGGAACCCCAAAGAAAACAAAAATGTCTTCAAACAAAAAGTCTGAAACAACATGTTCTGTGGCTCTGGTTAGTGCTTTTGCTTCAACCCACTTTGTGACATAATCTGTGTAGACTAGGATGTAGGAATTTTGTTGAGATGGAGGATTAATTGGCCCTACAAAATCCAAGGCCCACTTATAAAATTTCTCTAAAACTATATGAGGGTGTAACGACATCTCATATGACTGGAGCGGTTGACCCATTCTCTGACAGTTGTCACTACCTTTCACAAATTTCTTTACGTCCTGAAATATAGTAGGCCAATAGTACCATGTTAAAAGTACCTTATACCATGTCCTTTTATCTGTAAAGTTCCCCCCACAAGGTTCTTCATGATATGCTTTAATCAAATATTTCATCCTCCCTCACATAATGCTGATCTGATGATCTGGCCTAGTGTGATATAGGTTTCCTTCGATCCAAGAGTATCTTGCACTTTGTTGAGCAACTCTTTTCTTCTCATGCGAGGATAGGTGTTGTGGGAAGATTCGCACAAAAAGATAATTAGTTATGTCTTCACACCATGGTGATTGAGTTGAAATAGAAAAAAGGTATTCATCGGGAAAATAATCTTCAAAAAGCATGCATTCATCACCAATAGTCAAACTAGAAAGAAAATTAGCTACTACATTGTCTTTCCTAAGTTTATCTAGGATTATTATATCAAATTCATGTAACAACAATAACCAACGTGTAACCCTACCATTGGTGACTAGTTTATTCATTAAAAAATGAAAGGAAAAGTGGTCAATGTGTACAAACACTTGATATCTTGTAATGTAGTGTCAAAATTTGTTGATGGAATGCACTACTGCAAGAAATTATTTTTCCGTCACAGTGTAATTTAGTTTAGCTAGGGTAAAATTCTTGCTTATGTAATAGATGGCATAAGGCTTTCTATCCTCCAGCTGAACCAACAAAGCTCCCACAACAGTATCAGATGCATATGTGGTTATATGAAATGACAAAATCCAGTTTGGTGCTCGCAAAACATGGGCTGTTGATACACACTTTTCAATTCTGTAAAAGCTTGCTTGAATTTCCCTATCTAAATGAATTCCACATCTTTAACAAGTAGAGAAAATAAAGGGGATACAATTCTTGAAATATTTTCTATGAACCTTATCTAATACCTTGCATGTCCCAAAAAACTCCATACCTCTTTTTGTGTTTTGGGAACTGGAATTTTCAAAATTACCTCTATCTTAGCATGGTCTACTTTAATTCCATCAGCAGAGATAAAATGTCCCAACACAATTCCTTCATTCATCATCATGCACCATTTTTCTATACTTAAAGAAATATTAGTTTGTACACATCCTTCTAGTACTTTTTCAACATTAACTAATGTTGTTTCAAAGGCTTTGCGATAAGGTGTAAAGTCATCCATGAATACTTCTAAACAGGCATGCAACAGATCTAAAAATATTCCCAATATCTCCCTTTTGAAAGTTGTTGGTGCATTACATAATCCAAAAGGAAGAACTCTGTATGAAAAGGTTCCCCAAGGTCAGGTAAAGGTGGTTTTATCCTAATCTTCCAAGGAAATTTGTGTCTGTTTGTAACCACTAAACCCATCTAGAAATAAGAAGAATTTCTTTCCAGAAAAGGTATCAAGGACTTGGTTTATGAATGTAAAGGGAAATGGTCCTTTTGGTGGCCTTGTTAAGTTCTCTATAATTTACACAGACTCTCCACTTTTCATTCCTTTTAGGGACAATGACAAGTGTGGATACCCAGAGCCTATCAGAAATTGGATAAATGAAGTTAGCATTTAGGAGTTTTTGATATTCTTCTTTGACTACCTCCTTAAGTGTTGGGTTCATACGTCATTGTGGCTATCTAACTGGATTGAAACCCTCGTTTAAATAGACATGGTGAGGGCATAGGTTAGGATGAATTCCTTTCATATCCATGTAATCCCACACAAATGCCTTTTTATACTTCTGTAACAACTGTAACAACATTTTGTTTTGTTTGGGAGTGATGGTTGGGTTAACATTCAGATGCTTACCTGGTTCTATTTCAACTGAGTCGCTCTTGATGTTCAAATTTATATTCATATGTTCAAAGCTCAAATCCTCCACAACCTCTTCCTCGTACAAGTCCTCAATAGAAGTAACGGAAATATGATTACTGATAAAACCATTTATAATATCATCATCTTTCTCATCCTTAAATTATTGAGCTTTATCGAGGGTAAGTAGTGGCTGGGAGTTATCTAATTCAGGTTCGAACTCATCTCAAAAGGGGTTTCCCAACTCCATACTTGGCTTTGTAGGGGGACAAAGGTTGAGGTTTTTCATATCCTGACCATCTGAAATTGTATACAGCGTCACCTACAACCTATAAATGCATCCGCAGTGGCCAACCAGGGTCTTCCCAGGATCAAGGGATTCCCCCCTAAATTTGATTTGGGTTGCAAGATAAGAAAATATGTTGGATATCTCTAGGAATCCAATATAATAACTACGTATTATAATACCCCTTTTGGTTTAATATGAGACATGTCTACTAATTCAAGTACGATAGGTGTTTGTATCAGCCTATGCAAACCTTGGATGGTAAAGAATTCTTTAGTAATTACGTTAATTTTTCCCCCTAAATAAATTAGTGTATTTGGGACGGGCGTCTCATCAATGTCAATGGTAATTGTAGGATTCATTGGATCATTATATTTAGTCAACAAAGACTGGCCGATCATTAATTATGATAATTTCCCCATCACATGGATAGTGACGAGGTCTTTAGGCTTTCCTCTAGGTTTTTTAACACACGGGTCCCTTATTGTCTTTGCATAGATGGGAATGTCCTTGATAGGTTGTAGTAGGGGAATCCTAATGTGTATATTTTTCAAATCTTTGAGAAAATTGGAGCGAGGATATGAAGTCATCCTAGTTTCTGATAATATTTGTGAATATAAAGGGTCCTTAATTACTGTAACAACTGGGTCAAATGATACAGATGTCCCAACATTATTTGGGTTAGCTATGATAGGTGTAACATAATAACCTTGACATGTTTTAGTAGTCTCGTGAGAGTCCCTAGGACCGGCCTTAAGATATTCACATTCTTCCTTAGTGATAACAAGAGAGGCTTTTACTACTTTTCCCAATCGTAGATGGATTTCATTACATTAAACGGGAGTGATGTAGTAAGATTGGAAGGAAGTAGGAGATTCTAAAGCCTGGGCTGCCTTATTATTTGTGTTAGGATTAGGTTGTACAATTAATTGGGGCCGTATGGGAGGTGTAGCAACAGGTCTTGAGAGAGGTGGAAACTGCAATTGTTGTTGCATTGGTAACGTAGAAGGGGTTGGACCTAAATAATTTCCGCTCCAATTTTGGGGCCTATAATATGGATGAGATGGAGGGTATTGGAAAGGTGGAGATGGAGAATATTGGTTCGATGGTGAGGAAAACTGAGTTGGAGGAGGAGACAAATATTTCCATGGAATTTTTTGTGCATTATATACATTATTCCATGGATTAAAGGAAAAATATTGGGACATACCTGGACCCTGGTGGTCGTGGCTACTAAGGCTTCCTGGACCCAATGAATTAGGAGGACTAGACTTCCTCACTTGATTCCTTGATCACTACTTTCAGTCTAGGAGGCTCCAGACAATAGCCTGTAAAATGGTCTAAATCACAAATGTTGCACAAGATGATGCTATCAACTTTATAATCCCTTAAGTAATGTTTATCCTTACATTTCAGGCAAAATATAGCCAAATATTTCTTGACTTCATCCTGTGCCTTTTTTACTTGTGCAAATGTCAGTTGGGTAGATAAAGTACTGAGGAGCTTAGTATTAAGATTCTCAAACAAGTTCCCGATCTCGTCTCTAGGCACACCTCCATTTGCAGGTTTTTGTATTCAAATGGAGGCGTCCTGTGTCATGCTTCTTCTTCGTAATGATCCTCTCGAGAATCTTAAGCAGTGTTTAATTGTCTCCTCAAATGATTCTCGAGATATATCTCCCTTCCCTAGTAGATTCAATGTATCCAGGCATTCATCTCTCATTCCCAGTATGAATATAGTTTTCATGATTTCCAGATCCAAATCACTATGTTTAGATCTCTACAGATTATAGTGGAATCACTCCACGTAATCGTCCAAACTTTCTTCTTCTTTTTGTGTCATCCTGAATATTTCTTCCCTCAAGTCCTTGGTCCGACAATAGTCCTAATATTTTGATAGAATGGTAGTTTTCATATCTCCCCATGTTCGAATAGTAGCAGAGCCTAGTCCCATGAACCATCTTAATGCTCCTCCCTTTAGAGTAGCAGGGAATAATTTCAGCTTCTGAGCATCCAAAGTATAATCATAGTTCCCGCACAAGACATAAAATTAAAACAAGAATGTATCAGGATCTTCTACAACCATTCCTTGAAAATATGGAAGAGTTGATAAAGGAATGTTTTTCATGGGATCTTCGCCCCTTATATCACCTATTGGGAATTCAAAAGTGGTAACAATGGCATTCGTCCTAGTATTGTTATTGTTATTATTGTTGTTGTCTCCCATTATAGATTCCCCTGTTTGTTGTTTTGATAAGTAAAAGAATATTTTTCCAATTCTGGCTCTTGGTTCTCCCCACTAGTTTCTCCTTGGCCTTCAAATCCAAAGTTTCGACCATTAGTTTCTCCCTGCGGTTCTGATTTGAATCTATAGATTTAGGACTATATATACTAGTTTGAGGGTGATGAGGTCCTAAGACGGAGGAACCATATGCTTATGAACTTAATATGGGAGTAATAGATTTTTGTGGTCCTGTTTTTCTTGTATCCCTCTATGAATTTGACTGTTCTCTCTCTGCTTTTGAAATTATTCCCTGGATGAATGTTTTCCTCCCTAAATCTGCGCTTTTCTTGTTCCTTTTACAACCCATTTTTCCTGTAGATTTATTAGATTTATTATGTTTTGTGTCTCTTTTGTTCATACACTCTACACATGGAACTTATGTGTAATTATTTCACACTCCAAGTGCCTTAGTTATTATAGTGGTGAGCCCGCTCAGGTATGTTAGAGCGATGCAGAGGTTTTTACCTCTCGTATTACTAACCAATGTCTGTAAGACTGAGGACACTTCTAAAAAAAGAAATTCAAAAGTTAACACACCCTAAGTGTTCTAATGATCATAGTGGTGAGCCCGCTTAGGTATGTTAGAGCGATGTGTAGGTTCTTATCTCTTACCTTACCGCCCAACACCTGTGCATAAGAGACACTATACTACAAAACACACTGGCTAACTGTATTGTCAACTGCTTTCCTTGACAACGGCACCAAAATGTTGTGTGGTTTAATCACTGTTTAATTTGACTGGACCACAATAATTTAATTATCAACTTGGGTAAGTCTGTTTATTTCAAAAGTTTTTACACTATCTATGCCAATACATAACAATCAGGGAAAGAAATGAAAGAGAATATCATTGAACACAATTGCAAAACTTAAAGCATTCATGTAGAAATTAGAAATACATTCTACAAGAATGAAATTAACTCATCACACTTTATGCTTTTCTCAAAGAACAAACGTGCCACACATCATTAATAAAAGTGTATCAACTCATTAAATATTATAGTTCTAACCAATCATGTGTAACAACATATAATGAATCTGAAAACAGAAGTGCATTAGCACTACAATTCCTACAACAACATTATTGAATCTACACTTAAAAGAAACACAAACTACATAGCTAATCTACTACTACTACAATCCCTGATAAAGAGGAGGGCCCTTCCTCCCTAGCAGGGTGCAAGGATGAAATGGAAACTAGTTAAAAAATCAACACGAGATTTGTATGAGCATCACTAGAAGTGTTCTATATTAAAAATGACCGAAAATTACAATATCAAAATGTTGATTCTGTTCCTATGTTGCCATTCCCTTTTCATGGAACCGAACCTTTTTATAAAGTTTACGTTGGCATTATGATTCTAGTTTGGCTCTATGGTACAAGTGTTGTACTTGATGGCAGCTCACTCAAGTGGAAAAATTCTGTTTAGGCTCTCAAAATGATGGAAAATAAGAGGTTCGCAGGTGCATCATTCAAAAGGTGCGGATCCGCAGGTTCGCCGTCTAGAAAGTGCGGACATACCCGCAGGTTATCCGTTCATAAGGTGCGGTCCCTCAGTTCATTCACTCCAATGCAAAGAAGCACACTCATGTGGGGTTTCTTATGTTTGGCTCTTGGTATTTAGCCCATCTTTTACGATCCTATGGTTTTGGCCCGTGGTATAGGATCTAATTTATTGAACCCCGGTTTGGATCCCTTGTATTGATTTTTGATGGTTTTGTCCCATGGTGTGGATAAGGGTTTGACTATAAAAAGGGGAAGGAGATCCCTTGGCTAGAAACTTGTGAAAATAGAATATCTTAAGATCTGAAATTTTGGGTGCTTGGTTTTAAAGAGCTAAGATCTAAATCAAGGATAAATCTTAAGGTGAATCTATTGATAAGTCGTGAACTCTCGGGCGCATGATCAGATCTGTGGATCTCACTGATTGTGGCACATTGGAGGTCTGTTAATTTGGCCCTAATCAGAGGTTCACAGGCGATACACGGCGTAGGTGCAGGGGTACGCAGTGCAGGAGAAGACGCAGTGCGGGGGTACGCAGCGCATCAGAAGGCGCAGTGCGAGGTACGCAGCGTAGAAGAAAGCAAAGTGCGGAGATACGCAGAGGCACAGAAGGAACAGTGTGGAGGTACGCGGTCTGACACACAGTGAAGTGTGTATCTGAGTTGAGGTATGTAGTTCAGCAGAAGGGGAAGGTGCAGTGGTACGCAGAGCAGCAGAAGGATACAGTGCGGATCTGCGTAGTTCAGACATAGAAAGGCTGCGGATATCTGCAGGTTTATATTGGTGAAGTTGCGGACCTATCTTGAAACATTTATTGGTTGTCTTTTATCTATTGTTGCAAAGTTCTGGGTTTAGATTTCTGGTATTACTTTTATGTTTACATCATTTTGAGTAGTTGGGTGATTCATTGGATGTATAAGGAGATTGGGTGATTTGTATGTACTTGATGATTATTTGATCTTCTTGGATCCAGTCTGAAAATTAATGAAACGTGGTCCTTAAAGAAGTAAAGGGGGTTGTAGCTCCCTTCCAGGAGAGACTGGAAAACGAGAGAGAGTTGTAGCTCTCTGCAGGTTGCAGCCTGCGTACTGGTAAAGGACTGCACCAGTACAAAATCCTTGTAAAATAATTTTCTAATTGAAAGAAGATAGAGACATATTGCAGCAGGTGGTTTTCACCCACATTGGGTTTCCACCTTATATCTGGTGTTCTTTGGTGTGCTTATCTATTTTTCTTGTTCTTGTTCATTATTATATGGTACTGACATAAAAATTAATGATCAATATCTGAAGAATAAATTAAAGTATAAATCTGGAAGGCATATTGAAAAGAATTTAATAATACTGATTCACCCCCCCTCTCAGTATTATTTCCAACAATTGGTATCAGAGCAGGTTCTTTAGAAGAAGCTTGATCGCTTGAAGAAAGATCTTGCATCATGAGCAACTACAAGAGGGAAGCATCAATCAGGCCACCGATTTTTGATGGGACAAATTTCGTTTATTGGAAGGTAAGAGTTACTGCCTATCTTCAATCTCTTGGTACAGAAGTCTGGGATATCATAGATACAGGGTATACTTTTCCTTCAGCAACTCCTACAGATCCGGCTGAGAAGAAAAAATATGGAACAAATGCAAAGGCGGTCAATACTCTATTAGGATGCCTATCTCAATCAGAATTTGTCAAGGTAATGCAATTTAGATATGCAAAAGAGATATGGGACAAGATTTTTCTGAGCTATGAAGGAGATGATCAGGTAAAAAGAGCAAAACTTCAAACCCTTAGGATTCAGTATGAAAATCTCAGGATGTATAATGATGAAAGTGTGGCTAACTATTTTCTTCATGTAGATGAGAGTGTTAATTGTATGAAAAATTTGGGTGAAGAAATAAAAGAGGCTGTTGTGGTTGAAAAAGTTCTAAGATCTTTGTCCCCTAGGTTTGAATCTAAAGTTTCTGCTATAGAAGAAAAATAGAATCTACAAATCCTTAAAATGTCATAGCTGCATGGAATTCTAACTGCTTATAAAATGAGGAAAGGAGGTCCATCAGACAGGAGAGAAGCTGCCTTCAAGGCTTCAGGCAAAGGCGAGTACTATGAGTCAGGACACGTGTCAGAAGAAGAAGAAGAATCAAATTTTGTCAGAAATCTTCAATGGGGTACTGGACGGTTTTTGGTAAGTTACCTTTCAAATGCTTTTCTTGTGGAAGAGTCGGTCACTATGCTGCCAAATGTCCGCACAAGGATAAGGTTGACAAAGGGAAGGAACCTGTTAGATGGAACAAGAAACAGAATGCAACTAAGAAAAGTTACTACACTCATGAAGATAGTGATGGCCTATCAAATAGTGACGAAGATGAACGAGGTAATGATTATAAACTTTTAATGGCTTTTGAAGATGATGATTACATGGATGCTATAGATGTGGATGACTTTTATGAAGATATTTCTAGACTCAAGACATGTTTAGAAGAAAATAATGTGATCATTGATACTATGCAATTTCAACTTGATGAAAAAGAAAAATCTCTTGAAAAGTTAGAATGTGAAATTGTTGGCCTTAGAAAATAAATTGAGAAAACAAAGGTTCTTAATCTTAAGTTTGTTAAAGGATCTGAAACTCTAGATGAGATTATCAATGTACAACGTTCTCCTCTAATTAAGACAGGTCTGGGTTATAATGGAGAAACATCTCAAGCATCCACCTAAAAGATTTATCTTGATGCAACAAGGAGGAATGAGCAAAAGCCCAATGGAGATCATCAGGTAAAGCAGGGACGAATTACATCAAGAACAAACAGAGACTACTAGGTAAACCAGGGGCAATCCATCTTAAGGGTGAACAAAAGCTACAACCAGCCACAGGTAAAACCTTCTCAATTTGCTTCAAGAATGGATGACAGTAGAAATTACAATCATTTGGCTGGTAGATTTGATAATCGCAGAAGTTTCTTCAATGGTCAATGTTTCTCTTGCCATAACTTTGGTCACAAAGCAGCTCAATGTGTTGCCTATAAGACAATCATGACCAGAGAATCTCAAAAACAAAGAAGTATGACCGGGATTACGAAAAGGACCTATAACAACTTTTCAGCCCTTGAAAATGAAATTGAATGTTCTATTTGTAATAACTTTGGTCATGAAGATTCTGAATGCAGGAGCAGGTTTCGGCAGACAAAGGAACAAGCCTCAAACACCGAACATGGAGAATAAAGGAACCACAACCAGAAAGATGTGGGATAGCTTTTTATGCAGAAGGACAGGAAAATCTATGGTACATCGACAGCGGATGTTCGAAGCATATGACAGGTGATAAAGAAAAAATTGAATCATATACTGCTTTAGAAAAGGGTAAGAAAGTCTCTTTTGGAAATGATACGCCTACAGCCATAAAAGAAAAAGGCACTGCTCATTTGAAAGAAAAGGTCAAAGCTGGAAATGTTTTGTATGTTGATGGCTTGAAGCATAATCTACTGAGTGTCAGTCAGATGTGCGATCAAGGAACCGAGGTAATATTTCGATCAAATGGATGTAGTGTTCGTGATCTCGATATCGGAAAAACAGTGATCAAAGGCATAAGAACTCCAAATAATCTATACATGTTTGAAGAAGGACAACAACAATGCTATTTAAGCAAGGATGATGAACATTGGTTATGGCAACAAAGGTTGGGGCATCTAAGCTTTTCACAATTAAGGAAAGCATGCAAATACGAGGCAGTTCGTGGTCTTCCAGATATCGAAATTCTAGACAATACCATATGTAAATCATGTCAGTTTGGTAAGAAAATCAGAACTAACTTCCATGAGAAGGAAGGATCAGCCAGCAGGCCTCTTGAACTAGTCCATACAGATGTATGTGGTCCATTTAGGACAAGGTCACCTCGAGGAGAAGAATACTTTATATTATTCATTGACGACTTCTCAAGGATGGTTTGGTTGGGACTTATGAAACACAAGGACGAAGCATTCGAAAAATTCAAATCTTTCAAAGCCTTGGCTGAAAACAAATCAGATCACAAAATTAAGTGCCTCAGGTCCGACAGAGGTGGGGAGTTTACCTCAAATGAATTTTTCGATTTCTATGAAGAACATGGAATAAGAAGGGAATTCTCTACAGCTAGGACTCCTCAGCAAAATGGAGTGGTGGAAAGGATGAACAGAACGATCCAACAAATGGCTCGTGCTATGCTTGATGAGTCTGGGGCTCCCGCAATATTCTGGGGTGAAGCTGCATTTGCTGTGGTTGTTATTCTCAACAAAACAAATGTCCGAGTGAACAACACTCAAACTCCTCATGAGCTATGGTATGGTGAGACTCCTTCGGTAAAGCATTTCAAAACTTTTGGGAGAAAATGTTATATTAAGAACATTGATGAACAGCTTGGCAAACTTGAACCTAGAGCAGATGAAGGCATTCTCCTTGGTTATTCTCCCCACAACAAAGCATATAAGTGTTACAATAAAAGACTTGGAAGAATTGTTGACAACATTGATGTAGTGGTTGATGAAAAAGGATACATCCCTAGGCAAGTAAATCATGAAAATATCGAAGAAGATGAAGACTACTCTCCAAATCAGACAAATGATGAAGAAGAACCTCAAGAGGCACCTGAGGAGCAAATAAGGACAGAAGAGAAGACTCCATCTAGGTACGTTCAAAAGAATCATCCAGAATCTCAGATTTTGGGGCAGAAAGAAGCAGGTGTACAAACAAGAAGAACAATTGCAGAAGACTCAAGCTATTTGGCATTGCTCTCCTCCACTGAACCAGAAAATGTAAGAGAGGCATGCAAAGATGAATGCTGGGTCAAGGTGATGGATGAAGAACTTGAGCAGATCTAAAAGAACAACACTTGGGAGTTGGTTCCTAGACCAAAAGATAAGAATGTCATAGGGACAAAATGGATCTTCAAAAATAAGTTGAATGAAAATGGAGAATAATTAGAAACAAGGCTAGACTTGTGTGTAAAGGGTATTCTCAACAAGAAGGAATAGACTTCGAAGAAACTTTTGCTCCTGTTGCTAGACTTTAGGCCATCCAATGTTGCTTGCTCTCTCAAGCTTTCAGAAGTTCAAAGTTTTTCAAATGGATGTGAAATCAACCTTTCTGAATGGGGACTTAGAAGAAGAAGTGTACATTGAGCAACCAGATGGGTTCATCCTTGGGAATGATCCAAATCTTTTATGCAGACTAAAGAAGGCTCTCTATGGTCTTAAACAGGCTCCAAGGGCTTGGTACTACCGTTTGGACAAATATCTTCATCAACAAGGTTTTTCAAAGGGATCAATAGATAGCAATCTTTACATAAAAATTGAAAATGACAAATTACTAATACTTGTTGTGTATGTAGATGATATTATCTTTGGCAGCAATGAAGAAGCTATGAGTCAAAGCTTTGCCTTGGTGATGCAAAAAGAATTTGAAATGTCTTTTCTTGGAGAACTGACATATTTTCTTGGATTGCAAATCCAACAAAATGAAGGTGGAATCTTCTTGTCTCAAACCAAGTATCTCAAGCAGATTTTGAAGAAATATGGCATGGAAGATGCAAAACCAGTATGTACCCCCATGGTCACAGGATGTAGCCTCAGTGAAAATGATGAATCAGTGGCAGTGCATCAACCAACCTACAGATCTATGATTGGAAGTCTACTTTATTTAACAGGTACCCGACCAGACATCATGGATGTAGTGGGAATAGTTGCAAGATTTCAGGCAAATCCAAAGGAAACTCATCTTCAGGCAGTGAAGAGAATTTTTAAGTACCTTCAAGGAACTCAAAACTATGGCTTATGGTATCCTAGAGATACAGATCTCACACTTCATGCTTATACAGATGCAGATTGGGCCGGAAGCGTAGATGACAGGAAGAGCACAAGTGGTGGTGCATTCTTTATGGGTTCCAGATTAGTATCTTGGTTTAGCAAGAAATAGAGTTCGATTGCTTTATCTACAACTGAAGCGGAATATGTGGCTGCTGTATCTTGTTGCACTCAACTCCTTTGGATGATGCAGACCTTGCAAGATTTTCAGATCACTTGTACTCCACCTATCTCCATCTTATGTGACAATACAAGTGCAATCAACATTTCAAAGAACCCAGTCATGCATTCAAAGACCAAGCACATACCGATCAAGTATCACTTTCTTAGGGAACAAGTGCTTGAACAAAAGGTCAAGTTAGAGTATGTTCCTTCTAAGGAACAAGTTGCTGATATTCTCACCAAACCATTGCCCAAGGAGACCTTTGAATACCTCAGGAAAAAGCTGGGGGTTGTTGATGCATCATCCTGTTGTTGAATCTCATCTGTTTCAGAGATTGTTGGTTGTACGCAAGTTTCATATGGGGTATACACGTACATTTTCTGGGTTGCGGATTGGTTGAAGATCGAATGGCACAGGTTCAGGGGGAGCATATAATGCATTGTTGGCATTATGGTAGAAGATCTTGGAGGAAGTACAGAAGGAGATCATGGATGATGATCTGAATAGTGCTGCAATATGTCTCTATCTCTTTCATGGTCAATTATTGTGTTTGATGGATTATGGTTCTTATTGAAGAAATTTCTTTCCTTTTGTAGATCTGGCTTATAGTCAGGGGGAGCATGTTCTCAGGGGGAGTATAACTCTTTGCCCTTGATGTCAAAGGGGGAGAATGACGTTGATGATCTTGAGGTTGCCATCAAGTCCAAAGGGGGAGATTATTGGAATTATGATTCTGGTTTGGCTCTATGGTACAGGTGTTGTACTTGATGGAAACTCACTCAAGTGGAAAAATTCTGTTCAGGCTCTCAAAATGATGGAAAATAAGAGGTTCGCAGGTGCATCATTCAAAAGGTGCGGACCCGCAGGTTCGCCGTGCAGAAAGTGCAGACATACCCGCAGGTTATTCGTTCATAAGGTGCGGTCCCCCAGTTCACTCACTCCAATGCAGAGAAGCGCGCTCATGTGGGGTTTCTTATGTTTGGCTCTTGGTATTTAGCCCGTCTTTTATGATCCTATGGTTTTGGCCCGTGGTATAGGATCTAATTTATTGAACCCCGGTTTGGATCCCTTGTATTGATTTTTGATGGTTTTGTCCCATGGTGTGGATAAGGTTTTGACTATAAAAAGGGGAAGGAGATCCCTTGGCTAGACACTTGTGAAAATAGAATATATTAAGATCTGAAATTTTGGGTGTTTGGTTTTAAAAAGCTAAGATCTAAATCAAGGAGAAATCTTAAGGCGAATCTATTGATAAGTCGTGAGCTCTCGGGCGCATGATCAGATCTGTTGATCTGACTGACCGTGGCACATTGGAGGTCTGTTAATTTGGCCCTAATCAGAGGTTCGCAGGTGATACACAGCGTAGGTGCGGGGGTACACAATGCAGGAGAAGACGCAGTGCAGGGGTACGCAGCGCATCAGAAGGCGCAGTGCGAGGTACGCAGCGCAGAAGAAAGCAAAGTGTGGAGATACGCAGAGGCACAGAAGGAACAGTGTGGAGGTACGCAGTCTGACACACAGTGAAGTGTGTATCTGAGTTGAGGTACGCAGTTTAGTAGAAGGGGAAGGTGTGGTGGTACATAGAGTAGCAGAAGGATACAGTGCGGATCTGCGCAGTTCAGGCACAGAAAGGCTGCGGATATCTGCATGTTTATATTGGTGAAGTTGCGGACTTGTCTTGAAACATTTATTGGCTGTCTTTTATCTATTGTTGCAGAGTTCTGGGTTTAGATTTCTGGTATTACTTTTCTATTTACAACATTCTGAGTAGTTGGGTGATTCATTGGATGTATAAGGAGATTGGGTGATTTGCATGTAATTGATGATTATTTGATCTTCTTGGATCCAGTCTGAAAATTAATGAAACGTGGTCCTTAAAGAAGTAAAGGGGGTTGTAGCTCCCTTCCAGGAGAGACTGGAAAACGAGAGAGAGTTGTAGCTCTCTGCAGGTTGCAGCCTGCGTACTGGTAAAGGACTGCACCAGTACAAATCCTTGTAAAAGAAGTTTCTAATTGAAAGAAGATAGAGACATATTGCAGCAGGTGGTTTTCACCCAAATTGGGTTTCCACCTTATATCTGGTGTTCTTCGGTGTGCTTATCTATTTTTCTTGTTCTTGTTCATTATTATATGGTACTGACATACAAATTAATGATCAATATCTGAAGAATAAATTAAAGTATAAATCTGGAAGGCATATTGAAAAGAATTTAATAATACTGATTCACCCCCCCCCAAGTATTATTTCCAAAAGTTTACAATCCCCAAAAGTTAGGGAACATATCAGTTATGAGAATCTCACGATTCTCATGCTGATCATTATTAAGAGAAAAATAAAAAGAATCAAAAACAATTTCCCAATAAAAGACCAGTTCAAGTTACACCATATCCACAATCATAACCATTGAGATCCTTTGACCGTCCGTAGATAATTCATGATTCTTGACAACTGTCTTTGAAGACAGCAACCACGGTCTTTGGCAGTTGTGGTGTAATAGAAACTCGAGGTGTAACAACAAAACATTGGAGTGTAACAACAAATCCTCGAAGTGTAATAATGGGTAAAAACAAGCTACTCATCCTTAGTCCTTAGTTGTAGGCAACCCCTGAAAGAAGAATAACTAGAAAAATTCTTCCACAATTACCTTAGCCATCTCAAAAAGATATCACTTCATTCAATATTTAACAAAAGATGGCAAAGTAATATGTTGAGAAAGGATTGCTCTTATAACAAGGGAAAATGGTAATTGGGACATAAATTTCATAGCTTTAGAGAGATATAATGATAAAAAAATGGGGAAATAGGTGTCTAAGATATGCTTAAAAACCGCGCCCAACATTGATGGAGGTCCAAGGCAAATTCGTAGGTAATTCCACCATCAAAGCCCCTGATTTTTTGAAAAACCATAACCAGTAATTATTTGAAAAAATGTTGTTGACATCAAGGTTTTGATAAATTTCTAAGGGGTCTATGGATTCCCTTTAGTTGAATCCTTCCCCCATGGTTTCAATACAAATTTTACCAGAGTGGGACAAGGAATTTCCCTTCTTTGCTACAAGATTTTCAAATTTTCTATGCAATGGAGGTTATTGAGACAGAGGAAAAAAGGATAGTTTTTTTATAATGATGAGGAGAGAGAAAAATTCAAAATGCATCTCAAGACTCTTTATTCCTTCATCATATTACGCTCATTAGAAGAATACTCAACAATTCATATTTCTTCCTGACTGAAATTATAGTTGTGGCAATTACATGATATTCTTCTAAATTGGAAGGGTTCTTCAAGTCCTTATACCAAATGATGACAAAGATAATTCATACTTCCCATTTCCTCATCATCCTAGACTATCTTCGGAAGGCCCCTTAATTCACTTTCTTATATTTTGGTGTCCGGTCCTAATCACCCAGAGTGGAAATACTTGAAAGTTGTTTGACTGGCTGTTATCTTTAGGGACTTTATAGTGTGTGCTCTATGCTCTTAGTTGGCCTAGCTTTCAATTTTTTGAGTCTTTAGTTAGATCATAACAAAAAATTCAAAGTGGCTGACTGATCTCCCAGATGGTCTCGAAGACTTCGTGGTCTTTCACCACCAAGTTTAGAGCCTTCTCCTAGAAGGTGCAGAGGTAATACTACTGGTGGGTTTCGTCCCACGGCAGTTGACGCATCGGGGATTGATCCTCCTCTCGGGGGCATTAGTTCAAGCAAGGCCTGGCAATTCCGAACAAGAGAGGGACACTCCAGTCCTTTCTCGAGTTCTCTTTCAAATGGAGAATAACATAGAGGTAGAAGAACTCTCAGAGTCGTTAGCGGCTCTGAATTCTCCACTACCATCTAGTCATCCAGACGTATTACAATACGTTGGGACTCCAATGCATAGACTGCCAAGTCCAGGTTACGCTACGCGCTTACCATCGATGACCACTATTGGAAGCATGGCTTCTACAAGTGCTACAATTATGCAAACTCCAACATCGGTGCAAGGGGGTCCGGAGGAATGATTTCCATATCCTCTACTTCCTTGTTTGGATCTTTTGCTAGCACATCTTTAGTTGGGTCTACCTCCATTCCGTCCACGAGTGGAAATGCCCAAACAAATGCTTTTGGTACTGGATTCTTCCCATTTGGCACCCACTCACAGGGTATTCCATCGGTTCTGTTTAGTGTCGCTATGTCCATGATGGGCAGATCGACTTCATTCCAGGGTTTTCCTTTCGGAAGTGGTCATATACCACATTCCAACCTGACAATAGGATCCATGACTTTCTCTTCTATAGGACAAAGCAGCAATCCTTTCCAAGGTTGGACTAACCTTGGGGTTAGTGGCATGGGAACAGGGAATCCGTCTTTCGGCCAACAAGGGAATAGGCCGTACTCCATAGTTAGTTCATTTCAAAGTATTCCTCCCTTAGCTTCGGCTTGGAATCCGTATCAGGGGTTATCAACTCCTTATAATCCTTTAGGAGGAAACTTTGCTGGTTATGGAGGTTTTGCGTTCAGAGTTGGTCAAACTCTAAATTTTGCTGGATCACAAGGCTTGCCTTTTGGTTCAGCCGGTTCTGCTGGTTACTTCAGGCAGCCTGGTGCCTTCCAAAACCCAGGACATTCTTTTTAGAACTTTGGGAGTTCCGCCCATTTTGGGTGGAATCCCTAAGGTCCTCCTAGGCTTCCGTTTCTGGCAACATTGAACTTGCCAGATCTCACTAAGTTAACAAATGATCCAATCAAGTACAATCTGGCCTGGCCTCCAGTCCCAACCAAACTCCCTTCATACATTCCAAAATTCAAAGGGAAGAGCGGTGAAGACCCAGGCGACCATGTAACCACATTCCATCTGTGGTGCTCATCTAACTCCCTAATCGATGACTCGATTAGGTTGAGACTTTTTCAGTGCACCTTGACTGGTAATGCGGCTAAATGGTATATAGAGTTGCCAGGGGGTAGCTTTACATCTTTCTCTGACTTAGCCAATATTTTCTTAAATCATTTCCAGTTGCCTATCCGTTATGATGCCGGAACTGAACTTCTGGCCACTTTTCGTTAGGATAAGGCAACTCACATTTCTGACCATATTTAGGAATGGAGATAGAGAAAGAGGCTCATTAAAGCTGAAATCCCTCCGGAGTACCGTCTCGAATGGTTTTTGAAATCTTTACAACCCGAGATCTCTAAGGATGTCTCCATGTCTGGAGTCTATTCTGAGGAGCAAGCCATTTTTAGGGCCCAGTCTATTCTCAGTCTGGGATCCTACAAAAATACTTGCCAGATGCTCCTGGGTCTGAGGTTGACATAGCTAAGTCGAAGCCAGGGCCCCACGCGGATGGTATCGTTGGGTTGGTAGACACAACTACCGTGAAATTGTTGAACCAATTGCAGCAGTTGTCCTTACAAACTGCTTCTAACAACCAAGTCACATCGTCTAATCCCCCGACTTCCCAAACTTCTTTAATTAACGCCATCCAATTTGATAACCCCAAAGGAAATCAAAATTCCAATGGGAAAAAGAAAGGACGAGGTAAGAAAAAGAACCAAGATGGGAAGCCTGATGCAAATAAATCTGGCAACAACGCTGGTGGTGGTAGAAATGAGTCTAGAAAGAAAGTCAAGTTTCCATGCAAGTTGTGCAGTGAAGACCATTTAACTCATCTCTGCCCTAAGATTGAAGATGCTCAGTGCTTGTTAGGACAGCAAGGGACTTTTAGTTCTCAGGCTGTGTTAACCAACCCCTTTCCCCAAGGGCAGCAACTTCTTGCTAGCACAAGTTCAAATCCTAGTACCTCCGTGGGGGGCAACTAGGAAGGGGAAAAATCAACGAATGTTTTCATGATGGGTTCTAACGTCCATGTGACTACTTGGTCACGTGATTATGGTGAAGCCGAAACTTCCAAGGACAAGACTGTTCCTGGAAATACCGACCTTCATATTGAGCGACCCCTTGTTGAGACTATACCACGGATACCAAAAGGTTCCGCTAAACGCGCGACTATTAATCCTAATGCTAGGGCCGCCCAGAATTACTCCATTTTTGAGGATCTGGCTCAGAGTTTGTGCGCTATGTCTACTTTAGAGGTTCTCCAGTCGTGTCCGGCTCAACAAAGTGCTTTACTTTCCGCGATAGGGGCAATCAATCCAACTAACTCTTTAATGCTCACTTTTGACATGTTAAATGTCAAAAAGCGACTCCCTCATCATATGGCTTTCCAAATAAAGTCTACATATCAGAAAATTAATATTTTTCTTACCGTTATAGATGAAGGAGCTTCCACATGCATCATGTTGATGTCATGCTGGAAGGCTATTGGATCGCCTTCGACTGTTCCTTCACTCACCGTCTTGATTGCATTTGATGGTCATTCTCATAAGCCGCATGGGATTATCCTGGCCTTTCCTATATGTGTTGGGGGGAAGGTCGTCAATATTGAAATAGAAGTCATAGATGCTAACCTAGACTATAATCTCCTCTTAGGAAGGAACTGAGTATACGAAATGGACGTCATTTTTTCGACTCTGTTTCGTGTCATTTGCTTTCCTCATGAGGGGAAAATCGTTAAGGTTGATCAATTGGATTATTGTCCAGTCGATCCTCAAGAAAGCTCTGACTCTACTGTTCCCTTAGTGGATAACCCTCGTCCGCCTACTGAGAATTTAGGAGTAGGGATGTATTCCTTATTGATGGGTACCTTTGATCTTCCCTCTCCTTTCGCTAAAATCAATGCCATTTCATCATCTAAGGAGTCTCCTCGAGAAGAGTTCTTTCGAAATCATTATTTTTCAAACCCTTGGACCTTGCCTTCACCTACGACCACATTAGTTGAAGGACAAGTAAATGGAATGGTATTCCCTATATCTGCAGCTGAACTTAGATATCAGTCTATCGTAGACTCTGCAGACAACCACTCTGCTCCTTTTTCCGAGGAGGAGTTAGATGGTGATGTGGCCCCGGCTTGGAGCCTTGATTCTACCTCTGCCTTGGACTGCTTAGATTCGGTTTTACCTTCTGAAGAAGCAATCCTCAAAGCAATGATGGGTATAGATTGACCTTGGGAAGACTTACACCATCGTTCATACTTTCTTCCTCCATTGCAAGAAGTAGAATCTAGATTCTCCGAGCTCTGTACTAGTGATGTTTGTATGGTGTCAAATCCTTTGGCTCTAGCACACATTCGTGCCGAAGGTAATATGTCGGTGATTTCAAAAACTATACCTATAAACATCTCTAGGGACCCTAATGTGATCAAGAATCTCTTCATCGGAATTGAATGTTCCCCTAAAGAAATTCAAATTTACACCAACCTGTTCAAGGAATTTCGAGATGTATTTGCTTGGTCTTATGAAGAAATGCCTGGCATTGATCCTTCTATAGTTCAACATGAGATCAAGATGTATGAGAACACCAAACCGGTTCATCAAAGGCTTCGGCCGGTTAACCCTAGGAAAGCGGCAGCTATCAAAGCTGAAGTTGAGAAGCTGCTAAAGGCAGGTTTTATATACCCTGTTCCTCTTACTGATTGGGTTTCTAATCCAGTCCCTGTAGATAAAAAGCAAGGAACAATCCGAGTATGCATCGATTTTAGGGACCTAAACAAGGCTTGTCCGAAAGATAATTACCCCACGCCATTCATTGATCAGATTATCGACGAGTGTGCGGGTAATGAGATTTTTTCCTTCATGGATGGTTTTTTCTGGTTATAATCAAATTTCTATCCGTCCTGAAGATCAACATAAGACAGCCTTTATATGTCCCTGGGGTACCTTTGCATATAGAAAGATGCCTTTTGGTCTTAAAAATGTTGGAGCCACTTTTCAGCGGGCCATGTCATATGCTTTCCACGACATCAAACATGTCATTGAAGCATACTTGGATGATCTCGCTGCTCATTCTCGAAAGAGAACTGATCACCCTAGTCATCTTCGATTGGTTTTCGAGCGATGTCATTTTTATAAAATCCGGTTGAATCCCAACAAGTGTGTTTTCACAGTTACGTCCGGTTGGCTGTTAGGGTTCAGCGTGTCAAATGAAGGGATTCGGGTTGATCCCTTCAAGGTTGAGGCAATAGTTTAGTTGCCTCCCCCGTCCTTAATTCGACAACTTCAAAGTCTTCAAGGGAAGGCTAATTTCTTAAGACGGTTTATAGAAAATTATGCCGAGATCACTAAAGGGTTCATGCGTTTGCTACGGAAAGGAGTTCCATTTGTATGGGATGACTTTGCGCAGTGATCGTTTGATGCTTTGAAAAAGGCATTAGTCTCTGCCCCGCTTTTGAGTCCATCGGATTATGGTAGAGACTTCCTTTTATATCTCGCTACAGCAGAATCAACCATTGGTATGGTTCTCGTTCAGGAGGACGATGCTCTCATTGAGCATGTGATTTATTATTTGAGCTGAGGCTTAATAGGTCCTGAACTTCGCTATTCTCCGGTTGAGAAGTTGGCCTTGGCAGCTGTCCATGCTGTCGAGTGGCTTCGTCATTATATCCTGCTACGCAAAACTTTTGTCTTAGCGGCGTTCAATCCATTTCAATTTGTCCTCAGTAGGCGAGTGATTGGGGGCAAATATAATTGATGGATAGTCATATTACAAGAATTTGATCTCGAATTCTTGTCTGCCAAGTCTAAGAAATCCATGGTTTTCGCTGAGCTAATTTCTGAGCTGCCTTGTGGAGAGGATACTGTTTATGAGGAAAGTTTTCCCGACGAACATTTATTCCTCATCTCTCCACTCGACCCTTGGTATGGAGATATCATTATCTATCTCCAGAATTCAAAGTTTCCCTCTACTTTCTCCAAGGACGAATGTCGAAAATTACGTCACCTGGCTAAAAGTTATGTTATCATTAGTGATACATTATATCGTCGAGGGGTTGATTCAATCCTTCGGCGCTGTTTGACCTTAGAGGAAGTAGAGTCAGTGCTCAATGACTGCCACAGTGGAGTTTGTGGTGGTCATCTATCAGGGCTTGCTATAGCCCAGCGCATCTTACGTGTCGGCTATTTTTTGCCTTCACTTTTTAAAGACTGTGTGGAAGCGGTCAAACGCTGTCACCCTTGTCAAATTTTTACTTGGAAGATGAATGCGCATCCAGCTCCCCTTTTTCCCGTTGTCACCATCGGTCCCTTTACTAAGTGGGGTATTGATTTTACGACTTGTAATCCGCCTTCAACGACAAATCACAGGTACATTATCGTGGCCGTAGACTACTTTACGAAGTGGGCTGAGGCCATGCCTACTTACAAGAATGATAGTGACACGGCAACATTGTTCCTTTTTAATCAGGTTATCTCAAGATTCGGTATCCCGAGAGAGATTTTCACTGATCATGGCAGTCATTTCCAGAATCAATTGATGTCTGAATTGGCTCTCAAATTATGTTTCCAGCAGGAGCATTCGTCTCCTTATTATCCTCAGGCCAATGGAAAGGTCGAGGCAGTCAATAAAACTCTTAAGACGATCCTCCAATGGACAATCGACAAAAATTGATCTAATTGGCACGTTATGTTGTATTCGTCTCTATGGGCATACCGAACCTCCGTGAAAATGGCTACTGGTTTTACACCTTTTCAGTTGGTTTATGGGATGGAATCTATCTTTCCGGTTGAATGTGAAATTCCATCTCTTAAGTTAGCTGTTGAGCTCCTTCCTGAGACTTCGAGTCTCGAAGAGCGCCTCCTTCACTTGGAATATCTTGATGAGTAGCGTTGAGATGCAGCCACAGTGAATGAGGCTCATAAGAAAAGGGTCAAAATGCAGTATAATAAATTTGTCTGGCCTCGAGTATTTTCTGAAGGTGACCTTGTCTTGGTCTATGACCAAGATAAAGACACCTTGGGGGCAGGAAAATTTAAGCCTATGTGGTACGGTCCTTTTATTATTAAATGAGTTTTAGAAAAAGGGTCATATGAGTTAATCGATTTTGAGGGAAACAAGCTGGCGGAGCCTCGAAACACGCTCTACCTGAAGAAATACTTTTCTTAAGTGGGAGTTAGGCAATGGCTTCTTTGTACATTATGTATATTTGTACATATATCATCAAGAGTTTTTGATATCGGCACTTTTTGGTCTACTGTGGCAGGTGTTGATGGATGACTTGGTCTATTTTGGGTTCGCCGATGGTGCTAGTCGGCACACTCAGAATCTCGCTTCCGCAGCTTGGGTACTCTATTATCCAACCGGTCAATTGATGGTATCAAGAGGTGTATGCATCAGTCCTGCTTCAAACAATATGGTTGAGTATACTACCGTTATTAATTTATTATCTGAGGCAATCTCTTATGGGATCGACTCGTTGGTAGTTTATCTTGATTCTCAATTGATAGTGTCACAATTAAACAACATTTACCGGGTAAGGGATCCATGTTTATATCACCAATATTCAAGGGTGAGGTTGTTGCAAAGATCATTTACTTATATTAATTATTTTCACATTCCAAGATCTCATAATTGGTTAGCTGATTCTATCGCTAATCAGGCATTAGACTGGCACATCAATCATTCATCGCAATAAAATCAAGCATCAAAAAGTCGAACTGTATATATATATATATATATATATATCATAAAGCGTCTCGAGTGTACATATGCATGTCCAAAAAATATACAAAATTGGGACTTAAATGCCCGTAATCATGTCCGGCATATCTAATGCCCCAGCTCAGGATGAGTGGCCAAGTAGGTAACTATCGCATTGGCCACACGCCAAAAAGTGCGAACCCAGTCACGTGGATGCCAACCACATGACGCTGCATATCCTCAGGAAGGTCCTCTATGGCAGCCATTGGTACTCGACAGTTCAGTCTCGCCAAGTGTCGCTGGACGTTGTGTAGAGTCTGTTCTGTATCAGCAGCCACCTCTTCGGCTCCTCGGCCGCACCGTCCATGCCGCGGGAACCCATCTGGTCGTACCGGCCCAATGTCTGGAACATGATCATCATATCATTCATTTGAATCTCATCAAAAATATTTTTCAAAATTCATCATTATATTTGAAAAATCCAAAAAATCATAAAATAAAAAAGTTCTTACTAATCTCGTCCCATGCTGCGTTCGGTGGTAACGCTAGATCAGGATCTCCTCAGAAATCCAGTCCAGCATAGGGGTAGTCATCCACAGCGATGATCTACTGATCCCACCAGGTGAAGAAGTCATCGTCGAAGGTAGTCCTTGGGACCTCCCCACCCCCCAGACGTTTCATCAGATCGGCCCACCGGCCCATGCGTGGATCGCGTGGGATGCTGATGGAAACTGCTACCCTGGGGTGGAGTGTGGGAACCTTCTCGAAAAAGAAAGTGCACAGAATAGTCCCATATCCAAAGTTTTTGGTCTATTCCCTCCTGATAGAAGTGAGCTGGATCTTCATGTTGGCCAGAAGAGGAGTACACCAGTCGAACACAGTAGTGAGACAGTCAACTGCCACGCTCATGGTCAGCCGTGATGCCTGATGCAAAGAGGACAATCCATTCACTCGAGCTATGGTGAACAGGATTATCCTCAGCGATAAACTCACCACATGTGTGATGGAAATCTGGCTCCCAACATTCTTGGGATGTCCCAGGCAATATATCTGTACATAGTCTTCTATCGTGAGACTGCTCCGTGTCCTGCCCCGGGAATGTACTACCTTTCCCCTTCGAGAAAGGCCCGTAATGAAATAGATATCCTCCACTTCTACCCTGAGTGGCATCTAATTGATCATAAAGGCTTCCTCCTCAACGTCCCAATAATCAATGAGCATCTCAAGCAGACATGTGTTTGCTTTCATATTCGACAATTTGAAGAATTTAAGCAAACCGCATCCCCATAGGGCATCTAAAGCTTCTGGACTGTTCATAACTTCATTATCCACTGCTGCGTGCTCTCTTTCACGCCACGTGACAGGCATTCTGAGAAAAAAATAATTTGTAACCGTTAGTTTTTGTTTAAAAATTGTTCGCGGCATATACACGGGTCCCTGTGCACACAGTCGCGTATAGGGCCCACGTGTACGCGGGTTTCATATTACCAACCCATGTATACGCCGCGGAGAAATTTTGGGCAAAAAATTCAACGGTGAAAGATTAATCAAAAATCTTAAAACCAGTCACAATCAATTGCAAGCTAAGTATAAGAGTTACCTGGAGGTTTTTGACGAATTTGAACGGTTGAATATGGCTATGGGAAGTTTGCTCCTTTCACTCCAAATCCTTTGCTCTCAAACTCAAATGGTAAAAATGGTGAGTCCAAAATCTCTTTTATAAGTTTTGAAAATGCAAAATTTTTTCAAAATTTTATTTTGTTTGGCCTCATGTGACTTTTAACTTGGGAGCTTGGAATGTCGAGATTGGTTTGTTTTTCAGGACATTTTGGACATTTTTCGACAGTTTCGAGACGGTTCCATGACTGCTGACCCGTCATGGCAGGTATCGTTTTCTAACTGGCATATAGGTTAGGGACACCATTTTTCCGTTGCATTATGCATACTAGCCTCCATTTGCCGATACATCTGCCATAGGGTCGACCCCATCGTGTTATGGTTCGTAAGCCATCTTCACTTGCCGATTCTTTAAATCATGACACGATGGTAGAGCCATCCTTTACATGGGCATCATAGTTAGCACCTTACTGACATTTGTTGCCCATGCTGCTCCGATTTGCGTAGGCTCGGGTGTCCTCTGTAGTCCCGCCATGACTTATGCGTTGAAGACTCATTCCTATTTGCTTCTTTGCTTCGTTTTGGCCTTATAACCTTGAGGCTCCTTTGTGTTGAGTTGTACTACTGCATTGCATGTTGACCACTTGCACCTTTTGGCCTAGAACCGGCTTCACTTGGACTCGTGTTTAAGCCAAGTTTTGACCATGACGACTGCAAAATCAACTTTGCATACCTTTGACTTCCGCAGCTTGACACACCTTGACCCGTGGAAGGAACACACCTTTGAGTGTCACTGACCAGTTTTCGCCTCCCTTCATTGAGCATAGGAACGTTCCATTCCCAGGAACTAGATCATCTGTTTCACTGACACTCGTTCTTTCCACTATACCATAACATTCTTTTATTCTTTTCAAGCTTAACAGAAAAAGACAAAAAAATTAAATATTCCAAAAAGAGCGGGAACGGGACAGTATTTCCATTTTATTGTTGGTAGCTAGAGTCAGTCGTGTCACCCTTGAACAAAGCACTCAAAACGAAGTCTCCTCCATTTGGGCGGGATTTAGTTTGACTTAGGTACGCATTAACCTTGTTATTGAGTCAGTTCTCCCCCGATTGGTTATCTCTTCCAATCATATGGAGGGTTCGTTCGTGCCTCCTTCATGATGAACTTATATAGAGTCATCATATGCTGCCACATAGTCATATTGAGTTGTGCTTTTGTTCAAGGGAAGTTAGCCTGAGTTAGCCTTTCTGCGGTGTCTCTTGACTCATTTTTCAGTCGGCCATCCCTGGTTGTCAGTATCATGTCTATCATCACATCAGCTATATTGGTCCTTTACTCGTGCTGGTTTGAGAAGGTCCCCATTGACTTCTTGCTGGCGGGTCTTGTCCTTATCGACGACGACATCTTGCTCTGAGGACAGGCCTAGAGCTGCACCCTGGCCCTATTTTCATTATTGATTGGTCACCTTGTGCTCAGCATCGATCAGTATCATGGGTCTTTGACTCAGTGGTTTCCCTTGTGTTCGACATCAGCTTACATTATCACACATTGGGATTCGTGCAGTACCATGGTTTCCATTTGACTCTATTGGTGGATACCTCGCCTCTGTGTCAGCTTTCATTATTGGTTGGTTTAGAGGGTTTCTGTCGTGTGTTATCCACATCTTGTGTATGCCGGAAACGTACTTCGGTTGGATTACTACATCTCTTTCGTCCAATTCCTTCCACATTATTGGCCTACAGGTTACACTCGTGCTAGATTGATGGAGGATGCCTTAATGCCTTCCTTCTAACAGATCTTTCCCTATCGACTCCAACTCATTACTCTGGGGCAAAGATCTAGAGTCCATTTGGCAGTACCTTGGCATTTGCAGTCATTAGTGGCAGATCCTTCGCTATCGACAGTGGGAAACCATCATTGTCTCCTGATCGATAGATTCTTACAGGTGTTCGAATCCAGTTCATCTATTCACACTTGTTAGATTGTACTGGGTACCTTGACGCTCATTATCATTATCGGTGAGTAGTCTCGCGTTTGTTAACGGTATACATCAATGACTAGTAATCAAACGATTTCTCACATGGTCGACTTCAGATCATTTATTCCCATGGTGTTGAAATGTACCACGGTAGTCGGTGAAGACCTCAGGTTGCATCAGCGTTCATTGGTTCACTGGACAGTTGCTCCTGTTGCTGCTAGTTGATACCATTCCACCTTATATGTTGCAGTTAGTCATGGCGACATTCTATATGCTGGCACCTAAGTTTGCAGTGTAGTACCATTCTATTCCATCATGTTCAGTTGGTACCTTTTGGGATCAGTCTTCGATATCAGTGATCTGTTGCATCTTCCAGCATCATTGACAGTCTTATATGTGATATTCAGACATGTACTTGTTCGATCATGATCAGATGATCCATTATGTATTTTCCAGTCATTTATACTTGTATACTTAGTGGATCCGCTTTTACTTGATATGCGGACATGCTTTACTTTTTCTGAGCATGGGTATGCCCGCCTCAAACAGTGTTTCTTTCTGATCTCCTTTGGTGGCTTGGCAGGCTGAATTCTGGTGAAGTCCTCCTCAGTTTTTGACAGATTTCCTTTCCATGTACTTGCATAATACATTTCGGCCATCATGTACCCCTTTTGACCTCATATATTAGGGGGCATTTGTTATAGCTCCAAATCTCACTCTTATGGTTTGTGATGCTGCACTCATGGCCTAGGGCAACCCCTCCTTCCAGACCGGGTCCTAAAATTTAAAAAATAGTGTTTTATCCCTTATACGTGACATTGCCCTGAGTTAAACGCATGTGTGCGTGGGTCTGTGTATACCCAACCCACGTATATGTATTAAAACGCTTAAAAAAATATAAAACTCCTTATTTTCGGGCGGAGATCGCGGGTTTTACCTACTGATCACCTGTTAGTGCCCGTGGCCCAACTGTTCCCAACCAACTCCCAACTAAAAAACTACTTTGGGAGAGGTATAAAAAGACCTCAATGGGAAGGCCTAAAGGAGGAGAGAAGAGAGAGAAAGGTTATTATGCTGAGATTTTTCCCTTACCATGCCTGAAGTCCCTTGTGTCTTCTACACTTCCCCCATTTGTATAGGAAACCCTTGTTTCCTTGTGTGTTGATGCTCATCCACCATTTATGACATCATGGAGTAAGGCATGGAAGGAGTTTGTTAAAGGCTTGAGGCTGGAACAGATCCGGAAGGAAGCTTTGCTTGGAGCCTGCTGAAGGTGACTCAGGTGAAATTATTCCTTTTTATGTACTTTATTTGTCTATAATAAAAGAAACACATGTCTTGATTCTTGATATGAATCTTCTTTACGTTTATGATATTCATGTTTAGAATTCATATGTAAATGGTTGTTTGGATTTCATAATTAACTACCTTTATTTATAACATGAAGATGGTTTCTTTATAAGGTTTTGTACATATACTGCTGTGTTCTTTGGAATTGGTTGTTTTGCAGGACAAAAGAGAAGAAGGGAACTCCAAGAAGGGTTTGGACCCTAAGGGCCTTCTCAAATGTAGGACCTAAGGTACGTCCCCTTTACAATAGAATTTGCTTATAATAGCATAATGGCTGTGTGAATGTGTGTTTCTTTGAGTAGATAACTTTCAGTATGCTAGGGTTTCAACCCAAAAAGCCCTAGGTGAACATTTCCCTCCAAAAAGAAGGTGCACTGCATCGCACTTTCCCTGTGTTGTAGGTGCGCTGATTAGACAAGACCTCTTCTGCTCTCAGATTTTGGTTTTGTGTTCACTCTCTTCAGCTTTATTCAGGAGTTTTGCTGTCTATGATCAATATACCGCTGTGGAAACTCCCTTCCTTTGCATGATTCCACCTCCATAGTACAAAGAATTGTGAATGTTTTTATGTATTGTGCGCCATTTACAGTTCTCTTTTACAAAAAGTAACAAAATCAAACTGTCGTCTTTTGATTTGGAAGTGTCGCAAGTGTCGTTTTTAGTCAAAGAAAAGAATTCTATTGTTCTTGATGGTCGATTATACAGTTACTCTTGTATTTGATTTGAATTAGTAGTTTTTCAAGTGTTGAAAGTAGTTTTAAATTCAAAATAGCAAAGTGTCGTCATTATCTTCCTTTCGTTTTTGAAGAGAAATTTGTTAGTAGTATTGCTTTGAAAAGATAATTCAGATTTGTACTTAGCATTCTTCTTGTCATTCAAACATTAAGAAAGATGAAAACAAATACATGCATGTGCATTTGCATTTAGACTGCTTATTGGTTTGATTTAGGACAGTGCATCTAGTGTGTGCTCTCTACTCTATGTCGAAAGAATATCATCTCTCTTTCTTTAGTAGCTAGGATTTTCATTGCAAAAAGAAGATTAAACGATTGTTTATCATCTTAGATTGCATTTTAGGAATTGTATATCTACATCATGCGGTGAACTTGAAAGGCAAATTTCTTAAGAAAGATCAACTATAAAATAAGTTTAATGAACATAAAAACACTTTGGAACCTAAGGCACAACATCTAGAAGTCTAGGCTAGAGACGTATTCCGGCGTCGTAAAGCTTGGTAACTATTGCTTTCATTGTTGGTTGGGTGATTCCTCCTCTTTGAGATGACAAGTGCCAGTATAGACTTGTGCTCCCACGTACCATCGAGTATATATTGGGAGACCACAATAGGCTATATCCTTTATCCATAGGAAGCCGTGTCTGCCGCCCTATCGATCGCAATGCACTTAACACAGCATTAGGGAAGATTGACTGTCGTACCGTAAAAAGTATTCTGCAGTTTTTTGATTGGTTTGGTAATCCATCTATCTATATTTCCAAAGTAGTCTCTTTCGTTCCTTTTCAGACTCCTTAAAGGAAAAGGACCATCTGATCACTTGTCACTTCAGGCTCATTAAAAATTGAAGGCGACTAGAGTCATCTTTTGTTTTTTCTCGACTCTTAAAAATTGAAAAAACAAGTTGTGTCAAAGCATCTAAAATTTATTTTAATCGGTATAATATCACCATTCCCACGTTGGTCTTAGGTTGAGGAAAATGGAGTCCACCATCCAAGGATTTCCCCTTGGAGGAAATCCTAGTCCTTTCTCCTCTTGGGGAGATGTTGGTGCACCTCATATGGCCACATTGTCGCTTCCAGGATTGATGATTGGCTTGCCAATATGGCTCTTCTTGACCTTCGTCATTCAGAACACCGTGATTCCTGAACAATCAAGTCAGCAACTAGATGATACTAAAGTTACCCCCCAACCTTCTACTTCATCCGATTCTCCCTCTCCTCCTTCCTCTTTGCTTGATGAAGCTGGTAAAGCCAAAAATCAAGTAACTAAGAAGGAGAAGAAGGGAAAGGAGAAGAAAGAAAAGAAGAAGAAGGAGCCAAAGGCTAAAAGGGGTAACCAGGCATCGTCTAGTGAAAATCCACACACTGCACCGTCCAAGCCTAAATCTCCATGTGTCATTTGCAAAGGAGACCACTATCATCGAGATTGTCCTTGCATCCCTCGAATCTTAAGGGACGGTCTCCTCCTTTGCATAATCCGGTGTCATCAACCTCTGAAGATCATGTTGAAAGTACACCGTCAACTAGTGAAAGCGAAGCATTTGGATAGAAATGGAAATGTAAATTTCCTTGTAAACTATGTGAAGGCGATCACGTCGTCCACCGTTGTCCCTTCCTAGACGAAGCTAAAAGAGTCTCGGATAACCGTCCTGCTTCACCGCTACGGCTTCCTCCTGGATAGAAGAAACTCTTGCCAAGTCCATCATTAGTTGAAAATTTGACCGACACGCCATTGTGGTTGGTCGAAGCATCTGCCATTGAAGATAAACCTGCTGAATCCATACCAGATGAAAGTCAAAAGGTTGGGGTGGTATTCGACCCGATCTTGTCTTCAGAAGGTCCATCTTCAGATGATACAATCACCGAAGAGAATGAGAACGACACTGTTCAAATTCTTTTCATAAACACAAACTCCGATGAACATGGGGGCAATCTACCCGTTCTTTTACTGCAGGAAGGAAGTTCGTCAGAGTGATATCTGAAAGTCTATTTGGTCCCACCTCCAAGCAACCTAGTCATTTCCTTCGATTGGAATCTACTAGGCAGACCCCGTTTACCAGCTAGTGTACCATTCTGAATCATTGTAAAAGCTTACAAAATGATCATGGTCGGTACCATCATAGATGAAGGGGCTTCTGTGAGTATCCTTTCCTCAACTTCTTGGAAAGCGCTTGGTTTTCCATCGCTCTTGCCTGAGATGAGAAATCTGACAGGCTTTGACAAAGGAACCAGTCGACTGTTAGGGATCCTTCCAAATGAACCCATAAAGTTGAGAAGGAAAACCATTTATATGAATGTAATGGTAGTCCAAAGACCTCTAGATTATAATCTACTCCTTGGGTGCGACTATATTTATAGCATGGGAGCCATTGTCTCCTCACTCTTTAGAGTAATGTGCTTTCCCCAAGAAGGCCGAGTGGTCCAGCTCGTAGACTAGCTTTTGTTCCCCAGCTCACACATAGCTAATAGTCAAATTCCATCCCTAACTGGTCTTTTCATGCAAGGAATGTCTCATCAATCTCTGGTCCGTCCACTCGAGGAACGCAAGTAATTCGGGGGGACATGACTGAAACTTAGGGGGCATGCACCCTGGTCTGCTTCGGCAGGAAAACCTTGGGTATAGGGTAGGTTTCCGCGGAGGATATATGACTATTCTGACACACCCATCCGTTTAGGAAAATGGGATTAGACTGGAATAAGATTCCCTCGTCAAATTTATGTGAGTGGAGGCGACCGCGCCACTCACCTTTATCTATTTCGGTAGACATCGCCAGGGAAGTGTTTTGTCTGCAACGTGGATGGAGCAATCTTGCAAATGAGAGAACTTTCATATGGTAACCTGGAAACTCTACTTCACTATGCCTGGGGGCATGCAAGCCTTTTTTCCTGAAAGTAAAGAGCAACCATTTATTTTCTTAGTTTGTAGTTTCTCAACCCTTTAAACTCGTAGGATTGGTCGTTCCTAGCTTGCATAATCAAAGGATCTGGAGCAAAGTTTCGAATGGTGCAAGCTCCCTAAGAATTGAACCTATCGATGTGACATCCTTATTATACGACTGGCATGAGCAGGTTTTATGTGAAGTTCAAGCTCGTTAAAAATTAAACCTTAGCAATGAGCAAATGTTCCCCCAGAGTTTAAGCTCATTAAAAAATTAAACAATCCCCGGTAAATAACCATTGTGAATGCATTATCATTAGCTTTTGAGCGCTGGTCGTGTTCTTACCATCACCTCCACTCTATTTTAGCCGATCATTCACCTCCATTTGATTGTTTACCCCTTTTGAGGAACAGCTGTGAAGAGTGATCCTGTTAGCCATCCTTGTGACACTACCATGATTGGAAAATTCCAAACCTTACCTGGAATCAGCTGCTACCTGACATTATCACTCGTTCCTAAAAAAACGAGTCTCCTTTAAGCTCTTTTCATCTGACTCGTAAAATATGAAAAGATTGCCGAGCAATTAGCCTCTCCAGCTCGTTAAAGCTGTCGGGAGTGTTATCCCTCCTCTAAATTTTAATCTTTTTGGACCTGAGGGATCATTACACAAAAATATCGAGCACTTGTTTTGTTCGGCTCGTTAAAATTATCGAAAATTCATCCCTTTCGTATTATTTTATACTTTTTCGGACTTAAGGGATTATATGATGAAAAAGGATTATTGGAGTTTCCTTTACCTCCCTTTTAGACTCTCTAAAATTGAAAAGGACCGAGTTATCTTTGTCGTTAAACTCGTTAAAACCAATAGCGACAAACATGTCCATATAGACAACAACGAGTCTGAATGTCGCTAGGATCGTTAAAACATAGCGATGGGTTTTCCCGAAGGGAAAATTATAGAACAAGAATATGTTATCCTCATCAAGCTTGATAAAAATAAAGAGGTACTGGTCAGCAATGACTGGAGAAAAATTGGGAAGAAAACTTGAAGAAACTTTATTGGTAGCAAGTCGCTCTTGAACATGACACTTTCACCTCCATGTCCAGTCGGGTTGGGTTATTCCATTCACCGGTCATATCACCGTTGGTCCATCGCACCATCTATATTTGGGGTTAACGCTACCAATCCATGTCAGTGTCATAGGTATGTTCAAGAGAAGTCGCTCAAAGAATTCACCTGTGTCTCATCCGCTACAATACATTCACGCTCCATTCTTTCATGACCGCCACCCTGAACCTTGTATCATTAGATCGTTTTCACCTCCAAAATCATTTACTCCGTTCCATATCGTAGATGTGGGATTTATTAAGGCCCTCCTATGATGGGTCACTTCTTGTTGACATCAGTTCATTATCCAAGAAGTTGACTTAGGAACAACCCTTTCAGTATTTTGAAGCTTGCATGCCTCAATGGCAAGTTTCTCACTTCCAGTGACAGGTTTACATCAATGGCCTTCGACCGAAAGATTTTGTGTGGTGTTCAAGGCCAAGTCCCTTTTTCACACCACGTGAATTGTATTGTAGTACCTTGAGGGTCATCATCATTATCGGTGATTCCTCTCGCGCCTGTTAATAGCTTACATCATTGGCTGGTAATCAGGCAATGTCTTTCCATGTTCGACTCGAGAACATCTTTCACATGGATCGACTTGTACTCTGAGTGAAGATTGGACGAGTTTGAAGACCCCGGATCTAGTCTCATCCATCCGGGCTATGATATACTCAAGAAAATAAAGACATCAAATGTACATCATTACTACACAAATGATCATCCAAATCAAAGGATGATGGCTCTATCAGAATCATCAGTCTGCCACATAGACGGTTGTCTGTCTTATGTACATGAAAATGAATTTATAAATTTGAGCATGGGAATGCCCGCCTCAGCTAGATCATGAAAAATATTATGAAGATAATGTAATGTATTTTATCTTATTACAAGTTGCCCTCCATCTCGAAAAACTTCGGATCTTCATGATAAAGCATTTCACCCAACATCAAAAGATTAACGACCTCATGCTTTAGGGGGCAACAGTTACAGACATTTTTGGGCACTACAACCCAAATCATACATGTGCATAAACCAAGGGCTCCTAAGTCCATAAAAGTGTTTCTTCACACCCTAAAGGAACAAGGTCAGCTAATTACATTATCTCCCAGAAGTTCTCCACAGAAAAGTGCTCAGAACTGGTCAAAGTTGGACCATACAGACTACCCAGTGCAGAGGGTGCGATGCATCCCACCTGCTCAGTGTAAAGGGTGTGATGCATACTGGAGAGCCCTTCTATAGGGTGCGATGGTGTTATCGGGAAATCTAGTGTCTATGAAGAGTTGTTAGTCCCACTAAGACTGGTAGCTATCTTAGAAACAAACAAACTAAAACTACTTTCGTTTTCCTTTATGAGAAGTAGATATGAGGGGAAAAAAGGAGACCAACCTCTGTCTTGCGCTTGGTTCCTTGCTTGATTCCTCTCCCTTCTGATAGATCTCTGCCACTCGCTTCCTCATCTACCCAGCTTCAAAGAGCACCTGTGGAATCAAGGCAGCATAACACTATCCAAGAACAGAGATTTACTATCACAAACAATATAGGACCAGATATATATTGACCACACAAATGCATATATCATCAATCATACAAGAATGTGGAGGAAAACTTGAATAGATTTATTAATATCAAGAATAGAAAAGAGGATTACAACCAATTGTTCTGACCCAATGTCATCCTCTCAGCAAGAAATCCCTTCTTCACCTCATGAAAAGCTTAGTTCACCCAACACTATGATGTTACACCAAGAAACCAGCAACACTTCCTTACAAGATACAAAATTCTAGCCTCTGGATCTCTGGGATGAGGGATCCATATATAGATGATTGCAGGGAGGTGAGACAGCTTCTGAGATTTGATTAGTGTCCTCTCTCTAATAGTTCTTGGTTCCACTTGGAGATTGATGATCTCTTACTCATCCCTGGGCGAATTCAGAGAGGCAAGTGTCATAGGAGAAGTTTTTGGAAGATTCCATGTCGAACCACCTTGCAAAATGTCTCTGCCATTTGTCCACTCTCACTCATCGCACCCTACAGAAGAGCTATCCAGTATGCATCGCACCTTTTACTCTGGGAAGGTGGGATGCATCGCACCTTTTGCACTGGGCAGTTTGTATGGTCTAGATTTGATCAGTTCTGAGCAGTTTTCTGTGGAGAACTTCTGGGAGATGATGTAATCAGCTGACCTTGTTCCTTTAGGGTGTGAAAAAAAACTTTTAGGGACTTAGGAGCCCTTGGTTTATGGACATATATGATTGGGGTTGCAGTGCCAAAAAATGTCTATAACAGTTGCCCCCTAAAGCATGAGGTCGTTAATCTTTTGATGTTGGGTGAAATGCTTTATCATGAGGATCCAAAGTTTTTTCGAGCTGGAAGGTGACCTGTAATAAGATACAATACAATACATTATCTTCATAATATTTTCATGATCTAGATGAGGCGGGCATTCCCATGCTCAGCTATATAAATTCATTTTCATGTACATAAGACAGACAATTGTTTGTGTGCAGACTGATGATTCTGGTAGAGCCATCATCCCTTAGATTGGATGATTATCTATGCAGCAATGATGTACATTTGATGTCTTTATTTTCCTGAATATATGTCGTAGCCCGGATGGATGAAACTAGATCCGAGGTCTTCAATCTCGTTAGATCTTCACTCAAAGTACAAGTCGATCCATTTGAGAGATGTTCTAGAGTCGAATATGGAAAGACATCGCCTGATTACCAGCCAGTGATGTAAGTTGTTAACAGGCGTGAGAGGAATCACTGATAATGATGATGACCCTCAAGTTACGACAGTACAATTCACATGGTGTGAAAAAGGGACTTGGTGTCGAACACCACGCAAAATCTTTCGGTCGAAGGCCATTGATGTAAACCTGTCGCCGGGAGTGAGAAACTTGCCGTTGAGGCATGCAAGCTTCAAAGTACTGAAAGGGTTGTTCCTAGATCGACTTCCTGGATAATGAGCTGATGTTGACAAGAAGTGATCCGTCGTAGGAGGGCCTTAATGAATTCCACATCTACGACATGGAACAGAGCAAATGATTTTAATGAAGGTGAAAATGATCTGATGATATAAGGTTCAAGGTGGCGGTCATGAAAGAATGGAGCGTGAATGTATTGTAGTGGATGAGACACAGGTGAATTCTCTAAGCGACTTCTCTTGAGCATACCGGTGACACTGACATGGATTGGTAGTGTTAACCCCAAATGTGGATGGTGTGATGGACCAATGGTGATATGACCAGTGAACGGAACAACCCAACCCGATTCGGATGCGGAGTGAAAGTGTCATGTTCAAGAGCGACTTGCTACCAATAAAGTTTCTTCAAGTTTTCTTCCCAATTTTTCCCCAGTCATTGCTGACCAGTACCTTTTGATTTTTTTCAAGCTTGAGGACGATAACATATGCTTGTTCTATAATCTACCCTTCGGGCAAACCCATCGCTATGTTTTAACGAGCCTAGCGATAGTGAAACTCATTCTTGTCTGTATGGAAAAGTTTCTCGCTATTCGGTTTTAATGAGTTTAATGACAAAGATAACTCAGTACTTTTCAATTTTAGAGAGTCTGAAAGGGATGTAAAGAAAACTCCAATAATCCTTTTTCGTCTTATAATCCCTTAAGTCCTAAAAAGTATAAAATAATACAAAAGGGATGAATTTTCGGTAATTTTAACGAGCCGAACAAAACAAGCGCTCGATATTTTTGTGTAATAATCCCTTAGGTCCAAAAAGATTAAAATCTAGAGGAGGGATAGCACTTCTAGTCACTTTAACGAGCTGGAGAGGCTAATTGCTCAACAATCTTTTCATATTTTACGAGTCAGATGAAAATAGCTTAAAAGAGACTCGTTTTTCGAGGAACGAGTGATAAATTCGAGTAGCGGATGATTCCAGGTAAGGTTTGGAATTTTCCAATCATGGCAGTGTCACAAGGATGGCTAACAGGATCACTCTTTGCAGTTTTCCTCAAAAAGGGTAAACAATCAAATGGAGGTGAATGATCGGCCAAAACACAGTGGAGGTGATGATGAGAACACGACCAAGGCTCAAAGTTTGATGATAATGCATTCACGATGGTTATTTACCAGAAATTAGTTCATTTTTTAATGAATGAGCTTAAACTCTGGGGGAAACATTTGCTCATTGCTTATGATTAATTTTTAAGGAGCTTGAACTCCACATAAAAACTGCTCGAGCTAGTCGTATAATAAGGATGTCTCATCGATAGGTTCAATTTTTAGGGAGCTTGCACCATTCGAAACTAAGATCCGGCACCTCTCATGTGTAAGCCAGGAACGACCAACTACACCCCTCTACTTAACTACCAAGATCACTACCAAGGTTAGGTAGGAAACTTTTTCCTTTACTTTACCGGTGCCATGGTGGCCCCTGCGAAGATGAATGGTCGATTTTACCACTCACCCGACCTAGGCGGTTGGAGTCAGCGGAATCATAGAGATAACGTTAGTTGGTCATTTCTCGCTTTCTCACAAGAGGTTTGCATGCCCCCAGGTATAGCGAAGTAGAGTTTCTAGGTTATTGCTCAATTTGCAGACAAAACGTTTGTTCCGTCGGGAAATGCCTACCTTTTAACGGAGGTATCTTATCCGGTCTAATCCCCTTTTCCTATACGAACGGGGATCGGACCAGTCATATATCCTTCGCGGAAACCTACCCTATACCCAGAGTTTCCCTGCTGAAGTAGACCAGGGTGCATGCCCCCTGGGTTTCAGTCATGTCCTCCCGAATCACTCGCGCTCCTCAGGTGGACAGACTAGAGATTGATGAGACATTCCTTGCGTGAAAAGACCATTCAGGGATGGTATTTGACTATTTTCTATGTGTGAGCTGGGGAATGAAATCTAGTCTACGAGCTTGACCACTCTTCCTTCATGCGGAAAAAACATTACTCTAAAGAGTGAGGAGACAATGGCTCCCATGCAATAAATATAGTCGCGTCCAAGGAGTAGATTATAATCTAGGGGTCCTTAGACTACCATTACGTTCATGTGAACGGTTTTCCTTCTCAATGTTATCGGCACATTGGGAAGGATCCCTAATGGTCGACTGGTTCCTTTGTCAAAGCCTGTTAGATTTCTCATCTCAGGCAAAAGCGATGGAAAACCAAGTGCTTTCCAAGCAGTTGAGGAAAGGATACTCATAGAAGCCCCTTCATCTATGATGGTACCAGCCATGACCATTCTATATATTTGTGCAATGATTCGAAATGGTACACTAGCTGGTAAACAGGGTCTACCTAGTAGATTCCAATCGAAGGAAACAACTAGGTTGCTTGGAGGTGGGAACGAATAGACAGCCGGATATGACTTTGACGAACTTCCTTCCTACAGTAAAGGAATGGGTAGACTGCCCCCATGTTCATCGGAGTCTGTGTTTATGAAGAGAATTTGAACGATGTCGTTCTTGTTCTCTCTGGTGACTGTATCATCTGAATATGGACCTTTTGAAGGCAAGACCAGGTCAACTACCTCCTCGACCTTTTGACTTTCGTCTGGTGTGAATTCAGATGGTTTATCTTGAATGATAGACGCTTCGACTGACCACCATGGCGTGTCAGTCGGATTTTCAACTAGTGATGGACTTGGCAAGAGTTTCTTATATCCAGGAGGAAGCCGTAACGGTGAAACTGGACAGTCGTCCAAAACTCTTTTAGCCTCATCTAGGAAGGGACAACAGTGGACGGTGTGATTGCCTTCACATAGTTTACAAGGGAATTTACTTTTCCTTTTCTGTCCTGACACTTCGCTTTCACTAGTTGATGGTGTACTTTCAACAGGATCATCAGAGGTTGTTGACACCAGATTGTGCAAATGAGGAGACCAGTCCCTTAAGATCTGACGGATGCAAGGACAATTTCGATGATAATGATCTCCTTTGCAAATGAAACATGGAGATTTAGGCTTTGACAGTGCAGTGTGTGGATTTTCACTAGATGATGCCTAGTTGCCCCTTTTTGCCTTTGGCTCCTTCTTCTTCTTCTCTTTCTTCTCCTTCCCCTTCTTCTCCTTCTTAGTTACTTGATTTTTGGCTTTACCAGCTCCATCAAGCAAAGAGGAGGGAAGAGAGGGAGAATCAGACGAATTAGAAGGTTGGGGGGTAACTCTGGTATCATCTAGTTGCTGACTTGATTGCTCAGGAATCACGGTGTTCTGAATGACAGAGGTTGAGAAGAGCCATACGGGCAGGCCGATTGTCAATCCTGGAAGCGACAATGTGGCCATATGGGGTGCACCAACATCTCCCCAAGAGGAGAAAGGACTAGGATTTCCTCCAAGGGGAAATCCTTGGTTGGTGGAATCCATTTTTCTCAACCTAAGACCAATGTAGGAAAGGTGACATTTATTCCGATTAAAATAAATTTTATACGTTTCGACACAACTTGTTTTTTCAATTTTTAAGAGTCGAGAAAAAACAAAAGATGACTCTAGTCGCCTTTGATTTTTAATGAGCTTGAAGTGACAAGTGCTCAGATGGACCTTTTCCTTTAAGGAGTCTAAAAAGGAACGAAAGAGACTACTCTAGAAGTCTAGACAGAGGGATTACCAAACCAATCGCAAAACTGCAGAATACTTTTTACAGTACGGCAGTCAATCTTCCCGAATGCTGTGTTCAGTGCATTGCGATTGATAGGGCAGCAGACACGGCTTCCTATGGATAAAGGATATAGCCTATTGTGGTATCCCAATATATACTTGATGGTACGTGGGAGCACAATTCCGTACTGGCACTTGTCATCTCAAAGTGGAGGAATCACCCAACCAGCAATGAAAACAACAGTTACCAAGCTTGACGATGCCGGAATATGTCTCCAGCCTAGAATTCTAAATGGTTTGCGTTAGGGTCCAAAGCATTTTAAAATTCATTAAATGTATTTTACATTTGATCTTGTTTAAGAAATTTTCCTTTCAGGTTCACCGTGTGATGTAGATATACAATTCCTAAAATGCAATCTAAGATGATAAACAATTGTTTAATCTTCTTTTTGCAATGAAAATCCTAGCTACTAAAGAAAGAGAGATGATATTCTTTAAACATAGAGCAGAGAGCACACACTATATGCACTGTCCTAAATCAAACCAACAAACAGTCTAAATGCAAATGCACATGCATGTATTTGTTTTCAGCCTTCTTAATGTGTGAATGATAAAAGAAATCTAAGCGCAAATTTGAATTATTTTTCAAAGCGACATTACTAACAAGTTTCTTTTCAAGACAAAATGAAGACAATGACGACATTTGCGATTTGAAATTGAAAGCTTGCTTTCGACACTTGAAAAACTATTAATTCAAATCAAATACAAGAGTAATAGTGTAATCGACTATCAAGAACAATTGGATTCTTTTCTATGACTAAAAACGACACTTGCGACACTTCCAAACCAAGAAACGAAAGTTCAATTACTCTACTTCTTTGTAAAAGAGAACTGAAAATGGCTCACAATACATAAAAACATTTATAGTTCTTTGCACAATGGAGGCGGAATAATGGCAAGGAAGGGCTTTCCACAGAGGTGTACTGACTACAGACAGAAAAACTCCTGAATACAACTGGAAAAAGTGAAGAAAAACCAAAGTCTGAAGGCAAAATTAACCTTCTCTGACCATCGCACCTGTTACACAGGATTCCAGTATGCATCCCACCTACTGTGCACGGGAAGTGTGATGCATACTGATATCCTTAAAGAGAGGGTGTGATGGTACAGTGCGAGACTTTTGATCCAGTTCTTGATCACAGTTTGCAGCACAGTTCAGGGATTTAGGCCGAGCAAGTGATAATCAGTAAATAAATCACACGGGTATATCTAAGGATGTTACTAGAGCCACCACAAGGGAAATTAGGATGTTTGCAAATCGGTTGTTCAGTTTATAAACAAAACCCGGAGATAGACTGAAGCAGCATTGATCTACTTTGCACTTGCATAGCAAATGCAGTTCGAAGGCTTGCTGGCTTGACTTCAGGCTCCGTCTGTAAGTTTATAGAACGAACAAATATAGAAAAGTAAACAAGCTATTCGCTCCCCAGCGGAGTCACCATTTTGTTATCAGTAAATCTAGTGTCTATGCAGAGCTGCTAGTCCCACTAAGACTGGTAGCTATCTTAGAAACAAACAAACTAAAACTACTTTCGTTTTCCTTTATGAGAAGTAGATAAGAGGGGAACAAAGGAGACCAACCTATGTCTTGCGCTTGGTTCCTTGCTTGATTCCTCTCCCTTCTGATATATCTCTGCCACTCGCTTCCTCGTCTACCCAGCTTCAAAGAGCACCTGTGGAATCAAAGCATCATAACACTATCCAAGAACAGAGTTCTACTATCACAAACAATATATGACTAGATATATATTGACCACACAAATGCATATATCATCAATCATACAAGAATGTGGAGGAAAACTTGAATAGATTTATTAATATCAAGAATAGCAAAGAGGATTACAACCAATTGTTCTGACCCAGGGTCATCCTCTCAGCAAGAAAGCCCTTCTTCACCTCATGAAAATCTTAGATCACCAAACACTATGATGTTACACCAGGAAACCAGCAGCACTTCCTTACAAGATACAAAATTCTAGCCTCTGGATCTCTGGGATGAGGGATCCATATATAGATGATTGCGCGGAGGTGAGTCAGCTTCTGAGATTTGATTAGTGTCCTCTCTCTAATAGTTCTTGATTCCACTTGGAGATTGATGATCTCTTACTCATCCCTGGGCGAATTCAGAGAGGCAAGTGTCACATGAGAAGTTTCTTGAAGATTCCATGTCGAACCACCTTGCAAACTGTCTCTGCCATTTGTCCACTCTCACTCATCACACCCTGCAGAAGAGCTATCCAGTATGCATCGCACCTTTTACTCTGGGCAGGTGGGATGCATCGCACCTTCTGCACTAGGCAGTCTGTATGGTCTAGATTTGACCAGTTCTGAGCAGTTTTTTGTGGATAACTTCTGGGAGATGATGTAATTAGCTGACCTTGGTCCTTTAGGCTGTGAAACAACACTTTTAGGGACATAGGAGCCCTTGTTTTATGGACATATATTATTTGGGTTGCAGTGCCAAAAAATGTCTATAACAGATGGGCGAGAGTAGACAAATGGCAGAGACAGTTTGCAAGGTGGATGGTCATGGAATCTTCTAGAAACTTCTTCTGTGACACTTGCCTCTCTGAATTCGCCCAAGGATGAGTAACAGATCATAAATCTCCAAGTGGAATCAAGAACTATCAGAGAGAGGACACTAATCAAAATCCCAGAAGTTGACTCACCCCCCTACAATCATCTATATATGGATCCCTCATCACAGAGATCCGGAGGCTGGAATTTTGTATCTTGTAAGGAAGTGTTGTTGGTTTCTTGGTGGAATATCATAGTGTTGGGTGATCTAAGCTTTTCATGAGGTGAAGAAGGGCTTTCATGCTGGGAGGATGATGCTGGGTCAGAACAATTAGTTGTAATCCTCTTTGCTATTCTTGATATTAATAAAGCTATTCGAGTTTTCCTCCAAATTCTTGTATTTTTGATGATATATGCATTTGTTTGGTCAATATATATCTGGTCCTATATTGTTTATGATTGTAGATACATGTTCTTCGATAGTATTATGCTGCTTTGATTCGACAGGTGCTCTTTGAAGCTGGGTAAATGAAGGAAACGCGGCAAGGATCTATCAGAAGGGAGAGGAACCAAGCAAAGAACCAAGCGCAAGACTGAGGTTGGTGTCTTTTGTTCCCCTCTTATCTACTTCTCATAAAGGAAATCAAAAGTGGTTTTAGTTTATTTGTTTCTAAGATAGCTACCAGTCTTAGTGGGACTAGCAGCTCCGAGTGGACACTAGATTTCTCGATAACAATCTTTCCTTCCTCAATCTGGGCATAGTAACATTCAAGGTTTGGTTGGGGGTTTGGCTCCTATAATTCAGGATTGTGTTCTTGTAGCCCCATAGTCCCTTCCTATAATTGTTTTGTCTCTTCCTGTAGTTGCACAATGTATTCCTGTAGCTTCTCGATACCTTCCTTTATCTCTACGGGTCCTTCATATAGCTCCTTTTTTCTTTCCTATAACTTTACAAGCCCTTCCTATAGCTTTACATGCCCTTCCTGTAGCTTGATTGGATTTTCCTGGAATCTTGGTTTCTTTGGAACCCAACCTTTTCTACGAGATTGGTTGCTTTCCTTTGAATTTATGGTGGTTATTTTGTCTGATCGATTCTTGTCTTTCTTAGATTTATCCTCCTGATAGATGACTAATTCTTCAATAGTGATGGGAGTTGGAGAAGGTAGCTAAGGATTCCCCTATCTTATCATATTTATTTTTCTCCTTTTGAAGTACTTGGGGGCCTTCCTTGGTCTCCTCCCCTTAGGGTTTAGATGAGGTAATCAAGGCTGCTAGGGTAGCAACAATTTACTCTTCTATGTTCCCCTATGGAGTGCTTTCTCTCTCCTCTATTCTTCCTTCCTTTTTTTGCCTAAATAATGTTCTAGTGGCCTCTTGGGTCTTCTATCCTTCTATTTCTATTACATCAGGTTTGGCTAGCTCCTCTTTAGGCACATTTGTCTCTATTTTTTCCTTTGATTGTGTCTCTATCTTTCCTTCTTCCTTCTCCACTTCTTACTATCCTTTTGATTCTTTTTCTTCAATTTCAGCTTCCTCTTCCTCAGGTTCCCCTTTTTTTGCTGCTCCTTCTAGTTCTAGATGAGCCTCGACTAGGGTCACTAGGATGGACTCTCTGCCCATATCTAAAAAATCAACCCAAGTCACAGGGTTTTAGAGACCCTCTGAAGCATCCATGACTATTAATTTTATTATCAAATGTTGTGCTAAGTACTGGTGCTTCCCTCCTTTCACCCTCAAGCTCATTTCGTTGATTAACTGAAGAAGGAAATGAAGGATGCTTAGCCTTTATTGGATAGGCAAGTCCATTTGGAATTTGAGTTGATAGAGCATCCTGAATTGAATGAGTCTCCATTCACATGACCTATATTATAGGACATGGTAGGTCACTTCATCCCAGGTTAGGGAAACCACTCCCTTCTTACTCCATTCTTCTCTTCAATGGGTTTTTCATCCTGAAGAAATAAGTTTTTCTTTGTTTCAATGGTCTTAGTTCTTTCCTCTTTGTTCCATATTACCCCAATGGGAAGTGTGGTGACCCTACTAACAACTTCCTCATTCAAGTAAATGAAGAGGTCTCTAACTATAGTGATGGAATCATGTCCCTATGGTTGATTGTTGGGCATTTTAATCATTATTTAATTGACCAAACTGCAAGCATTTAATTGTCAACCAGGGTAAGTTCGTTTATTTCAATGTTGTCTGCATTTTTTTGTGTCCATACATAACATCTAGGGAAATAAATGAAAGAAAATTTCATTGAACACAATTGTCGAAATTAAAGCACTCAAGCAGAAATTAGAAAGACATTCTACAAGAATGAAATTCACTCATCACACTGCATGTTTTTCTCAAAGAACAGGTGTGCCACACATCATTAATAAAACTGTATCAATTGATTAAATATTATAGTTCTAACCAATCCTGTGTAACAACATATAATGAATCTGGAAACAAAAGTGCGTAAGTACTACAATTCACACAACAACATTAATGAATCCACACTTAAAAGAAAGACAAACCACACAGCTAATCTACTACTACTGCAATCCTTGATAAAGAGGATGGCCCTTCCTCCCTAGTAGGGCATGGGGATGAAATGGAAACTAGTTAAAAAATCAACATGAGATCTGTATGAACATCACTAGAAGTGTTCTGTATTAAAAATGACTGGAAATTACAAGATCAAAATGTCGATGTTGTTCCTATGTTTCCATTCCATTTTCATGGAACCAAACCTTTTTATAAAGTTTACAAGCCCCAAAAATTAGGGAACAGATCAATCATGAGAATCTCATGATTCTCATGTTGATCAATATTAAGAGAAAAATAGAAAGCGTTACAAACAATTTCCCAATAAAAGACTAATTCAAGTTACACCATCTACACAATCATAACCACTGAGATCCTTTAACCATCCATAGATAATTCATGATTCTTGATAACTGTCTTTGAAAACAGCAACCACGGTTTTTGGCAGTTGCAATGTAACAGTAACTTGAGGTGTAACAACCAAACTTTGGACTGTAACAACAAATCCTCGAAGTGTAACAATGAGTAATAACAACAACTGCTCATCCTTAGTCCTTAGTTGTAGGCAACACCTGAAAGAAAAATAACCAAGAAACTTCTTCCACAATTACCTTGTTTGGCCATCTCAAAAAGACATCACTTCATTTGATATTTAACGAAAGATGGAAAAATAATATATTGGGAAATGATTTCTCTTACAACCAGGGAAAATGGTAATTGGGACATAAAGTTCATAGGTTTAGAGAGAGATAATGGTCATAAATGGGGAAAGAGGTGTCTAAGCGTTGGGCGCGAGATCCCCCAAGGCAAGTTGTGGGGCTTAAAGCCCAGATTTTGACCAAATCCAATGTAAAGACTCCGCATTTTGTGGGAAAGGAGCGGGAAGATTGTAAATGAGTCAGAGGGTTGTCCACCCTCATTTTTGTGATGTAATGTCGGCTTTAGAAATCTACCCATGGTCCACAGACCATGGGATTGTATAAATAGAGCGAGGCTCTAAGTTGAAAAGAATAGAATTATAGTCATGAATGAATGATGAAGAATTGAGTCTTTTCTAAGTGTAGAGTTGAGTCTTTGGGTCGTAGAGTAGGGGAAGACTTTGCAGCTGAGTGGATAGAGGCCTAGTAGTCCACAGTTGAGTGCACGGACCCCTGCAGCTGAGTGTGCAGGGTGAGTCGAGTCTGTAACCTTTGGAGATGTAATAAAGAGAAGTTTTACATCATTTATGTGTATCTTTTTCTTGTTTTGTGCATTGAATGTATCGGACATAAATTGCATTTATATTGTCTATATGATGCACGAACTTATATGAATGTGTTGATAAGGTGAATATAAGATAAAGTATCTGTTTACGCGAAGATAACTAATTGTTATAAGCTACTAGGGCAGCGTGAAGTCACCTCATCCCCTGGTGAGGGCTGCACGAAGGTGATTATAATAGATCGTGAAGGTCTTGTAGGTCAGGACAGTGAATAAAGTGACTTGCGTGAAGATATTCACAGTTGGACTAGATCAACGTCTCAGACATCTCAAGGGTGCAGAAACTTGGTTCCATCATCCCCCCATACTGCTTCGGGTGAGACCTCAGTCTGCGCTCCACGGGCTATTGCTGAAAGGGCCAGTAGTACAAGGATTTGTTTGGCTAATTAACTCTGAACCCGGGTCAGACCCCTTCAAGCCAAAAAATGGTTCCGTTGTTGGGACCGGAATCTGCATAGAGATGTTTGATGTCATATCATTGGAATCCAACTAAGAAGGAAATTGAAGGTTGGTTGGACAGAATAATTCACGAGTTCACAGCGTAGGAGAACAGGAACACATGATTGACAAAAGAAGAGTGGTTAGACTGCTACCTGTACACGGAGATCCACAAAACCTTTTTTGCATCTTTCCCTACTGAGCTGTACGAGTGGATCGTGAAGCTAGCAGATAGCCAAGGAAGGTGGAAAATCAACAATCCTATTGTGTGGACCCCATCAGAGGATAAGATCGTGCGCACTCTTGATCACTGCCTCAATCAAATTATAGGAGGATTCATTACTGAGTTCGTGGTAGATACTACAGTCATCTATAGTGAGGCAGAGCGACACTTTCTCAAAGGACCGCGAGGTAAGTACGTAAAATCTCTGAATACTTGGATTAAAATTCTATTGTGTGAAAAGATGGTTATGCAATTAACTTGATGTCCGGAGCTATGCGAAGTAGAAAAACATATAGAAATGAAGGAAGTAAGGGACCAAAGAATATCCCTTTTATTTCACCTCTACGAGGTGACAAGGAAGAGCTTGTGAAGGTCTCGCCACAAAGTGAAACCAATTTGATAAGGCAGAGGATTCTACGCATACCACCCCCACCCACACCACCACCAGTTTCACCCCCTTCACCTCCATCTTCACCCATACCAGCGCCGCGACCACCACGAGTCAATATGGCAAGCACGATAAATTTGCGTGTGTTCAAGGCAATAGGAAATGAAGATCGAGACCAGTTTTGGTTCGTGATAAGATCTATATGGGAAGCGTAGGGAGTTACGATGATAATATAAAGAAAGAAACGTTGGTTAGCGCTCTGCAGGATCACACACTGACCTGGTATATTAAGCATTCTAACGACAATCCGAATGCGAGAATCACGGATATCCAAATTGCGCTAAATAGAGAATTTAGCAGGCCGAAGTCAGAAGCGTAGTTGATCATTGGATTCAAAGAGATCACAATGCTACCAGGTGAAACTCCTTGGGAGTTGGATTAGAGGCTGACGTGTATGATTCGTTATGACTTTGACGGATGGACAGCACCGCCAATGGTTTGTAGCATCGCTAACGCCACATTTGAGGAATGCGTTGTCACAACAGAGGTTAACGACTCAGGTAGAGGCCTTGGAGATCACGATGAGGCTGCATGAAACCTCGATGCAGGATCCTAACGTGGGAATTTAGCAGATCCATGCATAGTTGAAAAAATTATCCTTTGAGATACAAAGTTTGAAACAGGATAGGACAACTAGACCAGAAGTGCGCGAGGAGTGTGGTGCGTAAAATGCAAGGGTTAGGGTCATGATAAGGACCACTACCCTATGTTCACAAATTACCTTGCGGGAGGAGGACCGATGCTGTTAAGCCTAGAAGTGCAAGCAAGACCTAGCATAGCACCTGATTTGTGGTGCACGATTTGTTAAATAGGAGGAAAGCATACTATGGACAACTACAATTTGTTAAAAATGTACACATAGAATTCGCTACAGTTGTTCTATAATTTTTGTAGATCGATTGGACATGATGAGTGCACTTGTAGAAGCTATGAGCTGATGATGGATAGAACTCCCACCTATAGAGTTCAAGTCAAAATGCGGCCCTTAGACCAGAACATAGGAGTGGCATGAATCAGATTTCAGGGGCACGGACAAGGCCAAGGTGGAGGAGGACTTGGAAGAGGTTGCGAACAGCCAATATGCTACAATTACAAAGGGCCAGGACATTATGCCCATGATTTTATGAACCTAACAAGGGAGCACTACCGCCCTCTAGGATATGCAACAAGGGAGCGCTACTGCCTCTGCCGACTTAGAACCTGGAGATGATGAGGTTTGAGCCATGCGAGGAAGATCAAAATGTGAACATTTTGCTCCGAAGTGGAATCACGATGGGAGATGATAAAGGAAAACAACCTGAAGATAGTAATTGGGTTCATAAGGCTCCGACAAAAGAAGCAAAGTTTGATTTGGAGCGCACTAAGGAAACCTTCATGGAAGCTAATAAGAGCTTCGTTGATGCCTCCACTTCAGAAAGAAAAGATAGATTGGAGCCAGAAATGGACCCATCTATGCTTATGACGTTCCTGGAAACATGCATGAATCTATTGCATGACAGTAAGGCTGTAAAAGGATTGTAGGAACTCATTAACAGATGCGTTGGGACCATGCTAGGAGAACTGTGTGTAGTCCAAAATATTGGAGAGCATATGACGAGGACAGGAAGAGAAATGAGGTTAACCGCGCATATTAGAGAATATGAAATGGACCAAGTAATTTTGGACTAGGATTGGATGTGAATGTTCCATCGAAGCAGACGTGGGAGCGCATGGGGAGGCCTACAATGCAATGGTCTCCTATCCAACTGTGAATGGCAAACCAGAAAAAGATAATACCTATGGGGATATTGTAAGGAATCACTATGGATATTGAGGGAGCAAGTGTGCTAGCAGACTTTGAAGTGATAGAGATTATTGATGATAGCAACCCCCACCCTGCGCTCTTAGGAATTGATTGGGCCACTGACATGAACAGGGTGATTAATATGAAGAAGTGCAAGATGATTTTTGAGAAGAAGTATTTGCACGTAGTTATACCCTTAAACCCCGCTGAGGGATCGTGCTACACTGAGCTGGTGCATGACTATGAAAGCGATGAAGATTTGGACTGTATCTACAAGATAACTGTGTGAGAGCAAAACTGGGTAAATCACACCACGGACGGACGGATCTCATGGGAGCGCGAAAGCTCCTGTACATCAGATTTTGAAGAGGAGATAGAGCGATGGCAAAACTAGTTACACGAGGTAACCACACAAAACTGTAATATGATGACAAGATCGATGCGCTGCGTATCGACAAAAGTGGGGGATTTGCCTACTTATGATGGGTTAAGTGAGGTGGATGCTTTCTTGGATAGATTTGAAAGGGAGGTGTCGGAAAAGCAACGTTTCCAGGCCTTGAATTGGGTACTGCACGTTATGCCCACAAGGTGGTGGGGTACGCACCAAGGAAGCTTTGAGGACTGGCACGAATGTAGGAGAATGACGTGCATGCATTTTGGGAAGACTAAGATGCAACTAACAGATAAGTATGATGGACGGGATGATCTACTTGCACACCTGGCCAAGTGGACGAAGGTATATGGAGAAAAGCCACAACCTAAGTGGGTGCACCTATTTTGTCAAACCCTAGATGTTATACCCATGAATTGGTATATAGAGATGGAGCTCCGCCATGGGACAGGTGAATGGGATATCCTGTGTGAAGTGTTCTCGTTAACCTTCACTTTTTTAGGATAGCTGGTGGGATAGCGTTGATGAAGTGCTACAAGAGGTAAAAGCAACTATCTTTAGGATACCATAGGAGCCAGTAGAATTGACTCAGCATGAACGGTCTACTCAGCTGAGCTGCGTGCTAGAATGTTATAATGTAAGTGCTGAAGAAGAAGATGAGGATCCACAAAAAATTAAAATTCTAGAAACAGACGACCACCGCAAGGTTCAAGGACCATAGATTGAGAACCCTGACATAATCACGCCGGTAAAGACAAAGCAGGTAAACATTGGTACGAAGGTTGAACCTAAGTTTGCAATGCTCGACGACAACTAGGATGACACGATGGTGGATAAGGTCGCTAAGTTACTCTGCTAGTACCAGGACTTATTCCTGACCAAGTTTACGGATTTAAAGGAAATAATAAGAGATTTAGGAATGATGAGGATCACGTTAAATCCTGACGTGAAGCTAGTTAAGCAGAGGCCTTACTGCTTAAATCTGAAATACAAGGAGAAGGTCCGTGTAGAACTAGACAAAATGCTTGTAGCAAGAATGATTGAGTCGGTGGAAGAATTCGATTGGGTAAGTCCAATGGTGGTAGAGCAAAAGAAGCAGAAGGGCGAGATAATAATATGCGTGGATCTCAGAAAATTTAATGACGCATGTGTGCATGACCCATTCCCAACTCCATTTACAGATGAGGTGTTGGAAAATGTCGGTGGGAAGGAAGCATATTCTTTCATTGACGAGTTCTCAGGGTACCACCAGATCAAAATCACACTGGAATATAGGAGCAAGACAACCTTCGTGACTGAGTGGGGTTGCTTTCAATACATAGTTATGCCGTTTGGGTTGAAGAATGCACCGACCATCTTTTCGCGCGTGGTTGTTGCATCATTCAAGGAATATATCCACAAGTTATTGGAGGTTTATTTTGATGATTGGACTGTATTTGGGCTAGTTAAGCACCATGTAGCGAGCTTACACTTGATGTTGGATACCTACCAAGGATACAAAATCGCACTTAACCTCAATAAGTGTACATTCCTCATTCCTTTTGGGAACCTATTGCGACATGTGGTTTGCAGACAAGGACTGATGGTAGATCCCACAAAGATTGCAGTGATTCTGAATTTGGAAGGGACGCGAAGTGTGAAATAGCTGCGCGCCACTCTAGGACATACAGGATAATATAGGAAGTTCATCAAAAGCTATGCCCAGATCACCACGCCGATGGAAAAGTTGTTTAAAAAGGATGTCACATTCTGCTGGAATGATGACTGTAAGAAAAGCCTGGATGTATTGAAAGAAAAGTTGGTCATTGCATCGATTCTTGTCTTCCCAAACTAGGACAAGGAGTTTCATGTCCATGTTGACACATCGTGTATAGCGTTGGGAGTGATATTAACATAAGATGGTGGAGAGGTCTTGGATCACCCTATCGCGTTCATGAGTCACAGATTGTCTAAACTAAAAAAGAACTATTCCACCACTGAACGTAAGGGACCGGCTATGGTGTATGTGCTCCAGAAATATCAACACTACTTGCTATGAGGACACTTCAAAATGTATACAGATCATTCTGCATTGAAATACTTGGTTAATAAGCTTGTGTTGGGAGGGTGCATATGTAGATGGCTTCTATTATTCCAAGAATATGACTTTGAAGTTGTTGTGAAACCTGGATGATTGTACATAGGACCGGATCACCTGTCACGCATTGAGATAGGAGAAGAACGTACTAGTCTAGAGGAAGGATTACTTGATGTGCAACTCTTTGCTGTGCGCGTAGCGGATGGACATTTTGAAGATATAATCCACTTTCTCACACATGGAACTGTGTCAAAAGGGTACTTCGTCCAGCAGAAGAAGGAACTAGTGGTGCAGGCAGCAAATTTTTCTGTCATTGCGGGGCACCTATATAAGATGGGAAATGATGAGATACTAGGAAGGTATTTACCTGAATTTGAACGAAGCCATATCCTCATGGACGCACATGGGGGTGCTGCGGGAGGACACTATGCAAGGAGAGCGACTGCGTAGAATATTCTCTGTGCAGGGTTGTGGTGGCCGACCCTTCATCAAGATTCAAAAGCACATTGCAAGGCTTGTGATGTATGTCAAAGAACAGGTAAACCATCGTGGAGGGACGAGATGCCTTTGAATCCACAAATGACATTGCAGCCCTTTGAAAAGTGGGCGATTGACTTCGTAGGACCTATCAAATGAAAAATGAGCGCGAGATATATTATCACTGCGACAGAGTACCTGACTCGTTGGGCAGAAGCGTAGCCGGTAACAGATTGCACAGACGCCATGGCCATGAAGTTTCTGTTTGAACATGTTATTGACATGATTTGGATGTCCAAAGATCTTGATAAGAGATCGTGGTACAAATTTCCTAAATGAGACGATCAACGTGTTGACAAAAGAGTTTCAGGTGTATCATCACAAAAGCACACCATATCACCCACAAGCTAACGAGACAATAGAAGCATTTAACAAAGTACTAGAGACTGCGTTGACCAAATTATGCAACACGCAACGAAATGATTGGCACCTGCACATACCAGCAATATTATGGGCTTATAGGATGACATGCAAGAAATTGACGGGACAGACACCTTTTTGGCTGGTCTATGGAGTGGAAGCCATAATATTGATGAAAATACATCATGCCTAGTCTACGCATAGCAGCACTCATGGGTATGACAGACTGCAGAGCCCTGGAGGAGAGGCTCACGCAGTTGGAGGAACTCGAAGAAGAACAATTTTTGGTTGGATTCCATCAGCAGGGACAAAAGCAGTGCAAAAAGGCCTGGCATGATCAACATATTAAATTGTGCACCTTCAAGGTGAACAATTTGGTGTTACTATATGATAGTAAGTTTGATAGATTCCCAGGAAAATTTTGAATGCATTGGCTGGGACCATATGTTATTAAGGAGGTCGTAGATGGAGGCGCGTTGGTAAAGTTAAATGGAGAACCTTTCCCAGAAAGAGTGAATGGCAGTCGGTTGGAGCCATACACGGGTGGCCCGACTATCTGACTAGCCCACCGAAGTATAGTCTTAGTGCTCCAGGTAGCTGAAAGGAGGCGCGGGACTATAAACAGATGCAGGGAATGCAGGAGAAGATACAAGGAAGCAGTTCAGATACAACAGTCTCTAAACAACATGTGAAGAAGATACAACTAGCAGCTGCTCAGTGCACTGCTGATCTTGTAGCAGTTCAGACAGAGTTCGGAGGTCTCCACGCAAATATCTCTACACCAATAGATTGACTTGAGGGAAAGTCACGATGTTTGTGTTGGGGGTCTGTTGGGTGCGGGATCCCCAAGGCAAGTTGTAGGGATTAAAGCCTAGATTTTGACCAAATCCGATGTAAAGACTTTGCGTTTTGTGGGCACGGAGTGCGAAGATTTTAAATGAGTCATAGGGTTGTCCACCCTCATTTTCGTAATGTAATGTCAGCTTTCGAAATCTACCCATGGTCCGCGGACCATGGGATTGTATAAATAGAGTGAGGCTCTAAGTTGAAAAGAATAAAATGCTAGTCATGAATGAATGATGAAGAATTGAGTCTTATCTAAGTGTAGAGTCGAGTCTTTGGGTTGTAGAGTAGGAGAAGGCTTTGCAGCTGAGTGTATAGAGGCCTAGTAGTCCACAACTGAGTGCACGAACCCCTGCAGCTGAGTGTGCAGGGTGAGTCGAGTCTGTAACCTTTGGAGAAGTAATAAAGATAAGTTTTACATCATTTCTATGTATCATTTTCCTGTTTCGTGCATTGAATGTATCAGATATAAATTGGGTTTCTATTGTCTATATGATGTGTGAACTTATATGAATGTGTTGATAAGTTGAATATAAGATAAATTATCTGTTTATGCGAAGATAACTAACTGTTATAAGAAGATCAAGAAGATACAAGGTATAACTTTGGGAAGTAGCGTAGATTGCTGCTAGGTAGCGCAAAGTCATCTTAGCCCCTGGTGAGGGCTGTGCGATGGTGATTATAATAGATCATGAAGGTCTCATAGGTCAGGACAGTGCGCGAAGTGACCTGCACGAAGGTATTCATAGTTGGACTAAATCGACCTCTCAGACATCTCAAAGGTGTGAAAACTTGGTTCCAGCATCCCCCCATACTGCTTCAGGTGAGACCTCAGTCCACACTTGATGGGCTGTTACCGAAAGGGCCAGTAGTACAGGGATTTGTTTGGATAATTAACTATGAACCTGGGTCAGGCCCCCTCAAGACAACACTAAGATATGCTTAAAAATTGCACCCAACATCTCCCCCCAACTGAAGCAACTGCATGTCCTCATGCATAATCTTCAAGTACTTCTACTGTATCGCCGTTGTAAATCTGTCAAGTTATAAGCACTAGCAATATCTTCATCAATGGGTTTGTAGCCTTGAGTAGCCATCAACTGATGCGACCATGATTCCTCTTCATAATCATATAATTGGTAATGGGGCTGGTATTCTTCGACTGGAAGCCAAATCAAGGGATACTTAAATCTAAGCCATATCTAGAAGGCTTCCATTTATTTCACAATCTAGGCATATTCTGGAACCCGTGTAACAATAGCCACAAAATTAGGCAACCCGAAAGGGTCACACTCCTACAGACTTGCACTACCAACCTATGTAAGTTTAAGGAATTTAGTCAATGCTCGGCTCTTTAGTTGTGCAAATATGTTGAGTAAAAATCTGACAATCTTCCTCCTATAGATGGCTGATTGTTTCGTCATATCAGGGGTACTAAAAAACTTTCTAAATTCACGCCTCAATTCAGTAGCCATGCCTGGTTTTGTTCTTATCCACAAGGTTTCCTTCTCTTCATTGGTGTCAGATGACTTCATGGAAAAATACCATTCTACTTGATTTCTCATGAAAGAGATGAAGGCACACAACTGCAAGTCCCCCATGTAGGAGAAAATGTGTATAATCACATGCAACATAGCATATTCACAAATCATATTATGTAGAACAATCTCACAAAGTAAGCTTTGCTCAGCAAAATCACATGCATGCAAAACATCTAAAAAAGTCCAGGTAGAACTACCCAAATAAGGTCTATTCTCATAGATAGCTTTTAACTGAAACAAATAAAATCTTTCCCAAAGAAAGATTGGATAGGATGGGGAAGGCCTTCTACACCCTAACAGGTTCAGGGTGAGTCTATACAACTTATCTTTATCATCTATTACATCTTGAACTTTCTACTATAACTGATGCACAACTCGTTCCTCCTTTTCCTTCTCAGTTTTCTTCCTTTCCCATCTTGTCTAATCTTCCCTCAACTTCCTCTTAGCCCAATATTGTTTGAGAGTATTTACAACTTTTTGATGCTCCTCTAGTGATATCACTCCCTTTCGTAAAAGAGAGTGCCAACTGCTTCCATCTCTGTGTAATTCTGATATCAACAAAAGTTTTTCTGAACACCATCCTACTTCAGGACCTAGCGTTCTCTCACATGCAACATCAAGAGGGGGTTTAACAACATATCGAGATTCAATTTGTTCTACATCAGCTACTGGTTTTTGTGTAACAACAACTTCATCAACATGTTCTTGTGCATTAGCTCTTACCTCTTCTTCCTGAGGGATCTCTACCTCAATTGTTAGTTCTTATGTAATAGCAGTATTGTCGACAGGTTCTTGTGTCTCGATTTTCAGGTCAATCACCGTGGGATGTTCCATTTCAGCTACTAGTTCTTGTGTAACAGCAATGTCGTCAACGAGTTCTTGTGTAACAACTTCCTAGGGTTCAGTTTGGGTTTCTATTGAGATGGTACTTGCAGCACAAAAGTTATACTCGGTTGTTGCTAAATTCTTGGCACATGTTGTACATACATAACTAGGTGTAGTTTATGTTCTCATCTTATCAACAAACTCTACCAAAGTATCTAGATCAGAGACCCTTGTTTCTACTTTACTATCCTCTAATTGCTACCTTAATTCTTTATTTTCTTTTTCTAATTTTTCAATTTTATACAAAGGTTTTGGATCTTGTCCTTACCTCATAAAGGAACCTCTTCAAAATGGGCTTTTTCTTCTTCTTTTTTCTCCCTTGTGTCCTTATAATTGCTTGACCTCTTTTTAGATGGAGGCAGGGGCTATGGTTGGGTGCTGACTTTGACCCTCCTTTTTGGTGTCCTGCCACCTATTGGATTTTCTAGTGATATTTTCTTGATTCTGATTCTAGAGGATTGCCTTTGCTCGTTAGTCACCCCAGCTTCCTTTGGAGCATCAGAGGGGGCTTCAACTTGCTTCTAGCATGAATTCCTCGTATTTATGCTCGTAAACTCTTCCCAGCTCCAGCCTTAGAATTCTAGGGTGTCCATTATGTTTAATTTTATAAGGTCATGATTTGTGACACAAGTTTTCGGATGCGAAGCAACCTTCATAGCATAAAACATATGCTTCAAGTTCTCTAATAGGAAATATGGAAGTTTAACTAATTACTTGTATCAGAGATGGTTTAACAATGGGAAATGATAATTAAACACTATTGTCATCCGTCCTTCACAAGTAATGTATTTAATAATGTATAAGGAAACATCTCCCCATGGTTGAGGAAAAGAAAATCGGTCAATTCCCCTGCCCTTCTTCTCTAATTGTTCCTCCCCTTGTAGACATTCTGCCTTGAGGGAAAGATCATTGAATTTCTAGCTAAACCCTCTTTTTCCTTCAGATTGCAATGTTGATATTCTAGCAATTACTTCTTCAGTGACTTCTAACTTCAACCTCCTAACCTCCATCTGATTCCTGCTCAAATTATTGGAAAACTCTAGGGAAACAGTTTCTTCCGACACTTTGAGTCGTTCGAAGAATTCAAACCATCCTACCTCTTTAAAAATCTGGCATGCCTCCGGGAAATTCTCCAATGCTTCTGTGGTATTGGGCTCGTACCTAAATGCTTATCCTCCCATCTCTACTTTAGACAATACCCTCTATGCTATGTCCACTTTCTCTTCTGAGAATGATGTGAAATGAAGATGCAATGCTTCGTTGGGATAGATATTTGGGTAGTAAAAGCAGGGATGTCAGATCAGGGGATTGTACGATATGTGTTATGGTCTCATTACTAATCCAGGGTCATGGAAATCTGTCTTAAATGTAATTTAAACCTATAGCACGACTGACATAAAAATATGACACTGATTGCAGGATTTGCCAATGATTACAAGGTCTGTCACTTTAAGTCTCATTTAAATTACATATTCCAAAATTATTAACCTCCCCTTGAGCTTTAATGTGTCGGCCATCCTCGGTCATTAGATGGAACATCATATTAATTTTCGTAATCCTTAAATAAAGAAAATCAATATACCTTTCGAATGATTCACCGATGGTGATGTGGTGGAAAAGCACTGGTGACATGATTGATTCCGGTGGAAAAATCTTGGTGATATCTTTTATTAAGGTAGACGATTGTGTCCAATTCATTGTTACCGATTGTTAGCTATTACATGTGTAAAAACATATGTAATTGCTAATTCTACTATTTACAACAAAACTCTTATTTACAATACTTTGAAAATATTTTAAAGAAAGAAGGAAAATACTTAAGCATGTAACAACATAAGATAACATGTATGAAATAAATGATGTTGTTATTGGGAAAAAAACATGTAACAATCACCACATAGTGGTTTTCAACTATTACCATTATCTGCTTGTGCCCCTATAAGAGGTTTTCATAGAATTTTTTTTATTTATATATTATTATTTTATTTTATTAATTTTTTACTCTTTTTTTTGTTTTTTGTGTTTTGTTTTTTTTTGTTTTGGTGTATCAGCCGCCAACAGAGTTGGTTTTTAGCTATTACAATTATTTAGGATTAAAAATTTGGTAGCGTAGGAGAACTTTCCCCTACTCCTATAATTTGAAGATTAGATTCTGAGACAATGTTGAAAAATGAATCCTTTGAAGCTGGTTTGTGATATAATCGAAGAAGATGCCCATTATCAAGTAATGGTGTCCTAGCATTGTCAGTGGTGACTAAATTCAAAGTCCCATTGTCAAAGACCGTGTCAACTTCATAAGGACCTAGCCATCTGGTGCAGAGCTTCCCCCTGAAATCCTTGAATCGCAAATCATATAGTAGAGCCCAGTCTTCTTTCCAAAACACCTTTAACCCTCTGTTACTGGATGATATCTGTTTTCTGAATGGAAGCCAACCACTTCTCATCAAGGTCATTTAGTTGATTTAACCATTGTTTTTGTTTTGTAGCCAAATCTAGATTCACTTGTAGTGTTGTTCTCAGTGTCTTTGTTTTGAAATCTATGGGAAATAAAGGATTTTTACCATAAAATAATTCGTATGGTGAGAATCCTGTAGTGTTCCTCCATGTAGTCATGTATGCCCACATTGCTTCTGACAATTTATTAGCCTAATTCCTCCAGTGGCTAGCCACAATCTTGGTAATATTTCCCTCAATAACCTTATTGGTGCTTTCCACTTGGCCATTTTCCTATGGATGATAAGGTGAAGTAATCCTATGATAGATTTTGTATTTCTTAACTAGCTTCTGGATCAAATGAGATGTGAATTGTGGCCCTTTGTTTGTCACTATTTCCTGGGGAACCCCAAAGAAAACAAAAATGTCTTCAAACAAAAAGTCTGAAACAACATGTTCTGTGGCTCTGGTTAGTGCTTTTGCTTCAACCCACTTTGTCACATAATCTGTGCAGACTAGGATGTAGGAATTTTGTTGAGATGGAGGATTAATTGGCCCTACAAAATCCAAGGCCCACTTATAAAATTTCTCTAAAACTATATGAGGGTGTAACGACATCTCATATGACTGGAGCGGTTGACCCATTCTCTGACAGTTGTCACTACCTTTCACAAATTTCTTTACGTCCTGAAATATAGTAGGCCAATAGTACCATGTTGAAAGTACCTTATACCCTGTCCTTTTATCTGCAAAGTTCCCCCCACAAGGTTCTTCGTGATATGCTTTAATCAAATATTTCATCCTCCCTCACACAATGCCGATCTGATGATCTGGCCTAGTGTGATATAGGTTTCCTTCGATCCAAGAGTATCTTGCACTTTGTTGAGCAACTCTTTTCTTCTCATGCGAGGATAGGTGTTGTGGGAAGATTCACACAAAAAGATAATTAGTTATGTCTTCACACCATGGTGATTGAGTTGAAATAGAAAAAAGGTATTCATCGGGAAAATAATCTTCAAAAAGCATGCATTCATCACCAATAGTCAAACTAGAAAGAAAATTAGCTACTACATTGTATTTCCTAAGTTTATCTAGGATTATTATATCAAATTCATGTAACAACAATAACCAACGTGTAACCCTACCATTGGTGACTAGTTTATTCATTAAAAAATGAAAGGAAAAGTGGTCAATGTGTACAAACACTTGATATCTTGTAATGTAGTGTCAAAGTTTGTTGATGGAATGCACTACTGCAAGAAATTATTTTTCCGTCACAGTGTAATTTAGTTTAGCAGGGGTAAAATTCTTGCTTATGTAATAGATGGCATAAGGCTTTCTATCCTCCAGCTGAACCAACAAAGCTCCCACAACAGTATCAGATGCATATGTGGTTATATGAAATGACAAAATCCAGTTTGGTGCTCGCAAAACATGGGCTGTTGATACACACTTTTCAATTCTGTAAAGGCTTGCTTGCATTTCCCTATCTAAATGAATTCCACATCTTTAACAAGTAGAGAAAATAAAGGGGATACAATTCTTGAAAGATTTTCTATGAACCTTATCTAATACCCTGCATGTCCCAAAAAACTCCATACCTCTTTTTGTGTTTTGGGAACTGGAATTTTCAAAATTACCTCTATCTTAGCATGGTCTACTTTAATTCCATCAGCAGAGATAAAATGTCCCAACACAATTCCTTCATTCATCATCATGCACCATTTTTCTATACTTAAAGAAATATTAGTTTGTACACATCCTTCTAGTACTTTTTCAACATTAACTAATGTTGTTTCAAAGGCTTTGCGATAAGGTGTAAAGTCATCCATGAATACTTCTAAACAGTCATGCAACAAATCTAAAAATATTCCCAATATCTCCCTTTTGAAAGTTGTTGGTGCATTACATAATCCAAAAGGAAGAACTCTGTATGAAAAGGTTCCCCAAGGTCAGGTAAAGGTGGTTTTATCCTAATCTTCTAAGGAAATTTGTGTCTGTTTGTAACCACTAAACCCATCTAGAAATAAAAAGAATTTCTTTCCAGAAAAGGTATCAAGGACTTGGTTTATGAATGTAAAGGGAAATGGTCCTTTTGGTGGCCTTGTTAAGTTCTCTATAATTTACACAAACTCTCCACTTTTCATTCCTTTTAGGGACAATGACAAGTGTGGATACCCAGAGCCTATCAGAAATTGGATAAATGAAGTTAGCATTTAGGAGTTTTTGATATTCTTCTTTGACTACCTCCTTAAGTGTTGGGTTCATACGTCATTGTGGCTATCTAACTGGATTGAAACCCTCTTTTAAATAGACATGGTGAGTGCACAGGTTAGGATGAATTCCTTTCATATCCATGTAATCCCACACAAATGCCTTTTTATACTTCTGTAACAACTGTAACAACATTTTGTTTTGTTTGGGAGTGAGGGTTGGGTTAACATTCAGATGCTTACCTAGTTCTATTTCAACTGAGCCGCTCTTGATGTTCAAATTTATATTCATATGTTCAAAGCTCAAATCCTCCACAACCTCTTCCTCGTACAAGTCCTCAATAGAAGTAATGGAAATATGATTACTGATAAAACCATTTATAATATCATCATCTATCTCATCCTTAAAGTATTGAGCTTTACCGAGGGTAAGAAGTGGCTGGGAGTTATCTAATTCAGGTTCGAACTCATCCCAAAAGGGGTTTCCCAACTCCCTACTTGGCTTTGTAGGGGGATAAAGGTTGAGGTTTTTCATATCCTGACCATCTGAAATTGTCATACAACCTGACCTACAACCTATAAATGCATCCGCAGTGGCCAACCAGGGTCTTCCCAGGATCAAGGGATGCCCCCCTAAATTTGATTTGGGTTGCAAGATAAGAAAATATGTTGGATATCTCTAGGAATCCAATATAATAACTACGTATTATAATACCCCTTTTGGTTTAATATGAGACATGTCTACTAATTCAAGTACGATAGGTGTTTGTATCAGCCTATGCAAACCTTGGATGGTAAAGAATTCTTTAGTAATTACGTTAATTTTTCCCCCTAAATAAATTAGTGTATTTGGGATGGGCGTCTCATGAATGTCAATGGTAATTGTAGGATTCATTGGATCATTATATTTAGTCAACAAAGACTGGCCGATCATTAATTATGATAATTTCCCCATCACATGGATAGTGACGAGGTCTTTAGGCTTTCCTCTAGGTTTTTTAACACACGGGTCCCTTATTGTCTTTGCATAGATGGGAATGTCCTTGATAGGTTGTAGTAGGGGAATCCTAATGTGTATATTTTTCAAATCTTTGAGAAAATTGGAGCGAGGATATGAAGTCATCCTAGTTTCTGATAATATTTGCGAATATAAAGGGTCCTTAATTACTGTAACAACTGGGTCAAATGATACAGATGTCCCAACATTATTTGGGTTAGCTATGATAGGTGTAACATAATAACCTTGACATGTTTTAGTAGTCTCGTGAGAGTCCCTAGGACCGTCCTTAAGATATTCACATTCTTCCTTAGTGATAACAAGAGAGGCTTTTACTACTTTTCCCAATCGTAGATGGATTTCATTACATTAAACGGGAGTGATGTAGTAAGATTGGAAGGAAGTAGGAGATTCTAAAGCCTGGGCTGCCTTATTATTTGTGTTAGGATTAGGTTGTACAATTAATTGGGGCCGTATGGGAGGTGTAGCAGTAGGTCTTGAGAGAGGTGGAAACTGCAATTGTTGTTGCATTGGTAACGTAGAAGGGGTTGGACCTAAATAATTTCCGCTCCAATTTTGGGGCCTATAATATGGATGAGATGGAGGGTATTGGAAAGGTGGAGAGGGATAATATTGGTTCGATGGTGAGGAAAACTGAGTTGGAGGAGGAGACAAATATTTCCATGGAATTTTTTGTGCATTATATACATTATTACATGGATTAAAGGAAAAATATTGGGACATACCTGGACCCTGGTGGTCGTGGCTACTAAGGCTTCCTGGACCCAATGAAGTAGGAGGACTAGACTTCCTCACTTGATTCCTTGATCACTACTTTTAGTCTAGGAAGCTCCAGACAATAGCCTGTAAAATGGTCTAAATCACAAATGTTGCACAAGATGATGTTATCAACTTTATAATCCCTTAAGTAATGTTTATCCTTACATTTCAGGCAAAATATAGCCAAATATTTCTCGACTTCATCCTGTGCCTTTTTTACTTGTGCAAATGTCAGTTGGGTAGATAAAGTACTGAGGAGCTTAGTATTAAGATTCTCAAACAAGTTCCCGATCTCGTCTCTAGGCACACCTCCATTTGCAGGTTTTTGTATTCAAACGGAGGCGTCCTGTGTCATGCTTCTTCTTCGTGATGATCCTCTCGAGAATCTTAAGCAGTGTTTAATTGTCTCCTCAAATGATTCTCGAGATATATCTCCCTTCCCTAGTAGATTCAATGTATCCAGGCATTGATCTCTCATTCCCAGTATGAATATAGTTTTCAGGATTTCCAGATCCAAATCACTATGTTTAGATCTCTACAGATTATAGTGGAATCACTCCACGTAATCGTCCAAACTTTCTTCTTCTTTTTGTGTCATCCTGAATATTTCTTCCCTCAAGTCCTTGGTCCGACAATAGTCCTAATATTTTGATAGAATGGTAGTTTTCATATCTCCCCATGTTCGAATAGTAGCAGAGCCTAGTCCCATGAACCATCTTAATGCTCCTCCCTTTAGAGTAGCAGGGAATAATTTCAGTTTCTGAGCATCCAAAGTATAATCATAGTTCCCGCACAAGACATAAAATTAAAACAAGAATGTATCAGGATCTTCTACAGCCATTCCTTGAAAAGATGGAAGAGTTGATAAAGGAATGTTTTTCATGGGAGCTTCGCCCCTTATATCACCTATTGGGAATTCAAAAGTGGTAACAATGGCATTCGTCCTAGTATTGTTATTGTCTCCCATTATAGATTCCCCTGTTTGTTGTTTTGATAAGTAAAAGAATATTTTTCCAATTCTGGCTCTTGGTTCTCCCCACTAGTTTCTCCTTGGCCTTCAGATCCAAAGTTTCGACCATTAGTTTCTCCCTGCGGTTCTGATTTGAATCTATAGATTTAGGACTATATATACTAGTTTGAGGGTGATGAGGTCCTAAGACGGAGGAACCATATGCTTATGAACTTAATATGGGAGTAATAGATTTTTGTGGTCCTGTTTTTCTTGTATCCCTCTGTGAATTTGACTGTTCTCTCTCTACTTTTGAAATTATTCCCTGGATGAATGTTTTCCTCCCTTAATCTGTGCTTTTCTTGTTCCTTTTACAACCCATTTTTCCTGTAGATTTATTTGAGTTATTATGTTTTGTGTCTCTTCTGTTCATACACTCTACAAATGGAACTTATGTGTAATTATTTCACACTCCAAGTGCCTTAGTTATTATAGTGGTGAGCCTGCTCAGGTATGTTAGAGCGATGCAGAGGTTTTTACCTATCGTATTACTAACCAATGTCTGTAAGACTGAGGACACTTCTAAAAAAAGAAATTCAAAAGTTAACACACCCTAAGTGTTCTAATGATCATAGTGGTGAGCCCGCTTAGGTATGTTAGAGCGATGTGCAGGTTCTTATCTCTTACCTTACCGCCCAACACCTGTGCATAAGAGACACTATACTAACAAAACACACTGGCTAACTGTATTGTCAACTGATTTCCTTGACAACGGCACCAAAATGTTGTGTGGTTTAATCACTGTTTAATATGACTGGACCACAAGAATTTAATTATCAACTTGGGTAAGTCTATTTATTTCAAAAGTTTTTACACTATCTATGCCAATACATAACAACCAGAGAAAGAAATGAAAGAGAATATCATTGAACACAATTGCAAAACTTAAAGCATTCATGTAGAAATTAGAAATACATTCTACAAGAATGAAATTCACTCATCACACTTTATGTTTTTCTCAAAGAACAAACGTGCCACACATCATTAATAAAAGTGTATCAACTCATTAAATATTATAGTTCTAACCAATCATGTGTAACAACATATAATGAATCTGAAAACAGAAGTGCATTAGCACTACGATTCCTACAACAACATTATTGAATCCACACTTAAAAGAAACACAAACTACATAGCTAATCTACTACTACTGCAATCCCTGATAAAGAGGAGGGCCCTTCCTCCCTAGCAGGGTGCAAGGATGAAATGGAAACTAGTTAAAAAATCAACACGAGATTTGTATGAGCATCACTAGAAGTGTTCTATATTAAAAATGACCGGAAATTACAATATCAAAATGTTGATTCTGTTCCTATGTTGCCATTCCCTTTTCATGGAACTGAACCTTTTTATAAATTTTATGTTGGCATTATGATTCTAGTTTGGCTCTATGGTACAAGTGTTGTACTTGATGGCAGCTCACTCAAGTGGAAAAATTCTGTTCAGGCTCTCAAAATGATGGAAAATAAGAGGTTCGCAGGTGCATCATTCAAAAGGTGCGGACCCGTAGGTTCGCCGTCCAAAAAGTGCGGACATACCCGCAGGTTATCCGTTCATAAGGTGCGGTCCCTCAGTTCATTCACTCCAATGCAGAGAAGCACGCTCATGTGGGGTTTCTTATGTTTGGCTCTTGGTATTTAGCCCATCTTTTACGATCCTATGGTTTTGGCCTGTGGTATAGGATCTAATTTATTGAACCCCGTTTGGATCCCTTGTATTGATTTTTGATGGTTTTGTCCCATGGTGTGGATAAGGGTTTGACTATAAAAAGGGGAAGGAGATCCCTTGGCTAGACACTTGTGAAAATAGAATATCTTAAGATCTGAAATTTTGGGTGTTTGGTTTTAAAAAGCTAAGATCTAAATCAAGGATAAATCTTAAGGCGAATCTATTGATAAGTCGTGAACTCTTGGGCGCATGATCAGATCTGTGGATCTGACTGATTGTGGCACATTGGAGGTCTGTTAATTTGGCCCTAATCAGAGGTTCGCAGGTGATACACGGCGTAGGTGCAGGGGTATGCAATGCAGGAGAAGACACAGTGCGGGGGTACGTAGCGCATCAGAAGGCGCAGTGCGAGGTACGCAACATAGAAGAAAGCAAAGTGCGGAGATACGCAGAGGCACAGAAGGAACAGTGTGGAGGTACGCGGTCTGACACACAGTGAAGTGTGTATCTAAGTTGAGGTATGTAGTTCAGCAAAAGGGGAAGGTGCAGTGGTACGCAGAGCAGCAGAAGGATACAGTGCGGATCTGCGTAGTTCAGGCATAGAAAGGCTGCGGATATCTGCAGGTTTATATTGGTGAAGTTGCGGACCTATCTTGAAACATTTATTGGTTGTCTTTTATCTATTGTTGCAGAGTTCTGGGTTTAGATTTCTGGTATTACTTTTCTGTTTACATCATTTTGAGTAGTTGGGTGATTCATTGGATGTATAAGGAGATTGGGTGATTTGTATGTACTTGATGATTATTTGATCTTCTTGGATCCAGTCTGAAAATTAATGAAACGTGGTCCTTAAAGAAGTAAAGGGGGTTGTAGCTCCCTTCCAGGAGAGACTGGAAAATGAGAGAGAGTTGTAGCTCTCTGCAGGTTGCAGCCTGCGTACTAGTAAAGGACTGCACCAGTACAAAATCCTTGTAAAATAAGTTTCTAATTGAAAGAAGATAGAGACATATTGCAGCAGGTGGTTTTCACCCACATTGGGTTTCCACCTTATATCTGGTGTTCTTTGGTGTGCTTATATATTTTTCTTGTTCTTGTTAATTATTATATGGTACTGACATACAAATTAATGATCAGTATCTGAAGAATAAATTAAAGTATAAATCTGGAAGGCATATTGAAAAGAATTTAATAATACTGATTCACCCCCCCTCTCAATATTATTTCCAACAATTGGTATCAGAGCAGGTTCTCCAGAAGAAGCTTGATCGCTTGAAGAAAGATCTTGCATCATGAGCAACTACGAGAGGGAAGCATCAATCAGGCCACCGATTTTTGATGGGACAAATTTCGTTTATTGGAAGGTAAGAGTTACTGCCTATCTTCAATCTCTTGGTACAGAAGTCTGGGATATCATAGATACAGGGTATACTTTTCCTTCAGCAACTCCTACAGATCCGGCTGAGAAGAAAAAATATGGAACAAATGCAAACGCGGTCAATACTCTATTAGGATGCCTATCTCAATCAGAATTTGTCAAGGTAATGCAGTTTAGATATGCAAAAGAGATATGGGACAAGATTGTTCTGAGCTATGAAGGAGATGATCAGGTAAAAAGAGCAAAACTTCAAACCCTTAGGATTCAGTATGAAAATCTCAGGATGTATAATGATGAAAGTGTGGCTAACTATTTTCTTCGTGTAGATGAGATTGTTAATTGTATGAAAAATTTGGGTGAAGAAATAAAAGAGGCTGTTGTGGTTGAAAAAGTTCTAAGATCTTTGTCCCCTAGGTTTGAATCTAAAGTTTCTGCTATAGAAGAAAAATAGAATCTACAAATCCTTAAAATGTCATAGCTGCACGGAATTCTAACTGCTTATAAAATGAGGAAAGGAGGTCCATCAGACAGGAGAGAAGCTGCCTTCAAGGCTTCAGGCAAAGGCGAGTACTACGAGTCAGGACACGTGTCAGAAGAAGAAGAAGAATCAAATTTTTTCAGAAATCTTCAACGGGGTACTGGACGGTTTCAAGGTAAGTTACCTTTCAAATGCTTTTCTTGTGGAAGAGTCAGTCACTATGCTGCCAAATGTCCGCACAAGGATAAGGTTGACAAAGGGAAGGAACCTGTTAGATGGAACAAGAAACAGAATGCAACTAAGAAAAGTTACTACACTCATGAAGATAGTGATGGCCTATCAAATAGTGACGAAGATGAACGAGGTAATGATTATAAACTTTTAATGGCTTTTGAAGATGATGATTACATGGATGCTATAGATGCGGATGACTTTTATGAAGAGATTTCTAGACTCAAGACATGTTTAGAAGAAAATAATGTGATCATTGATACTCTGTAATTTCAACTTGATGAAAAAGAAAAATCTCTTGAAAATTTAGAATGTGAAATTGTTGGCCTTAGAAAATAAATTGAGAAAACAAAGGTTCTTAATCTTAAGTTTGTTAAAGGATCTGAAACTCTGGATGAGATTATCAATGTACAACGTTCTCCTCTAATTAAGACAGGTCTGGGTTATAATGGAGAAACATCTCAAGCATCCACCTAAAAGAGTTATCTTGATGCAGCAAGGAGGAATGAGCAAAAGCCCAATGGAGATCATCAGGTAAAGCAGGGACGAATTACATCAAGAACAAACAGAGACTACCAGTTAAACCAGGGGCAATCCATCTTAAGGGTGAACAAAAGCTACAACCAGCCACAGGTAAAAACTTCTCAATTTGCTTCAAGAATGGATGACAGTAGAAATTACAATCATTTGGCTGGTAGATTTGATAATCGTAGAAGTTTCTTCAATGGTCAATGTTTCTCTTGCCATAACTTTGGCCACAAAGCAGCTCAATGTGTTGCCTATAAGACAATCATGACCAGAGAATCTAAAAAACAAAGAAGTATGACCGAGATTACGAAAAGGACCTATAACAACTTTTCAGCCCTTGAAAATGAAATTGAATGTTCTATTTGTAATAACTTCGGTCATGAAGATTCTGAATGCAGGAGCAGGTTTCGGCAGACAAAGGAACAAGCCTCAAACACCCGAACATGGAGAATAAAGGAACCACAACCAGAAAGATGTGGGATAGCTTTTTATGCAGAAGGACAGGAAAATCTATGGTACATCGACAGCGGATGTTCGAAGCATATGACAGGTGATAAAGAAAAACTTGAATCATATACTGCTTTAGAAAAGGGTAAGAAATTCTCTTTTGGAAATGATACGCCTGCAGCCATAAAAGAAAAAGGCACTGCTCATTTGAAAGAAAAGGTCAAAGCTGGAAATGTTTTGTATGTTGATGGCTTGAAGCATAATCTACTGAGTGTCAGTCAGATGTGCGATCAAGGAACCGAGGTAATATTTCGATCAAATGGATGTAGTGTTCGTGATCTCGATACAGGAAAAACAGTGATCAAAGGCATAAGAACTCCAAATAATCTATACATGTTTGAAGAAGGATAACAATAATGCTATTTAAGCAAGGATGATGAACATTGGTTATGGCACCAAAGGTTGGGGCATCTAAGCTTTTCACAATTAAGGAAAGCATGCAAATACCAGGCAGTTCGTGGTCTTCCAGATATCAAAATTCTAGACAATCATGTCAGTTTGGTAAGAAAATCAGAACTAACTTCCCTGAGAAGGAAGGATCAGCCAGCAGGCCTCTTGAACTAGTCCATACAGATGTATGTGGTCCATTTAGGACAAGGTCACCTCGAGGAGAAGAATACTTTATGTTATTCATTGACGACTTCTCAAGGATGGTTTGGTTGGGACTTATGAAACACAAGGACGAAGCATTCAAAAAATTCAAATCTTTCAAAGCCTTGGCTGAAAACAAATCAGATCGCAAAATTAAGTGCCTCAGGTCCGACAGAGGTGGGGAGTTTACCTCAAATGAATTTTTTGATTTCTATGAAGAACATGGAATAAGAAGGGAATTCTCTACAGCTAGGACTCCTTAGCAAAATGGAGTGGTGGAAAGGATGAACAGAACGGTCCAACAAATGGCTTGTGATATGCTTGATGAGTCTGGGGCTCCCTCAATCTTCTGGGGTGAAGCTGCATTTGCTGCGGTTGTTATTCTCAACAAAACAAATGTCCGAGTGAACAACACTCAAACTCCTCATGAGCTCTGGTATGGTGAGACTCCTTCGGTAAAGCATTTCAAAACTTTTGGGAGCAAATGCTATATTAAGAACATTGATGAACAGCTTGGCAAACTTGAACCTAGAGCAGATGAAGGCATTCTCCTTGGTTATTCTCCCCACAACAAAGCATATAAGTGTTACAATAAAAGACTTGGAAGAATTGTTGACAACATTGATGTAGTGGTTGATGAAAAAGGATACATCCCTAGGCAAGTAAATCATGAAAATATCGAAGAAGATGAAGACTACTCTCCAAATCAGACAAATGATGAAGAAGAACCTCAAGAGGCACCTGAGGAGCAAATAAGGACAGAAGAGAAGACTCCATCTAGGTACGTTCAAAAGAATAATCCAGAATCTCATATTTTGGGGCATAAAGAAGCAGGTGTACAAACAAGAAGAACAATTGCAGAAGACTCAAGCTATTCGGCATTGCTCTCCTCCACTGAACCACAAAATGTAAGAGAGGCTTGCAAAGATGAATGCTGGGTCAAGGCGATGGATGAAGAACTTGAGCAGATCGAAAAGAACAACACTTGGGAGTTGGTTCCTAGACCAAAAGATAAGAATGTCATAGGGACAAAATGGATCTTCCAAAATAAGTTGAATGAAAATGGAGAATAATTAGAAACAAGGCTAGACTTGTGTGTAAAGGGTATTCTCAACAAGAAGGAATAGACTTTTAAGAAACTTTTGCTCCTGTTGCTAGACTTGAGGCCATCCAATGTTCCTTGCTCTCTCAAGCTTTCAGAAGTTCAAAGTTTTTCAAATGGACGTGAAATCAGCCTTTCTGAATGGGGACTTAGAAGAAGAAGTGTACATTGAGCAACCAGATGGGTTCATCCTTGGGAATGATCCAAATCTTGTATGCAGACTAAAGAAGGCTCTCTATGGTCTTAAACAGGCTCCAAGGGCTTGGTACTACCGTTTGGACAAATATCTTCATCAACAAGGTTTTTCAAAGGGATCAAGAGATAGCAATCTTTACATAAAAATTGAAAATGACAAATTACTAATACTTGTTGTGTATGTAGATGATATTATCTTTGGCAGCAATGAAGAAGCTATGAGTCAAAGCTTTGCCTTGGTGATGCAAAAAGAATTCAAAATGTCTTTTCTTGGAGAACTGACATATTTTCTTGGATTGCAAATCCAACAAAATGAAGGTGGAATCTTCTTGTCTCAAACCAAGTATCTCAAGCAGATTTTGAAGAAATATGGCATGGAAGATGCAAAACCAGTATGTACCCCCATGGTCACAGGATGTAGCCTCAGTGAAAATGATGAATCAGTGGCAGTGCATCAACCAACCTACAGATCTATGATTGGAAATCTACTTTATTTAACAGGTACCCGACCAGACATCATGCATGCAGTGGGAATAGTTGCAAGATTTCAGGCAAATCCAAAGGAAACTCATATTTAGGCAATGAAGAGAATTTTTAAGTACCTTCAAGGAACTCAAAACTATGGCTTATGGTATCCTAGAGATACAGATCTCACACTTCATGCTTATACAGATGCAGATTGGGCCGGAAGCGTAGATGACAGGAAGAGCACAAGTGGTGGTGCATTCTTTATGGGCTCCAGATTAGTATCTTGGTTTAGCAAGAAATAGAGTTCGATTGCTTTATCTACAGCTGAAGCGGAATATGTGGCTGTTGTATCTTGTTGCACTCAACTCCTTTGGATGATGCAGAGCTTGCAAGATTTTTAGATCACTTGTACTCCACCTATCTCCATCTTATGTGACAATACAAGTGCAATCAGCATTTCAAAGAACCCAGTCATGCATTCAAAGACCAAGCACATACCGATCAAGTATCACTTTCTCAGGGAACAAGTGCTTGAACAAAAGGTCAAGTTAGAGTATGTTCCTTCTAAGGAACAAGTTGCTGATATTCTCACCAAACCATTGCCCAAGGAGACCTTTGAATACCTCAGGAAAAAGATAGGGGTTGTTGATGCATCATCCTGTTGTTGAATCTCATCTGTTTCAGAGATTGTTGGTTGTATGCAAGTTTCATATGGGGTATACGCGTACATTTGCTGGGTTGCGGATTGGTCGAAGATCGAATGGCATAGGTTCAGGGGGAGCATATAATGCATTGTTGGCATTATGGTAGAAGATCTTGGAGGAAGTACAAAAGGAGATCATGGATGATGATCTGAATAGTGCTGCAATATGTCTCTATCTCTTTCATGGTCAATTATGGTGTTTGATGGATTATGGTTCTTCTTGAAGAAATTTCTTTCCTTTTGTAGATCTGGCTTATAGTCAAGGGGAGCATGTTCTCAGGGGGAGTATAACTCTTTGCCCTTGATGTCAAAGGGGGAGAATGACGTTGAGGATCTTGAGGTTGCCATCAAGTCCAAAGGGGGAGATTATTGGCATTATGATTATGGTTTGGCTCTATGGTACAGGTGTTGTACTTGATGGCAACTCACTCAAGTGGCAAAATTCTGTTCAGGCTCTCAAAATGATGGAAAATAAGAGGTTCGCAGGTGCATCATTCAAAAGGTGCGGACCCGCAGGTTCGCCGTCCAGAAAGTGTGGACATACCCGCAGGTTATTCGTTCATAAGGTGCGGTCCCCTAGTTCACTCACTCCAATGCAGAGAAGCGCGCTCATGTGGGGTTTCTTATGTTTGGCTCTTGGTATTTAGCCCATATTTTATGATCCTATGATTTTAACCCGTGGTATAGGATCTAATTTATTGAACCCCGGTTTGGATCCCTTGTATTGATTTTTGATGGTTTTGTCCCATGGTGTGGATAAGGTTTTGACTATAAAAAGGGGAAGGAGATCCCTTGGCTAGACACTTGTGAAAATAGAATATCTTAAGATCTGAAATTTTGGGTGTTTGGTTTTAAAAAGCTAAGATCTAAATCGAGGAGAAACCTTAAGGCGAATCTATTGATAAGTCGTGAACTCTCGGGCGCATGATCAGATCTGTTGATCTGACTGACTATGGCACATTGGAGGTCTGTTAATTTGGCCCTAATCAGAGGTTCGCAGGTGATACACGGCGTAGGTGCGGGGGTACACAGTGCAGGAGAAGACGCAGTGCGGGGGTATGCAACGCATCAGAAGGCGCAGTGCGAGGTATGCAGCGCAGAAGAAAGCAAAGTGTGGAGATACGCAGAGGCACAGAAGGAACAGTGCGGAGGTACGCAGTCTGACACACAGTGAAGTGTGTATCTGAGTTGAGGTACGCAGTTTAGCAGAAGGGGAAGGTGTGGTGGTACGCAGAGTAGTAGAAGGGTACAGTGCGGATCTGCGCAGTTCAGGCACAGGAAGGTTGCGGATATCTGCAGGTTTATATTGGTGAAGTTGCGGACCTGTCTTGAAACATTTATTGGCTGTCTTTTATCTATTGTTGCAGAGTTCTGGGTTTAGATTTCTGGTATTACTTTTCTATTTACAGCATTCTGAGTAGTTGGGTGATTCATTGGATGTATAAGGAGATTGGGTGATTTGCATGTAATTGATGATTATTTGATCTTCTTGGATCCAGTCTGAAAATTAATGAAATGTGGTCCTTAAAGAAGTAAAGGGGGTTGTAGCTCCCTTCTAGGAGAGACTGGAAAATGAGAGAGAGTTGTAGCTCTCTGCATGTTGCAGCCTGCATACTGGTAAAGGACTGCACCAGTACAAATCCTTGTAAAAGAAGTTTCTAATTGAAAGAAGATAGAGACATATTGCAGCAGGTGGTTTTCACCCACATTGGGTTTCCACCTTATATCTGGTGTTCTTTGGTGTGCTTATCTATTTTTCTTGTTCTTGTTCATTATTATATGGTACTGACATACAAATTAATGATCAATATCTGAAGAATAAATTAAAGTATAAATCTGGAAGGCATATTGAAAAGAATTTAATAATACTGATTCACCCCCCCCCCCCTCAGTATTATTTCCAAAAGTTTACAATCCCCAAAAGTTAGGGAACATATCAGTTATGAGAATCTCACGATTCTCATGCTGATCATTATTAAGAGAAAAATAGAAAGAATCAAAAACAATTTCCTAATAAAAGACCAGTTCAAGTTACACCATATCCACAATCATAACCATTTAGATCCTTTGACCATCCATAGATAATTCATGATTCTTGACAACTGTCTTTGAAGACAGCAACCACGGTCTTTGGCAGTTGTGGTGTAACAGAAACTCGAGGTGTAACAACAAAACATTGGAGTGTAACAACAAATCCTCGAAGTGTAATAATGGGTAAAAACAACAGCTACTCATCCTTAGTCCTTAGTTGTAGGCAACACCTGAAAGAAGAATAACTAGAAAAATTCTTCCACAATTACCTTGGTTAGCCATCTCAAAAAGATATCACTTCATTCAATATTTAACAAAAGATGGCAAAGTAATATGTTGAGAAAGGATTGCTCTTATAACAAGGGAAAATGGTAATTGGGACATAAATTTCATAGCTTTAGAGAGATATAATGATAAAAAAATGGGGAAATAGGTGTCTAAGATATGCTTAAAAACCGCGCCCAACATTAATGGAGGTCCAAGGCAAATTCGTAGGTAATTCCACCATCAAAGCCCCTGATTTTTTGAAAAACCATAACCAGTAATTATTTGAAAAAATGTTGTTGACATCAAGGTTTTGATAAATTTCTAAGGGGTCTATGGGTTCCCTTTAGTTGAATCCTTCCCCCATGGTTTCAATACAAATTTTACCAGAGTGGGACAAGGAATTTCCCTTCTTTGCTACAATATTTTCAAATTTTCTATGCAATGGAGGTTATTGAGACAGAGGAAAAAAGGATAGTTTTTTTTATAATGATGAGGAGAGAGAAAAATTCAAAATGCAACTCAAGACTCTTTATTCCTTCATCATATTACGCTCATTAGAAGAATACTCAACAATTCATATTTATTCCTGACTGAAATTATAGTTGTGGCAATTACATGATATTCTTCTAAATTGGAAGGGTTCTTCAAGTCCTTATACCAAATGATGACAAAGATAATTCATACTTCCCATTTCCTCATGATTCTCCTTGATTCCATGGAATTGTATGGAAATAATGTCAAAGATGGGGCTTCCTGTGGCATCCCGTAACTTTCTTGTAGCGTTGGTGTGTAGATACTTTAGCTTCCTGCAACAATATGTGAAAGAGATATCTCAGCTATGTCATCCTCTTGTTGTAGTGGTGAGCCTCCCTTGGCTTTAAAATATACTTTTTCGTGCAAAATGGGGTTCAAGGATATGACTTATGTGGTTAGTGGTTGAGGTGATCAACTCAACGTGCTATGTGAGCTGGCCCCCACCTACCACCTCCAAACACCATATTTTGTGATGAGTAGGTATGTTGGCCCACTTCTTTAAGTTATAATATTTTCCATTCCCTTTTCCCTCTTCATGTGCGGGTGATTTAGGGGATGACTAAAATTTACTACTAAAGGTGGCTGAGACTAATCTACCAAACTTTTCGCATAAAACCTCTTTCTCCACACACTAATAATACTTTTTATGCTAATATGAGTTCATAAGAGAGGTTTAGAGCATTTCATACCTAAGCCTTACCCTAGGTGTGCTTTTACAGGTGATATTAGAGCTAGTTATGTGACTATTAGAAATCCTCTTGATGGTGCTTAAGTTGCTAGTGACGTAATATGGATGCTTCAATATTACCTTCATTTCCTTTGGAGGTGTTTTGTAGTTTTTATTAATGATGGAAATTTATTTGGTTCAGGTTGTTAAAGTAGTGCTAATCTAGCTGACCTAGTGCTTCTGATTATTGAAGATTAAGGATCTTGTAGTTTCTCTGGCATATTTTTTGAGTCTCCTAAAGTATTGTGGTGTTCAAAGTTCTTGGACTGGTGCCGCAAATTCGAGCCTGTAAGGCTTATGTAGGATGCTACAAGATTATGTGTCTTCTTATAAACCACATAAGCTTTGATGAACCACACTGGTTGGTTCGAAACACGTCGACAAATGATTTTTTATGTGATTTCGCCAAAATTATTCTCACAAACCACATAATCTCCTCAGATCATAATTTTATCTAAGTGTGGTCTTCAAAATTTTTGATAATTCATGGTGATTGGTGGGCTCCAGTATTGCAGCAATAATGTTGCAACTCTTGGGACTCCCTTCTTTACTTTTATCAACCCGGTAGTTCGTAACAAACTTGGAAGCGACGGTGCTGTATGCACAAGTACTAGCTTTTGCCGCAGCTGTCACTTGGTCAGCTGGCACAAGTCCGCTACGAGATCAAGCCAAATTCTATGAGCTCTGAGAATAAGATTTTTAACTGATGGACGAAAGCTAACTCAAAGAAGGTTGATCTACTTGCAGAAAGAAACTGGGACGCTGAAAGGAAACGTAAACCCTAGAAAAACCTAATTTTACTAGATAGCCCTACTGATGCAAGAAAGAGGATGCAAGCTACTTAAAGAGATGCCATTGACTTCTAGGAATGTAGAATGCATGTGTCTAAGCTACTTCTACAGTAACATCTGAAAAAAAACATCTTTTTGTATTTTTGAATAAGTTTCTAGAATTATCATGCATGCGATTTAACTGTTTTTTACTGTGCAGAGGTGGATTGGCGAGAGGAAATACTTGGAGGAGGTTGGAAAGGTTCAGAGAGGGCCTAAGGGGTCCCTAACACCCTTCCAGAGAGTTTCACAGAGTTTGTCTATCAAGGAACCTCATTCGTGAGCTTCTACAGGAGCTCTGCAGGGGTTCTATAGGATGTTCTGGAATTTCTACAGGATGTCTGTAATTTTCTACAGGATGCTCAGAAATGGGATTTTGGAGGATGGATGGAGAGAGAAAGGTGAAGGAGTGAGTATGGGGGTAGGAAAGGGGTGTGAGGAGGTCCAGGACTTGGTGGATGGAGCTGAGGAGAGATGAGGATGGTTGGATTTGTTCAAAGAGGAGTTAAGCAATGTTGCACAAAAATTAGGGTTATGTGAGAAAATGTGGCAAACGTGAGGCAAGAATCCATGTTAGGGGATGGAGCAGATGGGATTGATGGAGTATGGGCAGATAGAGAAGTGGTACGGGTGCTCTGCAAGTTGTTTTTCCAACTGAACCAACGAAGACTTGTAAAATCAGAGACCTAGTTACGTTGACCTAATCTGATCTAGCTAACCGTAAAGAGAATGAACAGAAGTTTATTTGCATTGAAACCATGTATACCAACTAAGTAGCGAAGCAATCAAGACTCTGAACATGTAACCAACTTCTGTAAATAAAAATCGAACACTAATGATTGCATGGCGAAGAAAAGACTGTGTTTTTGTTGGCACCAAGGTCACCTTGATCCTAGCTCCTGATCCCACTGAGGGAGAGGTGAAATCAGAGGTGCCTGATGGCCTTTTCTGAAGCTTGTCCCTGTTAATAACCTATCAACTCAATATGAACATCAAAATTATTTCTAACCATCAACAATGACCTAGATAAACGGCAAGATTTTAATCTACTTAACATAAATTATTTTGCAAAGACATAAAAAGAAAATAACAATACATAAGGAAGCCTTGGCACTTGGGTTGGGCCCAACCCCAAGAGCTACAGGCTCCTATAAAGAACTCAGAGCTGATGCCAAATAGAGCTGCTTTTCATTATCCAAAAATAATCATGTCACAAGAAAGTTATACAGCAGTAGCTACAAAAACGAGCTGAGATAATGATAGCACTATAGTGCAAAACCCAACAGTTCCAAAAGTAAAATAGGAAGGCTGAGGCCTTCCTATTTATACACTACGAGGGACCTAGCAGCCCTCCTTAATTCAAGGGACTCGGCTGTTTAAACTGCCAGTAAACAGTTACTCTTCCCAAAGCTGCTCAGTTGCCTTTAGGATTCATTTTGGTGGCCTGTTGAGCTCCGAGTTGAGGGTGGAGATTTTGAGGAAGGGCCATTTAATGCAAGAGACAACCTCCCTACGAATCCTCACCCTTGCTTCCTCAAGCTTGGCTGTCACCTGGCTCATAATTGCTTGGCTTTGCTCCAAAATTTGTCCAAAAAACCTGAAATAACCACGTATTAGCCTCCTTGGTAAAGTGACCATCGTTATTCGTTCAAATAACATAAACATACTCAAAAAACATGCATAATCTATGAAAAATGGTGGATTGATCAAGGACAATTAGGCAAAATGAGCCCAATAAGTTACCCAATTCGGGGCTCATCATCACCCCACTGCTAAATGGGTTGCTCATCCTCTGAGCAACTAGTCCAGCTCATCATCTTTTATAGCTTTGACCGCCTCCCTCATGTCCCAGGCCTCCGCGGTGATATCTTCTTCCTAGTCGTGGAATCCTACTTTCCTTTCCACTTCCTCCCACTGCCTGTCTTCCTCCTCTTCCTTAACTCCTTCTAGCAATCCTAAAAGCAAAGGAGGGCTGAATTTCAGGTCAATCCAATTGGCCTGCAGATTTTGCATCAACTGTTTGTAGAGAGGTACCCTTGCCAAGGCCTCCCTCATCCTGGTGGGAGAGTGGTATTCTCTTATCTTCAAGCTGTGAGGTAGGGTGTTCCACCGCCTTGTGCAGGCATGCAGACAGTTTTCCCCCAACAGTCTCTCCATGTCCTCAAAGTGGGCAATAGCTTGAACCTGTTGCTCAATGTATTCTGGTAAATCCTGAGGGTTGTTGGCCAAGTGTTGGTGGGCGCTTATCACTGCTGAGGGGTCATCCGGCTCCGCTCTTATCATTAGTGGCTCATTGAGTTCTCTGCTCATAATACTACGGACCTCTGCTGCCCTCTTTTCCTCATGATTCATCCAAGAGGCCATGGCCATAAGTTGGAAATCTCCTATCACAGTGTTGGGATCCCATGCATTCATGTTTGGAAGGGCTAAGTTGTGCAAGTAAAACTCTGATAATTTGGCCATGTCTTCTGATGAACCACTGCCACATAGAGCTGCAAATTGATGATAATTTTGAAATGGGGTGATGCCTTTTTGGGCCAAGGTGTTGATCTGAAACTGCAACCACTGATACTTAAGGTATAGGGGATATGATTTGGCAGGCTGCCTACACTGCAGAGCTTCCATCGCCCAGCTGGCCATGCAGGCCAGTTGGGCCTCATTTTCTTGTACTTGTTGTTTCAGAGACTGTATCTCTTGGCCTGCTTGTAATTCCTTCTCTTGTAACTATCCATTCAGTGTCTCAATTTCAGCATTGTTATAGACATTTTTGTGCCTTACAGCATTGAGCATGAAATGTACATAATCTAAGGGATCCAAAGTCCCTAAACATGTTGTTCCTACCCCTAGAGGAACAAGGCTAACAAACCACAGCAATTCACAGAAGTTCTCCACCAGAAACTGCTCAAAAACAAGTCAATTTAGGATCATTTCAGTGGCTCCACTAGCTGTTTGCACTGAATGTCAAAGCCAACACTGGCTACCTGCGCTGAATGTCAAAGCCAACACTGGCTACCTGCGCTGAGCGAGAGTGGACATGTGGCAAGTTCATTTCTCAAGGTGTCAGAACCCAGGAAGCTTCCAAAATGACACTTGTCTCAGGGAATTCGACTGGTGATGAGTAAGAGGTTCCAAATCTCGATGTGGAAGCAAGAACCTCCAAGTGGAATCAAGAACTGACAGAGGGAGAGGACACTAGTCAGATCTCAAGCTGACTCATCCTCTCTCCAAACATCTATATATGGATCTCTCCTCCATGAGATCTAGAGGCTGGAATTTTGTTATTGCAAGGAATTGCTGTTGGTTTGAGATTGGAATCATTGGGTGCTTAATGCTTTGAAGGGGGTGAAGATAGGAATTCCATTTGTTGGGAAGGAGATGCTGGATTGGAGCCCTCTGGGTTGTATCTCTTCCTGAACCTTGTTATTCATCAATAAAGCTATCTTGGTTTCTCCTATATGCTGATGTATTTTTGATGTATGAATGCATTAGTATGTTTAGTTTATTTCTAATCCTAAACTAGTTATGAATGTGAATATCTGTCTTTGTGTAGTGTTCTTCTCTTGTCGCAAGTAGCTGTTCTCTTGTGATCTTGCAGGAACCCGTTGAAGCTGGACAAGCAAGAAGGCAAGTAGCTGTTCTCTTGTGATCTTGCATGAACCTGTTGAAGCTGGGCGAGTGAGAAGGCAAGTAGCTGTGAACTCCCAAAGAGAACAGAGACCGGATCGAGGGACAAACGGAAGACACCGGTAAGTCTATTTATCTCTCTTCTTTCACATTTCATAAAGGAAGAAACCAGAATAGCTATCCTTGTTTGTTGCTAAGGCATTGTCACACCTTAGGTGGATAGGATCGTCCTGCATAGGCATTTTTCCCCACAACAAGCATGCAACCCATCTCTCTTCTGCTATTCATCAGGTGTTTCTTTGTCTGTTGTGGGCTCCTCCTGTTGCTGTTGTTCCCCCAAGATGTGAGGCCTGTCTTCCTTCTTCTGTCCCTGTAGCTGTAGCTGTTGTTTAAGCAGCTCATTTTCTTCCTGTAGCTTGACCCGCTGGCTTCTCTCCACATGCCGTACCATAGCCAATTCCCTTCTCGCCTCTTTGAGTTGTTCCTCCAGGGGACCTATATCTGCCACACCCTTGGACTTAGCGATCTTCATCCAAGTGTGGGTCGTCACTCTCTCTTCTTTTAGTGCAAGGAAAAGTGGCACTGTGAATTTTTGGGGAATGATATTTCCGACCTCTAAGAAGTTATAGTAGGAGCCCAAGCTAGGCTGGGGGCTAGGTTCCACAATTTTCTCCACCTTTTCTTCCTCCTGTGGTGATTTAGCTACCTCTCCTTCCATTTCATCAGTCTCCTTTAGCCTAGCCAGTGTTTCCTATAGAACAGTCTCAGCATCCTGTAGAGAGGCCTTTGTGTCCAACATTTTCATTCTTTCTCTCCAGGTGGATGTCGTCGGGCTTCCCCGTTCATAGGCGATGGATGCCTTTGAGGGAGACCTCTCCTTTTGTGTAGCTGGGGTGTCTAAAATCGTGATTGGCTCTTTTGACGGTGGCTGGGGTCTGCCAGTATTTATCCTCATGCTCCTTTTTGCCTTAAAATACATGGAAGGCTCCCTCTTTCACTTCCCTTTTTGCCTTGGAGATGTGCTCAGGGTAGCCAGCACAGCTGCCGCCTCCCTGGCTAAAATATCAGGCAATTTTTCCTTCTGTTGCCCTGTTTCCAGACTTCCTGTAGAAAGTCCTGTGTTGACTATTTTCTGGCTTCCTGTAGAAATGGTTTTTTGGCTTCCAGTAGAAACTATTTTCTGGCTTCCTGTAGAAACTGTTTTCACTGTTTTGGTTTGCTTAGCTGGGGGTGCCTTCCCTTTTAATTTTGCTATGGTTGTCTTGGTTGTGTCCTCACTTGCTTGGACTTTTTCAGTCCTCTCTGCGCTGCTCTACAATCGTTTCTCCCTCGGTGTTTGTGCCTGTGTTCCACCCATAGTTTTGGGCTCAGCAGCTTGGCCTTTCCCTCGTTTCTCTTCTTGTTCTTACTGTGGTGGTCTGTCCCGGGTTTCCTTACCCTTGGCTTTCTCTTCTGCCTCAATGTGCTCCCTTTCCTCACTACTGGATGAAGTGAGTTCCTCAGCCAAAATTTGAATATCATCATCCTTGGACATGTTGTGGAAAATCTCCCAGGAGAGAGGGACAGTGTAGGTATGGAGGGCATCTTCCACTAGAAGCTTGATAAGCCCATGATGGGCTAGCTGATCCAGTGTCCCTTCCTTCAATTTTGTGCCACACTCAATTAATGATTGTAGGAGGAAATAGGGGATGCTTAACTTCTGTTCTGGGGGTAAATCCATCCTATGTCTGAGTTCACTTAGCAACCAGAAGTGATAACCGTAGAAAATACTGAACCCCCCCTCACAGGTAATGTATTTCATGATATGAAGGCTGACCTTGCTCCAAAAAGGATGTAGGCTGGCTCTCCAGACCCCATTCTTATCTTTTGAAAACTGTTCCTCTGGTAGGAAGAATTCTTTCTTGGCTTTTTGGCCCAATGCCCTCTCCTCTTTGCTCCAAGGTATCCCTAATGGCAGATCAGTAACCCAACTAATGAGTTGTGGGGTAAGCTTTAGGGTCAACCCTCTGAAATTCACAGTGGCCAGTGTCTTTGATTTAGGCTGCAGGGACATTAAGAATTCTTTTGTTACCTCATCGTCATGACCTTGAATTCTGTCACAAAAGGTCATCCAATTGGCACGGGTGAATAGGTTCACCACCTCGAGAGTTTCACGCAATTTTTTGGAATCCGAGGGTTCCTTCCTGATAAACCCTCCTGGCATGGTGAGAGTGCCCTGTTCCAATGCTTCGAGTAGAAAGGGACTACTGTTTTATGGTTCCTTCTTTCAATCCTCAGGACATGATTTCTCAGGTGTTTGTATTTCAACTTTGCACCAATTCGCTAGTTCTAATGCTTTTGCTGCTTAAAACTCAACTGTCACAAGGGAATTAGGCTCCCACAGACAGAGTGCAAAGCTTATTTTTCATCCCCAGCATGCATACAACCACATAAAATTCACATTCTTCATGCACAGGTTAACCCTCACAGTGGTTAATCGTTTCTAGTGGAGGAATTTCTTAACAGGAACTGTGGAGGAGAATTTTACGCAGAACCAACTGAAACATTCCGTGTAACACACAGGCAAACTACTATTCTTGACCCACAGGCAGAATTGCCTCTAATTCTCCTACTCCAGACAGTTCAATTCACCACCTTTCAATATATACCATGCAGGGAAGAGTGGTTTTCGAGCCTACCTCTTTCGGGACTCCGAATTTGTCGAAGAAAAATCCATTTGCTCTGCTCCGGAAGGCTATGCTGTATTTCCTGTAGAGCCTCTTCCTGTAGAATGCTTTGCCGGCTTCTGGAGGATGTCACGGCACTTCTGAACGAGCCTGGGACGCGGGAGGATTTTGAAACAGGCCGAGAAGCTCGGGCTAACAGACTGCGGAGGAGGAGGACGCATACTTCACTGAGAGCGGTTGCAAGTGTAAATGACAGCGGTTATCATGAGTTTTTCGGCATAGCATTTTTGAATTACGGTGCAATTCATGGCGAGGAGGTGAGGTGGCTAGGCTGATCTTTTAGCCAACGTCACAGCCATCATTCCTCTGCGTGTCTCTGACTGCCATTACCTTTCCTCTGCCATTAACCGCCGCCACCACTGCCAATTCCGCAGATTCTCCCCGACTGGACACTTCCCACGTGTCGGCTGCACGTCTCTTTGGTGAATTCGAATGTAACCAAGCTCATTCGGATCCCACGAGGCCATTCAACTGACTGTGAGTGGTCGGTTGACTGACCACCAAATTTGTTCAATCTGAACCATTCACAAACATGCAGTTTTCGGAATATAGTCTATGCAATTTGACGAATAAGGTTAGACACTTAACTGTGTGGCTGTGAACGTGTTCTGCAGGCTTCGGGACTTGGAACGATGGCTTTTCTCGCTGCTACTTCGTGCACAGGTGCTGGAACTCCTTCTTTCATTTGTTGATGTTGTAAGTACGACTTTGGAACCCGATCCTCTGGTTGTAAACGCTGCATGCACAGGCTCTGTTTGATTTCAGCTGTTGAGGAGGTGTTCACGTCCAAACGGAGTTTTTTTTGTATGTCCCCTATGTTGATTTTAGCTGCTACTGACTCCAGAGTATGTGCTCCAGACGGATCAATTGCTACAAGATTCCTGTAGGATATCCTGTAGCTGCTTCTCCTCCTGGGATGCATGCTTAAACGAGCAAGGTTTTATTCTCTGATGAAGAGTCCTAATGGAGCTTTGACAGGTAGAGTGTGCGAGCCTTTGTGTGCTTGATTTGTCACTTGGGAAAAAAAAAATTCCAATCTGAGAAAAACAATGTTTCTTGCAAGACTACAGGAACACATAACCAGATTGTTGCAATGGCGATGGGAAGAGATGAAACAGGTGATGGATGGAAGAGAGGGGTGGCTGCAGGCCTAATCAATAGACATCAAGCTTCAAATCCCTTTCCAAAATCGAATTTGGCTTGCCCGAAGGCTCTACAGGATGTTTCCTGTAGAAATGCAGAACTTCCTATAGAAAGCCCCAAAACTTCCTGTAGAAAGCTCAGAACTTCCTGTAGGAGGTTGAATCTCGACCCGAATGTGTTCAAATCCTGGGAAAAGTGAGTGTCTATGGAGGGAGTGTCTGTAAGGATGTCCTGTAGCCTGGTACGGACCCCTGTCCTTGTTTTGCGCGATATTCTTTAGCTGCAATGTATTCCCTGCAACCTATAATAATTTTCCAGAGATTAGACCTGTTTCTTTTTCTTTTTCTCTTTTTTCTTTTTTTCTCTTTTTTCTTCTTTTTTTTTTTTTTTTGAGAGATAGCAGGGGTGCTTCCATGAGGATTTCACCCCCACTATCTGCCCTGGTGTTATAGACATTTTTGTGCCTTACAGCTATAAGCATGAAATGTCCATAATCTAAGGGATCCAAAGTCCCTAAACATGTTGTTCCTACCCCTAGAGGAACAAGGCTAACAAACCACAGCAATTCACAGAAGTTCTCCACCAGAAACTGCTCAAAAATAGGTCAATTCAGGATCAATTCAGAGGCTCCACTAGCTGTCTGCGCTGAAATGCAGAGATTACACTGGCTAGGTGCACTGCAACGCAAGTAGAAGCACTACTAGGGTGCGCTGAGCGGGAAGTGACAAATGGCAAGTTCATTCAACAAGGTGGAAAGACCCTGGAAGCTTCCAGAATCTTCTCCAATGACACTTGCCTCAAGGAATTCGACTAGTGATGAGTAAGAGGCTCTTAGTCTCCAAGTGGAAGCAAGAACTGACAGAGGGAGAGGACACTAGTCAGATCTCAAGCTGACTCATCCTCTCTCCAAACATCTATATATAGATCTCTCCTCCATGAGATCTAGAGGCTGGAATTTTGTTATTGCAAAGAATTGCTGTTGGTTTGAGATTGGAATCATTGGGTGCTTAATGCTTTGAAGGAAGGTGAAGATAGGAATTTCATTTGCTGGGAAGGAGATGCTAGATTGGAGCCCTCTGGGTTGTATCTCTTCCTGAACCTTGTTATTCATCAATAAAGCTATCTTGGTTTCTCCTATATACTGATGTATCTTTGATGTATGATTGCATTAGTATGTTTAGTTTATTTCTAATCCTGAACTAGTTATGAATATGAATCTATGTCTTTGTGTAGTGTTCTCTTCTTGTGATCTTGCAGAAACCTGTTGAAGCTGGGCGAGCGAGAAGGCGAGTAGCAGGGAACCCTCAAAGAGAAGAGAAACCGGATCGAGGGACAAACGGAAGACACCGGTTAGTCCATCTATCTCTCTTCATTCTTAATTCATAAAGGAAGAATACTAGAATAGCTGTTTCTGTTTGTTGCTAAGGCACTGTCACACCTTAGGTGGATAGGATCGTCCTGCATAGGCATTTTTTCCCACAACAAATTGGCGACTCCGCTGGGGAGATCTGTTTAGTCATTTTATTTGTGTCTCTATCATTGTTTGTTTCATAGACTCAAGAGCAGAAATCGAACTGCATCTGCTATTCTCAGATGCAAAGTAGACAACTGTTGCTTTGATCCAATCACTGGATTTGTCTATGATTTCAACAATGGACTCACAAATGATTTGATGATCCTTTGTGATAGATCTTAGCCCTCCCTCAAAGAATCCCTTTGATTGTACCTTGCTTTTTGCTTTGATTTGGCCTGAAACTGTAGATTAAATAGCAAACTGTGACCCAGAACCCAGTGAGGAACTCTCGTTTCTCCTTCAGCGCAGACTCTGTGAAGAGGTTCTGCATTTCAATGCAAGTCCCGTGAAGGCTACCTACGCTGAATGTCAAAACCTCTGTGTTGAGGGTGCGTTGATCCAGTTAGGCCTTGTGCAGCTGGGGTTCTCTGCTCTGTTTTTCCTTGTTTTGATCTCTGATTTTTGCAGCCTATAACCAGCATAGGTACCTGTCTGATAACTCCTTTTCTCTGCTTAAATTCCGCCTCCTTTTGTACAAAAAGACTGTGAGTGTTTTTATGTGTTTGTGGCGTCATTTACAGTTTTCCTTTGCAAGAGTGAAATAGTCATCTTGTAGCCCTTGATTCAGATCTGTTGATTGTGATCTTAGGAGAGAGTTCATTGGCTGTTTACAATTGGTTATACATTCATTTTTGCTTTTGGTTTGAGTTTGTCTCTTTTGAGTGTCAAAACAAGTATTCATTTCGAAAATCGTTAAGTGTTGTAATCTCTTCTACCCTTTCTGATTTCGAAAAAGTAAACTTGTTTGTATTTGTCATTTAAAAGAAAATTCAAAGTTGTACAAAAAGCTTTCTTTTTAGGCATCAATATTAAGAGAGCAGAAAACAAACACCTGCATTGTGCATTTTCATCTTGATAGTTTGCATGCTTGATTTAGGAAAAGTGCATTAGAGTATGCTGATTTCTCTTTGAGAAAAGATGATGTCTTTCTTTTCCCTTTGTAGCTAGGATTTTCATTGTTGAAAAGATATAAAAGCTTGCTTATCATCTTTAGACTGCATTTAGGAATTGTATCATACATCTCGTGGTGATCCAAAAAGGAAAACTTCTAAGAAAGATCAACCTAAAATAAATTGAATGAACTTAACAATGCTTTGTAACTTAACACACAACATAGAGGTCTAGGCTAGAGACGTGTTCCGGCGTCGTAAAGCCTGGTGACTGTCGATCTCGCTGATGGTGGGTGATTCCTCCTGAGGGACGGTAGTGCCAGTACGGATTGTGCTCCCACGTACCGTCGAGTATATATTGGGAGACCCCTATAGGCATAAAACCTTTATCCTTAGGAAGCCGTGTCGGCCGCCCTACTAATCGCAATGCACTGAACACAGCATTCAGGAAGATTGACCGCCCGTACCTTAAAAAGTATTCTGCGGTTTTGCGAAACGTTTGGCACACCCTCTACCTAGAACTCCAGAGCAGTTCCTTTTGGCCTTTTTCAGACTCTATAACGGAAAAAGTCCATCTGAGCATTTGTCACTTCGGGCTCGTTAAAACATCGAAGGAGACTAGAGTCATCTTTAGCTTTTTCTCGACTCTTTAAAATTGAAAAAGCAAGTTGTGTCTAAAGCGTCTAAAAAATTCATTTAATTCAGAAACACACTTTCCCCTTTTTGTATTTTGGTTGATCAAGTAATCTGCAATCGTGGAAGAAAGTCAATTGAAACCCCGTCGTTCGCGGAGGCTTACGAGTCAACCGTCTTTGTCTCCGGAATCGAAAACAGTACAGACAAAGCAAACTCGTTTAACCGGTTCGAAATATCCTATCAAAGTTAGAACAAGTGTTCCAACAACATCTGAGATTCCGGTTACTCCAAACATTTCTAGAAACCCTGTCTCTACAGAAGAAGTTCAACAGCCACAGAGGGACAGTGATACTGATCCTAGTCTGAGAACAAACACTTGTGTTACTGAACCAGTTCCATCTATAACCGGTTCAGAGAGTCTTGTTCTTCAAACATCTGTCACTGTTGATTCAACCCCTTCTTCGGCACCAGAAATATTTTACGGACCTGACGGTCTTCCCCTTCCACCTGGTTTGATCGTGATAGAGGAAATTGTAGAAGATTCGCAAGCAAGTACTCCAACACATTTTGGAGTCGGGGTCACTCTATTTCCTTCGACATCAGAAGTTAGTCTACCACCAGTGGAAGTTCCTGTAGAATCGCTAGGTAATCTCTTGGATAGACTCAAAATGTCTGAACAACCGTCAACATCTAGGACTGTGTCGAATGACACGGTGACAGCAGAACTCCCTGCCATCACTCTGACAATGTTTTCCGGCATACCATCTATCCCGACTAGCTCACAACCGCTAGAAGGAGTCCACCTAGGGACTATTTCGACAGTGTGGTCCGTTCCAGTTTGTTCCTCCGGAATAATATCCGGCAACTCTTATGTTGAAACTCGCCAGATTGATCCATTTGGAGGTCAATTTGGGCAATCCAGTCCCCAAGGACAAACAATCCCCTTGAGTTCCGGATTGCCACCATATGGGGGGCAGTATGCCCTTTCATTATCCCCTCCGGGAGGATATCCATACGGGAGTTCACAATAGTATTCAGGTTATAATGGAGTTACATCAAGTGGTTGGGTACCTATGCTACCTCAACAACCAAGGGTTGTGTATTCTATGCAACAATGTGTACCTGTGTCGAACATCCCGACCACACCGGCTATTGTGACAGTGTCGCAAGCTCAAACGTTGCCTGTTGTATGTCAACCTCAGATTTCTCAGGTTGTAATGCAACAGCCCCTTGACCCTGTGACTCAACCACAATCACCTACTGGTGGGGCGACATAGGTCCAAACGGGTACAATTACCCCACACCTTGGTCCAACGGTTAGTATAGCGCAACAGAACATGGCTTCGCAACCGTGGCTGGTGCAATATCAACAACCACAATTCCAACAAGTATACCAAGGTTCTGAGCAGAAGATCTTTGCGAATAGTGGACAACCATACATTCAAAACAGTCAAAATCAACCATTTTACAGTGGTCATGTCCACCAACCATATCAGTCATACCAGCATCAATTACATTATGCTGGTATGCAAAGGCCAACTGCTCAGGCAATTCCATCGTATCCTGGGTATGCTTCACCTAACCTGAATCAACAGTTACCATTCGTGGCAACTTTAGAGTTACCCGATTTACACCGGTTAACAAATGATCCAATTGCTTACGCCCCTTGGTGGCCAGCGATTTCACAAACTTCCTTCGGACATTCCTAAATTTAATGGAAATCCAGGTGAGAACCCATCGAATCACGTGATGACATTTCATCTATGGTGTTCATCAAACACCCTGAACGATGATTCGATAAGGCTTCGCCTTTTTCAGAGGATGTTAACGGGTCCAGCGGCAAAATGGTATATTGAATTGCCTAGAGCTTCGTTCGACAATTTCAGCACCTTAGCCACGACATTCTTAACCCATTTTCAATTACCGATAAGGTATGAAACGGGAACGGAAATCTTAACCAACTTCAAACAGACGACGGCCACTCACATATCTGATCATATACATGAGTGGCGACGTCGTCGTAGGATGGTAAAAAAATACGTTCCCGATCAGCTATTAGCTGAATGGTTTATCAAGTCGTTACTTCCTGCTATAACGGAAGATGTGGCAAAGGGGGGAGTCGTAACAGAAGAGCAAGTTATCGCTCGTGCGCAATATCTGGACTTGGTCTACACTCAGTCCGGCACGCTCTACGACAAAATACCTGACGCCCCTAGACCGGAATTCTCAATTCCTCCTCCTCCTAAATCAAACAATGACTCTCATGCCGACGATGGCGTGATTGGCACGACAAACGCGAAATCGACAAAGGCCAACTCCAAGAAGTCCCGTAAGATTTCAGATCAAAATGCGAAAGAAGAAATTCTTGCTTCGGAAGTAAATGCCGTATCGGCAGATAAAGGCAAAGAAACCAAACAACCAGGGAGCAAGAAAAAGCAAAACAAAGGGAAGAAAAAGAAGCAGGATGAGTCATCTCCTGAAAATGCTTCTACAAACCCTTCTGGGCAAAGGAAACCCCCTTTCGGGTGTCAAATATGTGATGAGGATCATTGGATGAACGAATGTCCATACAAAGCTAAGCTTAAAAGATTCTTTAAGAGTTCGAAAACCTCAGCAGTATTGACTGATCCGTTTCCAAACCCAGGAACCAAACTGGTTGCTAATCAAAATGCTTCCCGATCCCAAGTGCTTATGTTGTCTATCTCAAAGCAGCAAAATGATGCTTTGACAATGAATAGAGATTAGGGAATCCACAGCTGTCGAATAGCAAGGCTAATGAACAACCTAGTAGTTCGACAACAACTTTGACCAAAGTTGTGCCACCCATCATTCCTGAACCAATGATAAAGTCGCCAAAGGGAGTAGTACACAAATCGACATTTAATCCTAGTGCAAAAGTAGCACAGAATTATAATATAGTAGAGGACTTGGCCCAATCGCCATCCGCTATGTCGAAACTTGAGGTATCGCAAAATTGCCCCTCCCAAAAGCAAGCTTTATTATCAGCAATAGGTGGGATTGGCCCAATGGATTCCAATCTTGTGGCCTTTGATCATAAAGGATATGACCCTCAATTACCAGCTCAACTAGCTTTCCTTATTCAAGTGAAAGCCCTCAACAAAACTGTTCATCGAATAATTATTGATGAGGGGGCATCCACATGTATTATGTCGATGAGTTGCTAGAAGAATTTAGGCTCACCACCCTTGTCGAGATCGTCAACAATGTTAAAAGCATTTGATGGACGATCATACACTCCATACGGGATTTTAAGTAACCTGCAAGTTGAACTAGGGGGCAAAACAGTAGGAATTGATGTTGAAGTAATTGATGCAAACCTCGATTACAACATCCTACTGGGAAGGCCCTGGATATATGCCATGGTCGTAGTTGTGTCGACCTACTTCAGGAAGATTGCATTTCCCTTTCAAGGAGGAATTACAGTCGTCGACCAACAAACTTTCCTCCCCGACAGTTCACAAGTTACAGGAAGCATTCCAATGATCCATGGAAGCAATCATTCGCTTCAAAATATTGGAGTAGGTCTCCTAAAAGACCCTGCCTTAATGGGTACTTTTTCCCTACCGCCTGCAAGTAATCTGGCGGAAGTGGCCACAGTGGAAACCTACAATATGAAATCTTCTATATCTAATGGATTCAGAAGATTCGTAAACATTTTGTCAGCGTGGATCATCGCCCTAATAGAAATACTGTAAATACAGTGGGCTCCGAGGATGGTTCTTATCTCGTGTCAACCTCGTTAAAAAATGAAACAAGGAGTCATGAGGATAGTTCTTTTATTGTGTCAACCTAATTAAAAAATGAAAACAATCCCCTTTCCAAATCTCAAAGGTAAACCTTCATTCCAACCACCAAGTTGAATGCAATGAAGCTTGGGGGGCATGCACTTCGATTTGCGTTATTATGCTGGGGGCATGCAAACTTATATCGAGCAGTTTTTGCACACAGTTCATGCTCGTTAAAAAATAAACGCAAGATCCGAGCAGTTTTAGCACACAGTTCATGCTCGTTAAAAAATAAACATAAGACTGAGCAGTGTTTTTACGCGTTTAAGCTCGTTAAAAAATGAACTATCTTCCGGTAAATAACCACTGTGAATGTAACATTATCAGCCATTAAAGCCTTGGTCATGTTTGCACCGTCACCTCCACTTTTCCATTGGCCGATCGTTCACCTCCATATGATTGTTTACCCATTTTGAGGAATAGCTGCGAAGAGTGATTTCACTAGCCATCCTTGTGACACTGCCGTGATTGGAAAATTCCAACCCGTACCTGGAATCAGCTGCTAACCCGTTTTATCACTCGTTCCTCAAAAGACGAGTCTTCTTTAAGCTCTTTTCATATGACTCATAAAATATGAAAAGATTGCCGAGTTTTGGCCTTCCAGCTCGATAAAGTGACCGGAAGAGCTATCCCTCCTCTAGATTTTAATCTTTTTGGACCTGAGGGATTATTGCACAAAAAGATCGAGCGCTTGTTTTGTTCGGCTCGTTAAAACTATCGAAAACTCATCCCTTCTGTATTGTTTTATACTTTTTCGGACTTAAGGGATTAGATGACGAAAAAGGACTTTCGGAGTTGACTTTACGTACCTTTTCAGACTCTCTAAAAATGAAAAGGACCGAGTTATCTTTGTCGTTAGACTCGTTAAAAACATTAAATAGCGACAAACTTGTCTTTAGACAAGAACAAGTTTCACTATCGCTAGGCTCGTTAAAACATAGCGATGGGCTTGCCCGAAGGGCAAGTTATAGAACAAGCATATGTTATCCTCCTCAAGCTTGACAAAAATAAAGAGGTACTGGTCAGCAATGACTGGGGAAAAATTGGGAGAAACTCAAGAAAACTTTGATGGTAGCAAGTCGCTCTTGAACATGACACTTCCACTCCATGCCTGAGTCGGGTTGGGTTGTTTCATTCACCGGTCACATCACCATGGTCTCGCCATACCATCCATATTTTGGGTAATGCTACCGATCCATCGCATAAGTGTCGCCATATGTTCAAGAGAAGTCGTTCAGAGAAGTCAACCGTGTCCCATCCACTGCCATACATTATCCTTCATCCATTCATGACCGCCACCCTGAATCATATGTCATCAGATCGTTTTCACCTCCATCAAAATCATTTACTCCGTTCCGTGTCACTGATGTGGGATACATTAAGGCCCTCCTTTGATGGATCGCTTCTTGTCGACATCAGCTCATTATCCAAGAAGTTGATCTAGGAACAACCCCTTCAGTACTTTGAAGCTTGCATGCCTCAATGGCAAGTTTCTCACTTCCGGCGACAGGTATACATCAATGACCTTCGACCGAAAGATTTTGCGTGGTGTTCGACGCCAATTCCTTTATTCACACCACGTGAATTGTACTGCAGTACCTTGAGGGTCATTATCATTATCGGTGATTCCTCTCGCGCTTGTTAATGGTTGACCTCATTGACCGGTAATCAAGTGATGTCTTTCCATGTTCGACTTCAGAACATTTCTCACATGGATCGACTTGTACTTAGAGTGAAGATCGAACGAGTTTGAAGACCCCGGATCTAGTTTCATCCATCTGGCCTGCGATATATATTTAGGAAAGATAAAGACATTGACATGTACATCATTGCAGCAGATAATCATCCTACCCAAAGGATGATAATTTCATCAAAATTATCAGTCTACCATCAGACGATTGTCTGTTCTATGTACAGAAAAATGAATTTATAAAGTTGAGCATGGGAATGCCCGCCTCAGCTAGATCATGAAAGCAGTATGAAAAATAATGTATTGTATTGTATCTTATTACAGGTCTCCTCCCAGCATTGAAAGAACTTCGGATCCTCCTAATAAAGCATTTCACTCGATAAACGGCCTCATACTTTAGGGGGCAACTGTTATAGACATTTTTGTGCCTTACAACTATAATCATGAAATGTCCATAATCTAAGGGATCCAAAGTCCCTAAACATGTTGTTCCTACCCCTAGAGGAACAAGGCTAACAAACCACAGCAATTCACAGAAGTTCTCCACCAGAAACTTCTCAAAAACAGGTCAATTCAGGATCAATTCAGAGGCTCCACTAGCTGTCTGCACTGAAATGCAGAGATTACACTGGCTAGGTGCACTGCAACGCAGGTAGAAGCACTACCAGGGTGCGCTGAGCGGGAAGTGACAAATGGAAAGTTCATTCAACGAGGTGGAAAGACCCTGGAAGCTTCCAGAATCTTCTCCAATGACACTTGCCTCAAGGAATTCGACTAGTGATGAGTAAGAGGCTCTTAGTCTCCAAGTGGAAGCAAGAACTGACAGAGGGAGATCTCAAGCTGACTCATCCTCTCTCCAAACATCTATATATGGATCTCTCCTCCATGAGATATAGAGGCTGGAATTTTGTTATTGCAAAGAATTGCTGTTGGTTTGAGATTGGAATCATTGGGTGCTTAATGCTTTGAAGGAAGGTGAAGATAGGAATTTCATTTGCTGGGAAGGAGATGCTGGATTGGAGCCCTCTGGGTTGTATCTCTTCCTGAACCTTGTTATTCATCAATAAAGCTATCTTGGTTTCTCCTATATACTGATGTATCTTTGATGTATGATTGCATTAGTATGTTTAGTTTATTTCTAATCCTGAACTAGTTATGAATATGAATCTATGTCTTTGTGTAGTGTTCTCTTCTTGTGATCTTGCAGAAACCTGTTGAAGCTGGGCGAGCGAGAAGGCGAGAAGCTGGGAACTCTCAAAGAGAAGAGAAACCGGATCGAGGGACAAACGAAAGACACCGGTTAGTCCATCCATCTGTCTTCGTTCTTAATTCATAAAGGAAGAATACTAGAATAGCTATTTCTGTTTGTTGCTAAGGCACTGTCACACCTTAGGTGGATAGGATCGTCCTGCATAGGCATTTTTCCCCACAACGCCAAGTCCTTTATTCACACCACGTGAATTGTACTGCAGTACCTTGAGGGTCATTATCATTATCGGTGATTCCTCTTGCGCTTGTTAATGGTTTACCTCATTGACCGGTAATCAAGCGATGTCTTTCCATGTTCGACTTCAGAACATTTCTCACATGGATCGACTTGTACTTAGAGTGAAGATCGAACGAGTTTGAAGACCCCGGATCTAGTTTCATCCATCCGGGCTGCGATATATATTCAGGAAAGATAAAGACATTGACATGTACATCATTGTAGCAGATAATCATCCTACCCAAAGGATGACAATTTCATCAAAATTATCAGTCTACCATCAGACGATTGTCTGTTCTATGTACAGAAAAATGAATTTATAAAGCTGAGCATGGGAATGCTCGCCTCAGCTAGATCATGAAAGCAGTATGAAAAATAATGTATTGTATTGTATCTTATTACAGGTCTCCTCCCAGCATTGAAAGAACTTCGGATCCTCCTAATAAAGCATTTCACCCGATAAACGGCCTCATACTTTAGGGGGCAACTGTTATAGACATTTTTGTGCCTTACAGCTATAAGCATGAAATGTCCATAATCTAAGGGATCCAAAGTCCCTAAACATGTTGTTCCTACCCCTAGAGGAACAAGGCTAACAAACCATAACAATTCACAGAAGTTCTCCACCAAAAACTGCTCAAAAACAGGTCAATTCAGGATCAATTCAGAGGCTCCACTAGCTGTCTGGGCTGAAATGCAGAGATTACACTGGCTAGGTGCACTGCAACACAGGTAGAAGCACTACCAGGGTGCGCTGAGCAGGAAGTGACAAATGGCAAGTTCTTTCAACGAGGTGGAAAGACCCTGGAAGCTTCCAGAATCTTCTCCAACGACACTTGCCTCAAGGAATTCGACTAGTGATGAGTAAGAGGCTCTTAGTCTCCAAGTGGAAGCAAGAACTGACAGAGGGAGAGGACACTAGTCACATCTCAAGCTGACTCATCCTCTCTCCAAACATCTATATATGGATCTCTCCTCCATGAGATCTAGAGGCTGGAATTTTTTTATTGCAAAGAATTGCTGTTGGTTTGAGATTGGAATCATTGGGTGCTTAATGCTTTGAAGGAAGGTGAAGATAGGAATTTCATTTGCTGGGAAGGAGATGCTGGATTGGAGCCCTCTGGGTTGTATCTCTTCCTGAACCTTGTTATTCATCAATAAAGCTATCTTGGTTTCTCCTATATACTGATGTATCTTTGATGTATGATTGCATTAGTATGTTTAGTTTATTTCTAATCCTGAACTAGTTATGAATATGAATCTATGTCTTTGTGTAGTGTTCTCTTCTTGTGATCTTGCAGAAACCTATTGAAGTTGGGCGAGCGAGAAGGCGAGAAGCTGGGAACTCTCAAAGAGAAGAGAAACCAACTCAGCTATGACACTTTTCCTCAGCTATGAAGAAAACTTTGATGGTAGCAAGTCTCTCTTGAACATGACACTTTTCCTCCGTACCACAATCGGGTTGGGTTGTTTCATTCACCGGTCACATCACCATGGTCTCGCCATACCATCCATATTTGGGGTAATGCTACCGATCCATCACATAAGTGTCGCCATATGTTCAAGAGAAGTCGTTCAGAGAAGTCAACCGTGTCCCATCCACTGCCATACATTATCCTTCATCCATTCATGACCGCCACCCTGAATCATATGTCATCAGATCGTTTTCACCTCCATCAAAATCATTTACTCTGTTCCGTGTCACTGATGTGGGATACATTAAGGCCCTCCTTTGACGGATCGCTTCTTGTCGACATCAGCTCATTATCCAAGAAGTTGATCTAGGAACAACCCCTTCAGTACTTTGAAGCTTGCATGCCTCAATGGCAAGTTTCTCACTTCCGGCGACAGGTATACATCAATGACCTTCGACCGAAAGATTTTGCGTGGTGTTCGACGCCAAGTCCTTTATTCACACCACATGAATTGTACTGCAGTACCTTGAGGGTCATTATCATTATCGGTGATTCCTCTCGCGCTTGTTAACGGTTGACCTCATTGACCGGTAATCAAGTGATGTCTTTCCATGTTCGACTTCAGAACATTTCTCACATGGATCGACTTGTACTTAGAGTGAAGATCGAACGAGTTTGAAGACCCCGGATCTAGTTTCATCCATCTGGCCTGCGATATATATTTAGGAAAGATAAAGACATTGACATGTACATCATTGCAGCAGATAATCATCCTACCCAAAGGATGATAATTTCATCAAAATTATCAGTCTACCATCAGACGATTGTCTGTTCTATGTACAGAAAAATGAATTTATAAAGTTGAGCATGGGAATGCCCGCCTCAGCTAGATCATGAAAGAAGTATGAAAAATAATGTATTGTATTATGTCTTATTACAGGTCTCCTCCCAGCATTGAAAGAACTTCGGATCCTCCTAATAAAGCATTTCACCCGTTAAACGGCCTCATACTTTAGGGGGCAACTGTTATAGACATTTTTGTGCCTTACAGCTATAAGCATGAAATGTCCATAATCTAAGGGATCCAAAGTCCCTAAACATGTTGTTCCTACCCCTAGAGGAACAAGGCTAACAAACCACATCAATTCACAGAAGTTCTCCACCAGAAACTGCTCAAAAACAGGTCAATTCAGGATCAATTCAGAGGCTCCACTAGCTGTCTGCACTGAAATGCAGAGATTACACTGGCTAGGTGCACTGCAACGCAGGTAGAAGCACTACCAGGGTGCGATGAGCGGGAAGTGACAAATGGCAGGTTCATTCAACGAGGTGGAAAGACCCTGGAAGCTTCCAGAATCTTCTCCAATGACACTTGCCTCAAGGAATTCGACTAGTGATGAGTACGAGGCTCTTAGTCTCCAAGTGGAAGCAAGAACTGACAGAGGGAGAGGACACTAGTCAGATCTCAAGCTGACTCATCCTCTCTCCAAACATCTATATATAGATCTCTCCTCCATGAGATCTAGAGGCTGGAATTTTGTTATTGCAAAGAATTGTTGTTGGTTTGAGATTGGATTCATTGGGTGCTTAATGCTTTGAAGGAAGGTGAAGATAGGAATTTCATTTGTTGGGAAGGAGATGCTGGATTGGAGCCCTCTGGGTTGTATCTCTTCCTGAACCTTGTTATTCATCAATAAAGCTATCTTGGTTTCTCCTATATACTGATGTATCTTTGATGTATGATTGCATTAGTATTTTTAGTTTATTTATAATCCTGAACTAGTTATGAATATGAATCTATGTCTTTGTGTAGTGTTCTCTTCTTATGATCTTGCAGAAACCTGTTGAAGCTGGGCGAGCGAGAAGGCGAGTAGCTGGGAACCCTCAAAGAGAAGAGAAACTGGATCGAGGGACAAACGGAAGACACCGGTTAGTCCATCTATCTCTCTTCATTCTTAATTCATAAAGGAAGAATACTAGAATAGTTGTTTCTGTTTGTTGCTAAGGCACTGTCACACCTTAGGTGGATAGGATCGTCCTGCATAGGCATTTTTCCCCACAACACCTGGGCACCTCAGAGAGGTTTTCACCCAAGGATCTTTTTTTTTTTTATTTCATTTCTTTATTTTCTGAGAGACAGCTGGGGCACCTCCATGAGGTTTTCACCCTCACTATCTGCCCTGGGCGCCTCAGAGAGGTTTTCACCCAGGGATCTTTTTTATTCCTTTTTTTTTTTTGATGATCAAGGTGTGGGAGGAATAGAGGCAGAACCCTGCTCCACTACCAGCACTGATTTTTCCAAAGTTTCAATAACTCCTGCCTCGAAGGGGTTTTCTGTATATTTTTAATCGATGCCCATTGACAAGCATGGGGATGGCTTCTTCATCAATGGTCCTGATAAGGACTGGACCATTGTCATTGCATTTCTCCACTGTATATGGTCCTAGCCATCTTTTCCTCAGCTTTCCTTTGAAATCCTTGTATCTTGAGTCATACAACAGCGCCCAATCTCCCAGCTGGAATTGCTTTTCATTAAGGTGCTGGTCATGCCATATCTTCCTCTGGAGTTGAACTACTTCTGAGTGGAGGAGGACCTGCATTCATTATTCATCTAATCCATTCAGCTGCAGTAATCTTTCACGTTGAGCATCGCTGAGATCTAAGTCCAGTTGAGCTGCCATCCTCAATGTATTATACTCGAACTCTATGGACATCAAGGCTTTCTTCCTGTAGACCAGCTCATAAGGTGTGAAACTTGTTGTAGTCTTCCAAGTGGTGTTGTAGGCCCAGGTGGCCTCAACCAGGCGATCTGCCCAATCCTTTCTGCTGTTGCTCACCACCTTAGTCAAAATCCCTTCCCATGCTCTATTAGTGACTTCCACCTGCCCATTTGCTTGTGGATGATATATGGGGTGGAAGTCCTGTGCTTGATCTTGTGATGAGCGAGCAAGTCTTCAATCAGGTTGGAGGTGAACTGGCTTCCTTGATCGATGACTAACTCTCTTGGGTAGCCAAACTTGTAGAATATGTTTTCCCTTTAAAACTCAGCCACCTTTTCTTTTGTTGCTACTTTGATTGCCTTTGTTTCTGCCCACTTTTTCAGATAGTCGGTGCACACAATGATGTAAGACCTTTGCTTTGAAGGAGGGTTGATAGGACCCACAAAATCCATGCCCCACTTCTCAAATGGCTCAAAGGTCACTTGAGGTTGGAGAGGCATTTCATCCCTTGGAGTTGGTTTCCCCATCCTCTAACATCGGTCACACTGGCTGATGTATCTTTTGACATCTTGGTGAAGAGTAGGTCAATAGTAGCCTGCCTGTAGAATTTTGAAGGCAGTCCTTTTTGCTGCAAAGTGGCCTCCACAAGGTCCGTCATGACAGGTTAGGAGGATGTCAAAGACTTCCTCCTCCCTAACACAATGCCTCAAGATCTGATCTGGGCCAAGTTTAAATAGGTTGCCCCCGATCCAAGTGAACAGGGCACTCTTCCTCACAATTCTGCTCTTCTCCTTTGAGGATAGATGCGGAGGGAACTGTGTTGAGACCAAGTAATTTGCTATATCAGCAAACCATGGAGAGAGTACTGAGATAGAAAACGTGTGTTCATCTGGCATTTGGTCATCCACTGTCCCTTCTTCACCTACAGGAAAATCCAATCTAGACAAGAAGTCAGCAACAACATTTTCCTTACCTAGCTTGTCGACAATATTCAAATCAAATTGCTGCAACAAAAGTAACCATATAATGATACGAGCATTTACATCAGGCTTATTCATTAAATATCTAATCACAGCATGATCAGTGTGTACGAATGTTTGATAACCAGTGATGTAGTGTCTGAACTTGTTTAGGGAATGGACTATTGCTAGGAACTCTTTCTCGGTTATAGTATAGTTCATTTCTGCCTTAGACAGGTTTTTGCTGACGAAGCATATGGCATATGGTAGTTTCTCCTCAACTTGTCCTAAGGCTACCCTTATGGCTTTGTTCGATGCATCAGTGTGGATGTGGAAAGGTAGGGCCCAGTTTGGGCTTCTTAAGATCGGGGCGGACACCAGTCTATCTTTCAACTCATCCAAAGCCCCTTGACAGTCGTCAGTCCATTTAAACTCAACATATTTCCCTAAGAGGCCAAACAATGGCGAGGCTAGCTTACTGAAATCTTTACTGAATCTTCTATAATATCCTGCTAAGCCTAGGAAACTCCGAACATCTCTCACCTTTTGAGGAGGTGGGACCTTCTGGATGATAGCAATCTTGTTAGGATCCACCTGTAATCCTTGCCGAGAAATGGTATGACCTAGCACGGTCCCTTTAGTCATCAGGAATTCACATTTTTTGGGATTGAGGGACAGGTTCATCTCAATGCACTTGGTTAGAACTTTTCCCATATTAGTCAATGCTTCTTGGAAGTTGGACCCATAAGGAGTAAAGTCATCCATATAGATTTCTACCGAATCATGGACCAACTTAGAAAATATGCTCAATACTACTCTTTGGAAAGTGGCAGGAGCATTTCATAGCCCAAAGGGAAAGACTCGGTAGGCAAAGGTACCCCATGGACAAGTGAAGGTGGTTTTATCTTGGTCCTCCGGGCTTATTTGAATCTGGTTATACCCGCTGAACCCATCTAGGAAAGAGAAGAACTTCTTCCCTGCCAGTCCATCCAACACTTGATCTATGAAAGGCAAAGGGAAATGGTCTTTCTTGGTGGCTTTGTTAAGTTCTTGGTAATCTACACAGATTCTCCACTTCCTGTTCTTCTTGGGCACAAGCACTAGAAGTGAGACCCACTGACTATCGGAGATGGGGTAGATGAATCCTGCATCCAACAATTTTCGCAATTCTTCTTTGACAATGTCTTTAAGGGCTGGATTCATTCTCCTCTGAGGCTTCCTGACTGGTTTACAATCCTCTTTAATGTAAATGTGATGGGTACAGACTGAAGGGTGGACTCCTTTCATCTCCTTATAGCTCCAAGCGAAAGCATCCAGATGATTTTTCAGTAAGCTACACAGCTCCTTCTCCCGGGAGGGAGATAGGGAGGAGCTAATCTTTAAAGTTTTTTCAGGGCCAAACTCCACATTCTTAACTCTGGGAGAGGTCGGATCAGTCACACAGAGGTCCACTAAAGTGCTGGCTTGGGTACCCTCCACCAACTCTTCTAAGGACTGTGCACTGGGAGGTGGATTTCGAATCAAATTCTCAATCAACTCATCCTCAGTTTGGGGACCTCCCTCGATGGTTTCTACTGTGCACAATGGTGCAAAGTAGACCTCGTCCTCATCTCCCTCTTCCAACCAGAGTGGTAAGTCATGTTCTAGCATAGGTTGGGTAGGAGGGTATAGGACTAGCTTCTTGGACATAGGCCCATTCTTGATGGTCATGCTTCTAGCTCGACAACTGATGTAAGCATCCACAATGGCTAACCAAGGCCTTCCCAAAATGAGGGGGTATCCAGTGAGATTTGACTTTGGCTGAAGGACCAAGAAGTCCACAGGGTACTCCCAAGAGTCAACAGAGACCAAGACATCTTCCACAATCCCTTCGAGAGTCACGGTGGAGTGATCTGCTAACTGCAGGACTGTCGAGGTCTTCCTTAAGGAACTCTGAAGGTTGAGTTTAAGCATGGTGTCCCTGGTCATCACATTAATGGCAGCCCCTAGATCAATAAAGGTATGGGGGATTATGGTGCCATTGATGTGGACATCAACTACAGGACTCCCAAGGTCCAAATAATTTGGACAGATGACTTGCCCCAACATTATATTGGACAGTTGTCCTATGACATTGATAGTCGGGGTATCTCTCTTTCGTCTGCCTGGGTGCCTGAAACACTTCTCCTTAATCAATTTGTTGTATATTGGTACATCTTTTATGGCCTGGAGAAGTGGTATTTTCACACACAACTGTTTAAGTTCTCCCAGAAGTTTAGTCTGTTCTGGGTTTGGTTATGTGGTTACTGTTAGTCTCTCAGGAAAGGGTGGAATGGCTTTGGGTTCACTTTCCTGTTTCTCTTCCTCGTCCTCTGGGGGAGGAGGTTGGCGATCTGGAAGGGTCTTCCCAGATCACAGGTTGATCTACTGGATCTCCACAGCATAGGTAGGGCATGTTGTCTCCCTAGTGTATACCTGCTGGGCCTGTTAGTTGTTGGGGTTCGGGTTCGGTTGAGCAGGCATCTGAGGTTGTCTTGGAAAAACATGAGGTAATGGTTGCGACTGAGCCGGTGGTAGAGGCAGAATGGCAGGATGAGAGTTGTATTGGGGCCTCCACCCCGGTTGAGGTGCATTCCACTGAGGTTGTGGCTGGACATGTGAGTGAAACGAATGAGCAGTGGGTTGAGTATGGTATTGAGATGGATAAGACCACGAAGGAGGTGCGGACCAGGAAGGATGACCAGGGGACCCCCAAGAAGGTATGTGAGCAGATTGGTTGGGGCTATAATAAGCTTGGGATATCCCTTGCATCCCTTGCTGGTAAGGTCTGGGCCCATGCGGCCTCCTTTGGTTGAGGAAGTAGAGAGGTTCAGTGGTTGCCTCAGTCCCTTGGTACATGGCTTTAAATCCGGGCAAGGTTGGGCATTGGTTTGTGGGGTGGTTTTCCTCACAAATGAAACATACCTCTACTAAGTGCAATGGACATCGTTTTTAGGGTGCTTCCTTGTACATCTAGGACCAAAAATGGCCAAAGCCCTCTCAGCTTCCTCTTTCTTTTGTTGGATTCAGAAAGTATCAAGTTGCATGGCAATGGTCTGTCTCATCTCACTTTTGAGGTCTTCCATTTGATTAGCAAACTCATGCTTGGAGAAGGTGGTACTAGCTGAAAGTGGATTCCCCCTACCTCTTTTCCGGGCTGCCCTAGAGTGGTTTCTAAACACAACCTCTATGTCCTCATAAGGTAGTTGGTAGATGTCTCCTCCAGCTAGCATGTGAAGGGTATCTAGAAGGTCTTTAGGGACTCCTCGGAGCAGAACCAGCTTTAGAGATTCAGGGTCAAGTGTGCACCTAGCCCGTTTATAGCTGAGTTTGAACCTTTCCTCGCAGTCTTCTAAAGACTCATCATTTCCCATGGTCATCCGAAAGATTTCTCCCTTCGTTTCCTTTGACCTATAGTAGTCCCAGTATTTGTTGTTAAAGTCTTGTTGCATCTGAGCCCAAGTGGTGATACTGTTTCCAGGTAACCCCATGAACCAGTGTAATGCTGCATCCTTGAGGGTAGAGGGAAAGAGTTTCAACTTTTGCTCGTCTTCTGCATAGTCATAAGTTCGACAAAGGACAACAAACTCAAACAGGAAGGTATCAGGGTCTTTAGTGGTCAATCCATGGAAATGAGGTAAGGTTGAGAGACTTATGTTCTTCATCTTCATGTCCCCGTTGGTCTCTCGGATAGGGAAGGTACCTTCAATTCTCTCATCATCTTCTCTACCATTTCTATTTTCAGCCATGATCTCAAAAGGAATGTTTTCTTGCTCTTCTTCTGTTATAGGATCTTCGTATATCTCAGGAGGTTCACCTATAGGTTCTTCTGGGTCACTGCCACCAAAGAAGAGAGAAGGGTGACTCAGTGAAGTGGTGGGGGTGTTGGGTAGGAATTTTCCGATATTATCTCTGTTCCTATGAGGCATGAAAAGATTTTTGGTTGCTTTTGTTTTTTTCTACTTGTACCTGCAAAACTGAAACAGATGGAATTGCAACTAACTAAAATCTATTTTGTGGAAATGAAAATGCGGAATTGAAATGAAAGCAGGAAAGGACTAAGCTATTTTGCTGAAATCAAATTGCAGGAATGAAATGCTAGACTACGCTTGCAAAATTGAAATTCTATTCTACACTTGTAAAATTGAAATTGCGGAATTGAAAGGCTAATCTATGAAAGTAGGAAATGTCTAATTTACTTTTGCAGAAATGAAATTGCAGAATGGAACTGAAATAAACTACTTAGTAGAAGGTTGGAGTAGAAAAAATAGAAGAAAAGCAGCAATCATAAATACTCTGATGCTTCCCCGGCAACAGCGCCAAAAAGAATGGTGGGCTCCAGTATTGCAGCAATAATGCTGCAACTCCTGGGACTCCCTTCTTTATTTTTATCAACCCGGTAGTTCGTAACAAACTTGGAAGCGACGGTGCTGTATGCACAAGTAATAGCTCTTGCCGCAGCTATCACTTGGTCAGCTGGCACAAGTCTGCTAGGAGCTTAAGACAACTTCTATGAGCTTTGAGAAGAAGATTTTTAAATGATGGATGAAATCTAACTCAAAGAAGGCTGATCTACTTGCATAAAGAAACTGGGAAGCTGAAAGGAAACGTAAACCCTAGCAAACCCTAATTTTACTAGCTAGCCCTACTGATGCAAAAAAGAGGATGAAAGCTACTAAAAGAGATGCCATTGACTTCTAGGAAGGTAGAATGCATGTGTCTAAGCTACTTCTATAGTAACATCTAAAAAAAACATCTTTTTGTATTTTTGAATAAGTTGCCAGAATTATCATGCATGCGATTTAACTGTTTTTGACTGTGCAGAGGTGGATTGGTGAGAGGAAATGCTTGGAGGAGATCGAGAAGGGTTAGAGAGGGCCTAAGGGGTCCCTAACACCCTTCTAGAGAGTTTCACAGAGTTTTGCTATCAAGAAACCTCATTCTTGGGCCTCTACAGGAAGTCTGCAGGGGTTCTACAGGATGTTCTGGAATTTCTACAAGATGTCTGTAATTTTCTACAAGATGCTCAGAAATGGGATTTTGGAGGAAGGATGGAGAGAGAAAGGTGAAGGAATGAGTATGGGGGTAGGATAGGGGTGTGAGGAGGTCTAGGACTTGGTGGATGGAGCTAAGGAGAGATGAGGATGGCTGGATTTTTTCAAAGAGGAGTGAAGCAATGTTGCACAAAAATTAGGGTTATGTGAGAAAATGTGGCAAACATGAGGAAAGAATCCATGTTAGGGGATGGAGCAGATGGGATTGATGGAGTATGGGAAGATAGAGAAGTGGTACAGGTGCTCTGCAAGTTGTTTTTCCAACTGAACCAACGAAGACTTGTAAAATCAGAGACCTAGTTATGTTGACCTAATCTGATCTAGCTAACAGTGAAGAGAATGAACAGAAGTTTATTTGCACTGAAACCATGTATACCAACTATGCAGTGAAGCAATCAAGACTCTAAACATGTAACCAACTTCTGCAAATAAAAATCGAACACTAATGATTTCATGGTGAAGCAAATACTGTGTTTTTGTTGGCAGCAAGGTCACCCTGATCCCAGCTCCTGATCCCACTGAGGGAGAGGTGAAATCAGAGGTGCTTGATGGCCTTTTCTGAAGCTTGTCCCTGTTAATAACCTATCAACTCAATCTGAACACCAAAAGTATTTCTAATCATCAACAATGACCTAGATAATCAGCAAGATTTTAATCTACTTAACAGAAATTATTTTGCAAAGACATAAAAAGAAAATAACAGTACATAAGGAAGCCTTGGAACTTGGGTTGGGCCCAAAACCTAGAGCTACAGGCTCCTATAAATAACTCAGAGCTGATGCCAAATAGAGCTGCTTTTCATTATCCAAAAATAATCATGTCACAAGAAAGTTATACAGCAGTAGCTACAAAAACGAGCTGGGATAATGATAGCACTATAGTGCAAAACCCAACAGTTCCAAAAGTAAACTATGAAGGCTAAGGCCTTCCTATTTATACACTACAAGGGGCCTAGCAGCCCTCCTTAATTCAAGGGACTTGGCTGTTCAAACTGCCAGTAAACAGTCACTCTTCCCAAAGCTGCTCGGTTGCCTTTAGGATTCGTTTTGGTGGCCTATTGAGCTCCGAGTTGAGGGTGGAGATTTCGAGGAATGGCCATTTAATGCAAGAGACAACCTCCCTACGAATCCTCACCCTTGCTTCCTCAAGCTTTGTTGTCACCTAGCTCATAATTTCTTGGCTTTGCTCCAAAATTTGTCCAAAAAACCTAAAATAACCACGTATTAGCCTCCTTGGTAAAGTGACCACCATTATTCGTTCAAATAACATAAACACACTCAAAAAACATGCATAATCTATGAAAAATGGTGGATTGATCAAGGAAAATTAGGCAAAATGAGCCCAATAAGTTACCCAATTCGGGGCTCATCAGTGATATTGTTGGTGGTGGTTGCAGAGTCTTTCTTTGATGGTGATGGGTGAAATATAGGTGGAGGGTTGAATTCTTTGTGGATGGTTAGTGGGAAAGTGGTTATAAAGTGAAGGCTAGTAGAGTGGATAGGTGTTAGGGGCTTCCATAGGCTTCCTTTCTTTCCCATAGGTGAAAATATTCAAGTCTGCTTGTCCTTTTTATGCTCGTCGACTTCCTATAGCAATATAGGGATTTTCATGTAGCATTTTAGGACACCAATTGAAACAAATGAGAGGTACTTGGAAATGATAGAAGAAGCTTGTAAAATGTGAGGGCATGAGTAGAATGGATGCAAAGAGGCCGGTGGAAGGCCTGGAAGTTGAGTGCTTAGGCCTTGAAGTTGATCTTATTGGACCACTCCAAGAATATTGTTGCACTTGCAATACTATTAGAATAAATGAAATAGAGGTGCCCTTCATTTTTTTCTTCCTCTTCCATTTTTTTTTTTGAAATTATGAGACTCACAATCTACTTCATTGAGGTTTTCAATCTCACTAGGCCTGCCCCATGTGCCTTAAGGGAGGTTTTTACATGGGGATCTTTTTATTTTCTTGTTTTTTTCTTTCTTCGGGCTCATTGGCTGCCTCAAGGAGGTTTCCAGCCTAAGTGTGTTATAGACATTTTTGTGCCTTACAGCATGAAGCATGAAATGTCAATAATCTAAGGGATCCAAAGTCCCTAAACATGTTGTTCCTACCCCTAGAGGAACAAGGTCAGCAAACCACAACACTGAATATCAGTTCTCCACCTGAAAACACTCAAAAACAAGCTAATTCTGGATCATGTCAACTGCTCCACTGAGCATCTGCGCTGAATGTCAACTGCTCCACTGTGTACCTGCGCTGAATGTCAACTGCAAAGAAGGCTACCTGGGCTGGGCGAGTTTGGCCAAGTGGCACAGTCATTCCTCAAGGTGTCAATGCCCAGGAAGCTTCCAAAATGACACTTGGATCAGGGAATTCGCCTAGTGATGAGTAAGAGGGTCTAGATCTCCAAGTGGAAGCAAGAACCTCCAAGTGGACTCAAGAACTGAAGAATAACTGAAGTGGGAGAGGACACTAGTCAGCTCCATGCCAAGCTCAAGCTGACTCATCCTTTCTCCAAATCTCCTATATATAGAGCTCTCTCATGAGGTCTAGGGAGGCTGGAATCTTGTGAATGTAAGGAAGTGCTGTTGGTTTGAGTATAGAACTATTGGGTGATTTGCTTGAAGGAGGTGAAGAGGAGATTTCTTTCTGCTGGGAGGTGATGCTGGATTGGGCCTTTTATGGTTGTATCACTTCCTGAACTTTACTTCTTCCATTAATAAAGCATTTGAGGTTCTTCTATATGCATGTGTTTCAATGGCGTATTGATACTTGTATATTTGATTTATTCTAATCCTTGAATCAATTATGAATGTATGCTACTTGTAGTTTCTCCTTCTTTTTATTTTGTAGGATCTTGGTGTAGCTGGGCCAGTGAAAGAGCAAGGAGCTGGGAGCAAGCAGCAAGGAGAGAAGATTGGATCAATCATTAGCGGAAGACAACGGTTAGTGGATCTCTTTCTCCCCTCTCTTACATCTCATAAAGAAGTAATCTCGAATAGCTTTGCTTTGATTGTTGCTGAGGTACTATCACCCTTAGAGTGGGATAGGGTCATTCCGTATTGGATACTTTTCCCAATAACAAAGTGCCTGCCTCAGGTTCCTCATAGTAGTTTTCAACTAAGGTTTTTTCCCTTTTTTTTTTTAATTTTAATTTTTTTTTCTTACTTCATCAAGGGTTGAATGGATTGGGAGCCTTGAGGCTCTCAATCAAATTTTTCTCCCTGCTTATTGAACTAGTAAATTCAACTTGTGAAAGGGGTTTCCTATAAAATTTCAGTATGTATCCTTTTACTAGAAGTGGCATTTTCTCTTCATCAATTGTACATATTTGAACCAAGCCATTATCATGGAATTTCTCCACCAGGTAAAAACACAAACATTTGTTTATGATTTTCCATTTGAATTCCTTGAACCTAGAATCACATAAGAGGGCCCAAACACCCTCCTAGAAGGTTCTAGCCCTTATGTGCTTGTCATGCAAGTTTTTTCTTTGTAATTGAACCAATTTAGTATGCATAAGAGCTTGCAACATGAGTTCATAAAGGGCATCCAAATCTTGCATTCTCTCTTCTTAAGGTTTTGTGATGTCCAAATCAAGTTGTGTTGCCATTCTAAATGTGTTATATTCAAATTAAATGGAAAACATAGATTTTTTACCATAGAGCAACTCAAAAGGGGTGAATCTAGTGGTGTTCTTCCATGTAGTATTGTAGACCTAAGTGGAATCAACAATCCTATATTCCCAATCCTTCTTGTTGTTACTAACAACCTTAGTCAAGCTTCCTTCTAGTGCACTATTGGTTACTTCCACTTGGTCATTTTCTTGATGGTGATTTGGGGTAGATTTCCTATGTATAATATGATTCTACCTCATTATCCCGTCTATCAAGTTGGAAGTGAATTGAGTTCCTTGATCTATGACTAGTTCCGTTAGAAAACCAAATCTATAAAAACTATTGTCCCTTATGAATGTTGCCACATTTTTCTCTATTTTTTCCTTGACTACCTTCACTTTAGCCCACTTGGTTAGATAATATGTGCATATAATGATATACTTCATCTGTGCAGATGGGGGGTTCAGTAATCCCAATGAAATCCATGTCTAACTTCTCAAATTGCTTAAAATTCACTTGAGGTTGTAGGGGAATCTCATCTCTTTGTGTAGGCTTCCCCTTCCTTTGGCACTCATTGCACTGAGCAATGCACCTTATGACATCTTGGTGTAGGGTAGGCCAATAGTAACATGCCTGGAGAATCTTGAAGGTTTTCCTCTTGGCAGAAAAATTGCCCCCATAGGGTCCATCATGACATGCTAAGAGGATATCAAAGACTTTGTATTCCCTTACACATCTCCTTAATATTTGATCAGGCCCCAATCTAAATATGTTACCCCAATCTAGGTATAAGGGGCACTTTTTTCTAATAATTTTTCTCTTTTATTTGGAACACAAATTAGGAGGAAACTGGCTAGAAACCAAGAAATTTACTATATCAGCAAATAGAGGTGAAAAAAATGATATGGGAAAGAGGTGCTCATCTAGGAGCTGATCTTCTACCATCTCTTTGTCCTCTGCCGACATGGTTAGTCTAGACAAGAAATATGAGCCAACATTTTATTTCCTTGGCATGGAAACAATGGTTAGATCAACTATTGTAATAACAATAACCATCTAATAATTGATGCATTTGTATCTATTTTATTCATCAAATACTTAATAGTTGCATGATTAGTGTGCAAAACAAATTGATACCCTATAATATAATGTCTGAATTCATTCAAGGAATGTACAATAGATAAGATCTCTATTTCAGTGAGTGTATAATTGAGTTCAGCCATGGACAACTTTTTACTAATGAAATGGAGAGCATAAGGAAATTTACCTTCCAACTTCCCCAAAGCTTCCCCCACTTCTTTGTCTGATGCATTTGTGTGAATGTGGAAGGTCAAGGCCAAATTCCCCCGCCTGAGAATAGGTGCAGTTGTCAACTTTTCCTTGAGCTCTTCAAATGGATTTTGACAATGGTATGTCCAACATAAATATGAGTTTTTTGTCAATAAACCAAATAAAGGTGAAGAAATTTTACTGAAATCTTTGATAAATCTCCTATAGTATCTAGCTAGTCCTAGGAAGCTCCTAACATCCTTTTTTATTGTGACACATGAGCCCTTTTTATAATTTAAATCATATTAAGGTCAACCTAAATCCCATCCTTAGAGAGGAAGTGGCCTAGAACAATTGCCACACTCATTAAAAATTAGAACTTTTCTAGGCTTAAAGAGAGATTCATTTCTATGCACATTTTCAAAACATTGCATAATTTAGACAGGGCTTCATGGAAAGAATCTCCATAATGTGTGAAGTCATCCATATAAATCTGAACCGAGTCATGTACAAGATCAACAAAAATACTCAATACCACCCTATGAAAGGTGGTAGGGGCACTACACAAGCCGAATGCAAGGACCCTATAGGAAAAGATACCCCATGGGTAGGTGAAATTAGTCTTATCCTAGTCTTTCATAGCTGATTTGGATCTCATTGTACCCACAAGAACCATCCAAAAATGAAAATAACTTCTTTCGTACAAGAACATTCAAAACTTGGTCAATAAAAGGTAAAGAAAAATGATATTTCTTGGTAGCTTTATTAAGCTCTATGTAATTAATGCAAAATATCCATTTCCCATTCTTTTTGGGTATAATGACTAAAGGTGACAACCACTCATTGTCCAAAATAGGATAAATAAAGCCCGCATCTAACAATTTCTGCATTTCTGCCTTTACAATGTCCTTGAGTGCAGGGTTATTTATTCTCTGAGGGTGGAGAATATGTTTATGGTATTATTTGATGTATATATAATGTGTATAGTTTGATGGATGGAATCCTTTCATTTCTTTGTAATCACAGGCAAAATCATCAATGTTATGCCTTAAAATAATGTACAATTTCTCCTCTCGATCAATTGAAAGGAAAGGACTAATTTTTAGAGTTTAGAGGGGCTAATTTATACAATCTTGACATTATTTTGATCATAACCAGTAATGATTCATTCTTCCCATGGTATGTCTTCAGGATGTCCTAAAGGTTCCTCTATTAGTCCATTATGGCAACTGGATACTTTTTTTGCAGAAAATTATCAATTAGATTATCCTCATCCAATTTCCTGCTACAACAGTGGATTTTAATGTACAAATGGGGTAGGGTGATGAATGATAAAGTTATTCATCTTCTTCCTCTTCTACCCACATAGGAAAATTATGTTTAATAAGAGGTTGAGAAATGGGATATAGTACAAGTTGTTTTGTGAAATTCCCATTTTTAATTGTCATGTTTCCATCTCTACAACTAATATAGGAATTAACAATATCTAACCAATATATTCCTAGGATAAGAGGGTAGTGATTGGACTTGGTATTAGGCTAGAGTAAAAGGAAATTAGTTGAGTACTCCCAGGAACCAATGGAAACCATGACATCCTCTATGACACCCTTAGGTGCTACTATGGAATTCTCTACATGTTGCAACATTCTAGTTATTTTCCTTAAGGATCCTTGGAGGTTAAGCTTGAGAATGGTCTCCTCGGTCATGACATTAAATGCAACCCCTAAATCAATGAAGGTGTTGGAGGTTATGATATTGGTGATGTGTACATCCACTATCGGGCTGCTAGGATCTAGATAATTTGACCTTCCCAAGCATTAGATCAACCAATTGCCAAATAACATTGATAGTGGGTGAATCATTCCTCTTCCTTCATGGCCTCCTAAGACACTCTTCTCTGATGAATTTCTTATATATGGGAACATATTTGATGGCATGTAGGAGATGAATTTTGACACACATATTTTTCGGTTCTCCAAAAATTTTAGCTTCTTCTAGATGTGTGGTTTAGGATGGATCAACCTTTCAGGATAGGGAGTTTTTTTGGCTTGATGAGTTCTTTCATCCATCTCTTCTTTAAGATATTTTGCTCGAGAAGGTGCGTGATCATTAGGAAGTACCTTCCCAAATCTGAGGTTGATTTCTTGGATTTCTACAACATAATTAGGATAAGAGGTCTTGCCACTATAGACTTGTTGAGATTGCTTATTTTTTGAGTTCAAATTGGGTTGAGCAGGAATTTGGGGTTGCTTAGGTGGATTTCTTTGGGGTAGCTAAGGTTGAGGAGGAGGAGGCATTAGGGTTGGTGGTTGTGTTTCTTGAGGCCTACATCTTTATGATGGATTACCCATTGAGGAGGTTGGTGATGGTATGGATGGAAAGGGGGAATGACAGGTTGAGGAGGATAGGGCCAAGGAGAAGGCATGGACCATAGTGAGTTTTCTGGTGGATACAAAGACTAAAAAGGTGCATTATGAATTGTATTGAAAGGAGGAGGATAGTGTGTACCTTGTTGATATGGCCTAGGACCTTGTGGCCTCCTTTTTTTTGACGAAGAAAAGTTACTCCATACCTCCTTCTACTCCTTAATACACTACTTTCAGAATCAGAAGAGATGGACACTTGTAAGTTGAATGGTTTTTCATGCACACAAAGAATATTTATATAATATTTAACATGAACTCATTTCTTGGGTGCCTCTTGGTGCATCTAGGGAAAAATATGGCTAATTCCCTTTCTTCCTCCTCTTGTTTTTCTTAATCTACATTGTGTCCACCTATAGGTAAGAATTATGTAATATTTCTCTTTTAAAATGCTCCAACATTCCTCATATTTCATTGTTGATGGCTAACGTAGAAGGTGAAGGACTTACCAAACCCTAACTGGATCTACCTCTTTTCCTTATAGCTCTAGAGTGATTTTTAAACATTGTTTTAATGTCCTCATAATTGAGTGGTAAATATATTGATTGGACAACATGTTTAGGGTGCCCATCAATTCTTCGTTGACCCCTCAGAGTAAAAATAGCTTCATTGGTTTTGGATCAAGGGTGCAGTTACCTCTCTTGTAGATCTGTTGAAATATTTCTTCAAAATACTCTAATAATTCATTTAGCCCTTGAGTCATTCTAAATATTTCTTATTTTGTGTCCCTTTTCCTGTAATAATCCTTTTACTTTCTTTTGAATGCTTGTTGCATTTGAGCCCATGTAGTAATGTTGTCTCCTTCCAAACTCATGAACTAGCGCAAGGATGTATCCTTGAGGGTAAAAGGAAACAATTTAAGTTTATGCTCATCAGAGGTATAATCATATATCCTACATACTACAACAAATTTCAAACATGAAGTTGTCAAGGTCCTCAAAATCCATTCCATGGAAGTGTGGAAGAGTAGTGGGTCTAATATTATTCATTTTAGCTTCCCCATTTGTCTCTTTGATAGGAAAGACTTGAGGCTACCTATTTCCAGCCACATTTTCAATCGGTGATGGATGTTCTTATTCTCTTATAGGCTGCTAAAAAATTTCTAGTTTCTTACCCAAAAATACCTCTAAATCATATATCGACAAAGTAGGAGGTCCAGGGTCACCAAAATGTGAAGGTTGACTACTTGTAGAAGTTGGCGTTTTAGGAAAACAAATTCCTGAGTTACCCCTAGCTCTATGAGGCATGAAACAAATGACCTTATTTTATCTTTTAGTGTATTTTATGAACATAATAATGATGATTTTTTTTTTTTTCTCCAGGAAATGATGTGAGAAAGAACCAACTTAAAGAAAAAAATAATACCTACTTTGACACCTCCCCAACAAAGAAACCAAAAAGTGATGATCCCCATCATTAAAACAAGAATGTTGTAACTCCCAAGGTGATAAAATTTAATTAGCAATCCAGAGTTTGTACAAAATTAAGAGGTATCAATACTATATGTACAACAAAAAATGTTCTATTGAGGTTGATCTGATGTAGTGAAGTGAATTAGGATGCACAAAGGCCACTAAACTACAGGAAATACTTGAAAATTTAGTAAATGGAAAACAAACCTATCTTCACATTGCAGGAAAATAAATGACTCAAATAGAACCTATTATATTGTAGAGAATTAAATGAAATAAAGGAGACCCTAATCTGATTACATGAAATTAAATGAAAGAAAGAAACCCTAAGCTATTTTACAGAAAGTAAATGACATAATGAAACCCTATTCTATTTCTTAGAAAATAAATCTATCTTATTGCAGGGAAGGAAATGACTGAAGTAAAATCTATTCTAATTACAAGAAGACAAAGTAAATTCTCAAGAATGTTGAAGGTAAACCAATCTGATTCTATTTAACAAATAGTAGAAGCAGTATAACCTAATTGTAGGAATGAAAATAAAGGCATCAAAGAAAAGTTCCTAAGTGGTCTCTGGTCTTCTAAAATCCATATTCAAGGTTCGAATGATGTTTTCAAGTGATGATAAATGAAGGAAAAACTTTGGATGCAATTCTAGAGGCGATTCAAAGAAATATATGGTTTGCTACAAGACGGATCTGAGAGCACTTTTACGGAGTTTATGAGAAAGTTGGAGGATGGAAAAAGAGGTTGAAGGTTGTGGGAGGATATGAGGGACCTTACCAAGCTCAGACACACTCAATGATATGACTTATGGAAGGAATAAATGAGGCTATAAGTTTCTTGTAGCTCGATTAGGCAATTTTCAACATATGGATAGTTTTCAAAAATGTAGAGTAGTAAAGGAAAAAGTGATGAGGGAGGTGATGCTAATGCATGAAATATGATGGTAATTTAATCTATGAAACAATGTATTCCATCTACAAGAAAATTACATGTTCAGCTGATAAAAACAAGACGATTAAGAACCTATCAAACTACTAATTACAAGAAACAAAATGACACTGAAAAGGATGAGTTGAATTTATAGTGGAAACTACTACTGCGTAGAGAAAACTATTTTTGGTGCTTATCATCACAAGGTACACAACCAAGATTCAATAAGGATCTCACACATAAACCTGTAAGGACAATGATTTTATCATAAACTTGATTTGTAGAAAATCAACTAGACTAAATGCATGCAAAAGAAATATACAAATAAAGGGGCTTAAGCACTTGGGTTGGCCCTAACCCAATGAAATTAGGTCTCTTGAAGCAAACTTAGGCTAAAAAATATAAATGGTTTTCATTAACCTCAAAATTTTTCAAATATATAACATGACAACTAAAATAATAGGTAGAAGTTTCCTTCACTGGTAATTACTATCTTTCCTCTAGAATTTGAATCCCTACTGAGCTACTAGTCTCTCTTATTTATATAAAAAGTGGGTGAGGGGAAGCCTCCTTGAAGGGAGGAATTATTCTATCCAAAACTTGTAAAAAAGTGGATTTTATCCCTTAGTGTACTCACATCCACAAAGAGGTAGTAACTTCTCATGAGCTAGCTGAGTTGTGATTAGCCTATAGCAAGGAACAAGCCTCCTTGATTCTCTCTTGCCAGTCTCCAATGTGGTATGCATAATAAATCCTCAATATCATGTACATTTAATGTATTAGGCCACAATATATATATATATAATATATTCTAACCTTCCTAATAACACAATATAAATTGAAAAAGACATTTTCAAATGCAAAAGGAGAGGTTTAAACATGCCAAAGGATACTCAGATGGGCCTTAATTATATCTATTTGGGAGGCCCATCAACTACTCATAGAGAAAAAATTGTATGTGAATCTCAACAAATATGAGTTCTTTCAAACTTAGGTTTATTACTCGGGACATGTGATATCCAAAGGAGTGGTTGTGGACCTAGATAATATCAAAGCAATAAGGGATTGGCCCATGCCCCAAACTGTAAAAAAGGTCAAATCATTCATGGGATTGGCTGGTTACTAGCAAACATTGATTCCAAATTCTCAAATATTGGGCATCCCATCAATGCCTTACAAATAAAAGGAGTGATGTTTTAATGGATACTTGAATGTACAACTAGTTTTTAACAACTGAAAAAATTTACTAACTTGTGCACCTATCTGGAGAATAACTGATCTAGAAAAGAATTTTGTAGTTTGCACTAATGCTTTTAAGGAGGGACTTGGTTGAGTCCTGATCCAATAAGGATCTGTATTCTCCTATGAATCTATGAAGTTGATGAGCATGAAAGGAACTATGTTACCCACAAATTAGAGTTGGAAGCCATTGTGTATACACTAAAAATGTGGAGGTGTTACTTATTAGGAAGGAGATTTGTGTTGATGATAGATTACAGTGGATTCAAATAATTGTTTGACCAGCCCAAACTAAATTCTAGACAAGCTATATGGTTGGCATTGATTAGTGAGTTTGATTGTAACACCATGCTCCCACACTTACCCAAGCTAACTTGTCCACCAGGTTAAATATGTGATTAAGAGTGTCCATGATATGATTAAAATACCCAAGTATAGATAAGGAAGTGGAAGCAACAAACCAAAACAAAATTGACCTTCCTTAGGAGCTATAAGACCCCCATGGGCTAACCAACCACTCTAAGTGCCCAACTCCTGAGTTAAATTTCTTTTTAACTGAACTAAACCCCTAGTCACTCCCATAACAAGCCTTCCATGTGACTGTAACCCTCCAATCTCTCCCACAATAAGGCCTCCATGTGATTGTAGTATTTTTCACCTAGTTCAGTGTCAGCAATTGCAAGATTTAATCCAATTTTTCAAGCTAGTCTCCAGACCACTGCCGAAAACTTCAAAAAAAATCTTAGGCATGATAAATGACATAGGGAAAAATACTTTCACACAAAACGTAGACAAGAACTTGACCCAAGTAGGTCTATCCATGACAAAAATACCGTAAAACGCATGATGAACATGAAATATATAGGTCATAAATAGACATCTGAACATAGGAATCTCATAATTATCTGAGAATCGTCAATAAGGTCTGATTCCTTCTCACAATAGCTACATTATCATCTATTAGGTGACTCATTCATTAACATTTCATCTACTAACCAAAACATGATGATAGCCATAAGTCAAATCTATCATTAACCATGCTTGTAACCATAATATAACCAGATAAATAACAATAATAGAACAACCATCATGGCCACATAATAAAAAATACATTTACACATAGAGCACAAGAGAAAATATCTCTTATTAACATATGAAAACTCTGACTAAGTCAGGGACTTCCACGTACCACCTGACCATAGATTGAGATGAACCAAATCTTTCTTTCATCCAATCACCCCCATGCCATATTCCAAGCATGGATTTGGGATCTCATTAAATAAACCAAGTAAACCAAACTAGGACTTCCAGAGGCCATACCACCTCAATACTAAACTAGTGATTCCACATTGTGGTTGGATATCAATAACCATCACCAGATTAGTCTCTATCCAAGCTATCCAGGGTTCTAGAGTGTTTGTTCCAACCTAGCTTCCAAGACTAGTAACTCAACCCACAATTATCGTTGGACTCTAGAGCGTTTTTCCAACCAAGGCTTCCAAAATTAGTAACTCAACCCACCAAGGGCTCCAAATCATTTGTCCAACCAAGGCTTCAGGAGTATTAAATCAACCCAAGATATTATAGGGATTCTAGAGAATTTATCCAACCAAATCTCCAAGAACTAATAACTCAAACCACAACCATAAGGAACATGAGCACCAATCAAAAACGAAAGGGAAAAACCCACAACACCATGGTTATCTAGGAAATGGAAATGATAGGAAAAAACATTGTCAAACTAGGTAATCCTCCATGCCAATGACATATCATAACCAAATAGCCACATGCATATGCCATACATGTCAAAACTAGTAAAGAAATCATACATGCAACTCGATATCTGCAAGCGAAACCCGTTGTAGTTGTTGATCTTGGTGTTCCATTGCACCTTCATTCTCTTCGTTTGCCTTCTTGCTCCAAATCCAAAGTATGCCTAAAGTCCTCCAAGAGTGCTCCAAGAAATCTAAGTGTGCAGGATTATGAGAGAGAGAATAGAGAGAGAGCTCCAATCTAAAACTGACAAAAATCTATGAACTAATCCTTAGAAGCCTTTTTATTAATGATGCCTCTATTTTCTTCATTTTCCATTATTTTCCTTCATTTTCCTCACATGAAACCTATGACCTTTCACCTTCATTTTCTCCTATTTTCCATTATTTTCATAAATAAAATTCTAATAAATGCCTCATGCCTTTCCAAAGCCTTTTCCATTACCTTTGCCAATTTCCATAACCATTAATTAATCACAATTCATCCCCATCACTATGTTTTTTCCCAACATTTAGCTTGGAATGTGTCCCATGACCTTGGTTATTATTTTTCCTTTATTAACTTTATTACATGCATTTTCAACTCGGGGTTGTTGCAAATCCATCCCCCTTTAGGGGACACCATCCTCGATGTTTAATGACACCTACAACTAGCAAGATGACTGAAAACCAAACATACTACCCATGGAGCTTTACAACTTATCTCATTATAGTATTTACAACGAAAAACCTACTGAAAAGAAAACCAACATGAGAAACATAGCAACATGACAACCATATCGCTTATTGGAGCTTTATAACACAACTTGTTGTGGTATTTACAATGAACATATATAAATGTGTACATGTACAAAACATCATTTGCATCCACTGGGAAACAATGAAGGATACATAGCCTGCATTTGATCAACCATCTCCCATGTAGCTTCATAGAGTCCAAAGTGCTTCCACTGCACTTTAACCTACTCGATTGCTTGGTTTTGAAGCATGAACATATTTCTTTGCAAAATGCATTGAGGTTCTGATTGTGATTCTCCTTCTGGTTCCAACTATAATACAATCAAGTGAATCACATGATCAACATCTTTAACATACTTCTTAAGTAATTACATGTCGAAAACATCATGGAATTTCATTATCAGAAGCAGTGCAAGTCTATAGGCCACTGGTCCATTCCTCTCAAGGATCTTGAAAGGCCTGCAATACTGAGGTGGTAGCTTCGCACATGACCCAATCCTCAAGGAGATATTCTTGGGTTTGATGTACAAATACACATGTTCCCCAACCTAAAAATCCTTAAATACCCTGTGTTGATTTGCATAATTATTTTTCCTGTCATGTGCCACCTTTAGATTCTTCTTGATAACTTGCATTTCCTATTCCATCTCTGCCAACATGTCTAGCCCTATCAATACTCTGTTCACTGGGTCACTCCAATTGATAAGAGTATTACAACTCCATTCATAGAGTTCCTCAAACAGACTCATCCTTAGTGACTCCTAATAACCATTGTTGTATGCAAACTGAACTAGTGGAAGGTACTCTTCCCACTTTCACTGTTGATTCATAACATACATTCTCAACATGTCCTCCTGAATCCCATCGACCATCTCTGTCTATCCATTTGTATGCATATGATAAGATGTATTGAAGGCCAAATCTGTACCCAAACATGCAAATAATTCCTTCCAAAATTTGAAGGTGAACTTGGTATCCCTGTCCAACACAATATTCTTCGAAACACCTTTCAACCTCACTATATCTCTGATGAATACCTATGTTACATCATTAGCTGAATAAGTAGACTTCACTAGAATGAAGTGATGTTACCTTAGTCAAACTGCCAACCACAACCATAATAAAATCATGTTTTCTAGATGTCCTTGGAAAACCTATAATGAAATCCATGTAAATTACCCCCCATTTCCACTCTGGAATTGGAATCGATGTAGTAATCTATCTGGATGCTTACACTCTAATTTTACCTGTTGACAATCCGAGCATCTAGACACAAACTCTACCACTTCCTTTTTCATATTAGGCTGATAGTAGAGCTTCTTCACCACAGTTAATGTCTTCCAATATCGCGGGTGACTTGAATATGGAATAGCATGAAATTCCCTCAAGATAAGCTTCTTGAGCTCACTATTTTCTGACACATAGATCCTGTCTGTAAATCTGACCAAACCACTTGCTGCGAGATGATAGTCCACATCCTGATCACTTGTACCATTCTATAAATTGCGCCTAATATCCCTATGCCTATCATCTTGTATTAGGACTCCACCAAATCCTCTCTTGCAAGCATATGTTCATAGCATGAACTCTTTGTCTAGAACTGTGATCTTTAGAACTGGAGAATTTGTAAGAAATTGCTTCAACTGCTTGAAACTTGTTGCACATTCTTCTATCCATTCAAATTTCTTACCTTTCCTTTGCAATGATGTAATAGGATAAGAAATCTATGAGAATTTCTTCATGAACATCCTGTAATAACTTGTTAATCCATAAATGACCTTACATCATCCACATTCCTAGGAGCTTCCCATTCCATAATATCTTTTATCTTTTCTAAATCCATTGCTATGCCTTCCTTGGGGAAAACTTGCCCCACGTAATGTACCTATGTCTGAAAGAAACTTCATTTTCTAAGATTGACATACAATTGATGCTCTCTTAGTAATCTAAATACTGCTTCTAAGTGTTTGAAATTCTCTTCTTCATTCTTAGAATATATCAATATATAATCAATGAACACAATAACAAACTTGTCCAGATAAGGATGCAACAAGCTATTCATCAAGCACATAAAAGTGGCTAGAGCATTAGTAAAACCAAAAGGAACTACAACAAACTCATAATCCCCATACCTGGTCTGTAAAGCAGTCTTTTAGATGTCCTCTTCTTTGATGCATACCTGATGGTATCCTGATCTAAAATCAATCTTTGAGAATACTACTACTCCCTTCAAGCGATCAAACAAGTCATCAATCCTTGGAAATGGATATATGTTCTTGATGGTTACCTTGTTTAATTGCCTGTAATCAATACACAATCTAAGATTGCCATATTTCTTCTTCACTAACAACATTGGTGCACCCCAAGGCGATACACTTGGCCTAATGTATCCCTTGTCAAGCATTTCCTTTATCTGTAGCTTCAATTCCACAAACTCTGGTGTGCTCATCCTATATGGTGCCTTTAATGTTGGTGCTGCCCCTAGTACCAACTCAATAGAAAAGTCCACTTCCTTGTGAGGTAGTAACTCTAGAATATCTGTAGGAAATACATCTCGAAGTTGTTGCAAAATTGTATACTTTTTCAAAACATCCGCATCATCGACTTCCTTACCTTTTTCACTAGATTTTTTTACTACAAATAATACACATCCTTTTCTATGACTACACTTTGCCTGCATAGTTGTAACTATTCTGATTGATGTTTCCTTTTTCTTACCCTACAAGATTATCTTTTCTCCATTGTATCTAAGAATTTAATAACCTTATCATAATAAGACAACTTAGTCTTGTGAAGATAAAATAAATCCATAACCAATAGCATATTGTATGAACCTGATGAAAGTACATTCAGATGCACTAATATAGGCATACCATTCAATTAAAATGCACAAGATCTTACCCAATGATGAACTATTTTCTTTGTACCTATATCCAACTACACTAACCACGATTCGACATGTACGTATTTATTCAAAACACACTTATCCACCAAGTCAACGTTAACATAACTATAATTAGATCGAGGGTCAATCAAAATAGAAACAACTTGCTCACAAAGCTTACCATCCATATCAATAATCAATGCCTGGTGATCTGCCTGCTTGTTATCCAATGTTGCATAAATCCATGGAATACTTTGTCTGACATACCACTCTATTTGTGCCTCTGGAGCATTTTAAATCTATGGTCTTCCACCAGGGAAAATTTTAAGAAGTACCCTAAATTTATATGTATAATAAATGGGTGAATCCCCATGATACATAGGAAAAATGGGAGGCGATTTTATTAATAATATAATATGTATATATAATTGTTTTGGAAAATCTCTCACCAAATTATATTATCTTGTAAATTCATGGTGAATCTTTCACTGAATTATAAAATCTTGTAAGATCTTGGCAAATCTTTCACTGAATAATAAAACATTGTGAAGACTTGGCGAATGTTTTGTTAAAGTATGAGACCATATATGATAATAGGAAAACATATTTATTAAACTGTAATGTACTAACATACATGTTTGGAAAAAAGAAACATAATTTTCTCTTCCTACAAACAATGTTGCAAGTTTCAGCAGCTATGTTTGTCAAGGTTCTTACTATACACTCTTTCATATCCTTCTATTAGTTTTTATAATATTCCGCAACAAAGTTCTTGTATGTGTTGATCTTGACCACCAGTTTTGTCAAGGTAGGAGAGATTAATATTTTCTCTACCACTTTTGTCAAGTTATGAGAGATTAATGTTTGTACAATTTTTTTTTTACTTTTCTCCCAACTTTTCTTTCCTTGAGTGTTTCCATGACTACCTTGGTGATTCCATATCAAACCAATTTCTCAAATGCTAGCCTAACTGTGATAAAGGACTTTCTTGCTTCTAAAAATTTGCAGCCTCATTGTAAGGAGAAGTTGTTATATTTGTATGGGAAATTTATAAACACTTTCATTCACTCTCTGGGTAGTTTTTAAGCCATTGACCTTCAGGTAGTTCAACCTTCCATATGATAATTGGTCATTACACTCTGTTCTTCAAGAAATATATAAGTTATGAAAGTCATTATACCATGTCATGAAGTGTTGAATCGAGGGAATCCCATACCCATGAACCTTACCTGTGGTCTTACGATGCAATATTATGTTTTGAATCATTGTGTTAAATTCCCTCTCCTTCAAGCAGGCTTTGTGCAAGTAGGAAAATGAAATAGGCCCCCCTTACTTACTGACCTTCCTTTCTCATACCTGAATAGTTTTACCTTACCCAACCAACAAATGGTTTCTACCTTGAATGATGGAGTTTAATAAACCAACAAAAAAAGATTTATGTAACTCTGGTCCCCACCACCTGAACACCTTATGGCCCATCACAATGAAGGATTGTTAAGGATTTCTTCATTAGTCTTTGTAAATATCATTTCAATTCATATGCATCATGGCTTCCGCTAACCACTCATGTAGGTCACTTGGCTTGGCAATGCAAATTTCCCATTAATGCTTCCCATCACTCGACCACCTTCAATCATATTCATTTCAACAATTTCATTTTGATTAGCATTTGTAATGTTTGTATGTGCTTTTTGTCATCAACAACTACTATTTTTTCTTGAATTTCTCCATCATATTCTTAAGTAGCATTCCCATGTTCATCATCATCACATAATAGATGATAACATCCTTGAGGTATACTCAACATGTTTATAACAACTTTTGCATCTTTATCACTAGGTATTTCAAAAACTTGGTTACAAGCCTCATCATTGGTAAGAGCATCATAATTGACAAGCCAAATTTCATTGCACCTACATTCCACATTAATATTAGAGGGTGTCAAGGTCCTTTCAATAGATATGCTAGAAATTTCAACTGTTTCAAACCTTTTTAGCTCTCTCCATGGGTTATTTGCCATCCAATTTATTCTCTCAAACCTTAAATAATTCTTAGAACGTCCAAACACACTTCTAGGGGTTGCAACTTATGAGTAATGTCTAAGAAGTGCCAACACTATGTATGCCTATCGTGTTTGCCTCTGTGGTTTGTAAAATTGTGTTGTTGTGATGGCCATAAAAAATTAACCTGTATATGTTTGTAAGATAGATGCCTCCTAGTAAAAAGTGACAAAATGGTATAGCCAAATGATAAACAATTATTTAGTCATCCATGCATTAGGATGTGCAACCATAGATATTCCTTGCTCAGAATTCTTGACATGGTTCTTCATATTTTTATTTCCCTAAAATAAATATAGCCTAGACATTGATAAACCAATTGTAATTGCACAAAAAAATATAGTTATCCATGTTGTTGTTAGGAAACACTTTGGCACATTTTCACTCATTCTCTTGGCATTTATCCACATGCCACAATTCCTTCCAACTTGGAAAGGAAACTCGTCACAATTGCATATATATTTTGTAAACTGTATGAATGATCTTTGTATGCCTTGGATAGAGTGTAATAGAACTTGGTCAGAATTGTAGGGTGTAAATCCATAGCTTTGTCTCTATTTAGGATTTCAATTGTTCATAATGCTAGCTCTTGATATATTTTCTTAACTCTTGCACACCTTGATTTCCCCAAAATCCATCTTTGAATGGACTCAAAGTGGAGCAACATTAGCCTTAAGTTGTATCAACTCTAGGTCATGGCCAATTTCAAGTATCTCCTTACACCAATCAACTATTTCCTCCTTTTGTTCAATTAACACTGTAATAACCCCTTTCTTCTTCTTCCTTGCATGAGGTATTTAGCCAATAATGTATTGATGCTGGTGAGTTCCATATTTTCTCACTGCAACTCTTATTAAGCATCCATTGAAGTCAACATCATCAATTTCCTTCAGCATATCCTCTTTAGTTTGGCCTCTGTTAACACTAATATTCTTGGTTAAACTTGCACCTTGCACTATAATTCATGTAGAAGCACCACATTCAACATCTACATCATATGCTCTTCAACTTTTATATCATTATTCTCTTCAAAACCTATCGGATTTAAATTACATTATTTCCTCGTGCATGACATAAAAACATTAAACAAACAAATATTTTAGAATAATAGAAGTTGATGCAGTTCATAGCAACAAGGAACTGAAAAAATTTAAGGTAAACATAGGTGACAAGAAACAAAACTTTAAAATGAGAGAGTTTATGAAATAGTGTTGATCCCTAACTAAAGATTTGTGGTGAAAGAAACGTTTGTAGTGACCTATAGAGAAGTATTGTAAACTGAGTTTAATAAATGGTGCTTCCATTAATGATGGTTTAGATTTATAATGCTCCATTAGAAATCTTGATTGATGAGTAACAAGAATAAAGATACAATGTATGAAATTCTGACAGTGATCTAGAGAGTAGTATTGTAAACTGAGTTGCCGCAATGGTGCTTCCATGAATTGAAGATTAAATGTATAACATTCCATTGGGGTGAATTGTCATCAACACGGATTGCATATGCAGAATGATGATATCTGTGTCTAGGATTGATTTGATTATGATCTAGGGACTCTTAGTTTCTCCTAGTCAATGCTAGTGCTTATAAAATGTTTAATGGCCCAGGTAGATTGACTTGATTAATGGTCATTTTGAACATATTTGAATAAGTTGCTCCTTTTCATTATAGGTTGCAAACTTAGGGGTGGGTCATGCAAAGCATTGAATGATAAGAATTACCTATTCATGTCTGATCAAATGCACAAAGGAAAATAAGTGTTGGGCTCTATATGGACTTGAGGTTATACATATTGGAACATCATTTACTGCAGACATTCTCCAACAATGAACCTCTCTGCCAAATGTGATAGGTAATCTGTACATCAAAACTGAACCTTGTTGGACTAAACATTTGATGGTTTTTAATGTCTAAGGACTTGAAGTGTTTTTACGTTAGAGAATTTAAAGATGTGTTTGGACATGATGTTTTGTATAATAGTGAACTAAGAGTCACTTTCTAGACAATTGTATGCCTAGTGAGTTTATGGACTATTTTTAAACTTGTGAGCATTCTTCATTATTTTAATACCACTATAATAATGTGTTATCAGTGTGCTATGTTCTGATTTGTTATAGATTCAGAGGTTAGGTTCTATCTCCACTATTGGTCCCCATTCCACTATTGGCTTCCTTCCCCTAGTTTATCACCTACTCCAGAATCACAAACCCATGAGGCATTGATTACAATTGAATAGAACCAACGAGAACTTGACAATAATATCAATGGAGTTGCAACAGTAAAAAAACATAATTAGGTCACTGTATTAGGACAATACATTAAGCATGCAATAATGCTTGTGAGAATGACCTCCATTATAACAGGAATAACTGGGGATCATGACATCAAATACAAAAAGATTCAAAGCATTGATCAACAAGAGGTGCTGCTTAAGAATAATGTATCACCCCACAAACAACACCTCATGTTTAATTTCAAATGTATTACAATGAAAAATAGAGGAACTGCCAACATGTTGAGGCCCCAAAAATCGGGTCGACAACAAGGGGGATACCCGCCCGGTCCGGACCTTGGTTGGCAGCTCCTTATTCGTTTGGTATAGCGGGTCCGACTGGGGATAATGGGACCGGTTTCCCAATCTATGGGTGTGTGTGTGTAGAATTGGATGTTGTTGATCTAACAGTAACTATCTAAGCTATTCTAATTCAAACCTTAATCTAATTCTATGCTATGATAATCTAATAAAAAGAACACATCTAATCTATGCTAACCCGGGATGTAACTCTTCTATTATGCGATCTAAACAGATTTCATATAACAACTGGTAATAAAGATCATTCAGCGATTAAAAGAAAGGAAATCAATTAAGATGAACTATTTCGCATAAGAAGTTAGGCAAAACAGTTGTGAACATCATATCGCATAATAAGCTATCCATACATTAAACATAAATAAATAGCTCCACCGTACAAAAGTGCCAAATGGTAACTCAAGCATTCATGCAATAACATATAAACAACTAAAATCTGTATATCACTTTAACATATAAGTAGAAATGGTCAAGAGATAAAAGTACCATTTATGACTAGTCCTACTCATAAGCTTCAAGCAATAATGATTTATTTCTCCTTGCTCTAACATCTACTAAGAGTACAGAAGTGCAACATCAGTAGCAGATATCAAATGCAAACATCAACAAATCTTGATCCATTCATTCACCAAAACCTCCTCGGAGGGTGAAAAAGTGCATGTTCTGACGACAAGTTTTTGGTAAATTTCTGGACCCTTCTCTAAATGCATGAGAAGGGTTTAAATACTACTAACTAAATAACCTAATTACACATATTTAGGATACGGTTTAAATGACTGCCCTTCTTATAAAAAAATTTATTTCTAAAAATTAAATCTAATATCTAACTATTTCTGTATTTACTCCTTAATGTTGCGAGCATTCAATATTTGCCTGGGTAGAGTCGGCTGATTGTCTTTCGCTTTTGGTTGAGCTAAACAAATAGAAATGGCAAGTGCTGGCACCATTTTTTCCAGCAAAATAGCAAATATGCTTTAGAATCATCTCTGGCTATGTGGATTTATTGTGTATGCTCAGTAATAACCCAAATTCCACTTGGTTAACCCTTAAATTGCCTCTGCCTTTGCTTTCTTGCGTTTCCGGGCTTACGAGTGACTAAGCAGTTAAGGACTTTGCTTTTTGAGCAATTTTCTCAGCGATTAGCGCTAGGCACTAATCGCGCATCAAAAACTGCCTCCGTTCTTTGATCTGGGCCTTTCTGGTGCGTTTTTCACCTTTAGCGCCTTTCCTTTATCGTGTATAAGCTTTAAAATTTTACAAACATACTGCTTTTGTGAACTTCTACCCTTGAGCGTTAAATTGCATGTTGATATCAGCATTGTTCAACCATTCATTGAACCATGGCTCTGACTGATAGATCTGTAATGAATAGCTCAGTAGCGCTCTGAAATTTGCGGCTCTGTTGCATGCGGCATCCATTCATGAGGGCATTTCTTCTCTGCTTCCGAGCATTGGAGCTTTACCTTTTTCCTTAATCGCTCCCTGCACATTGCTTCATATTGTTTCTGTTTTTCCTTCCTGTAGTTCACACATAAGGAGAGCGTAATGATAATAAAAATTGACAAGAAAGCTCTGAGCTCTACGGATGTACAAAAACATGCCACCTGACGTGAACTAACTCTTCGAAAAACACAAAACTATCTTTCATTAACACTTGGTGTACATTCATTAATTTTCATTAACGCGCGTATTCAATTTTTCTTGAATGTTGAGCCGGGGAAAATCTGCGATGGATGATTTCTGCGATTCGCATCGCAACATCACATCATCGCGTTATCGCATTTTATCAATATGTGTTATCGCAGGGTTAGCTGATCACGTTTATCGCAGAATCGCAAATTGCTATTTCGTGCGATCACAAGATCGCCAATCACATTATCGCAGATTATTACAATTCGTTAAATAGTTATGTGATGTTTTTGCGATGTTGCGATATGCAATGTTGCATATCGGTCGTCGGTGATTTCTTAAAGTTTTCATTTATGAGCGTTTCTTAATGCATGCGATGCGATGGATTTCACGTTGCATTCTAGCAGTTTATCATTCTACTCACAAGGAAATGTCCTATCTTCTTCGCGCGATGCGATATTTTCTTAAGGAGTATAATACATGAGTTTTAATTAAATTTTTTTAATTTTTTACTAAGGGTCCCCACTTATCTAGTGTTATTGCTAATACTAAATAAGGAGGGGGGTTGTTGGTGGCCACAACAATTGGTGATTCACTTGGAAGAACCAGTTATCTCTGTTTTCCTATTGAATTTTTCAAACTTCCAAAATAGAAAATTTTTCAGAAAATTTAACTTTGTTATGGACAGATAGAGTGCATTATGTTTTTAAATTGTCAATGATATTTTGTTTCAACCTCTTTTCATTCTAATTATTTGCTTCCTTAGGCTAGTCCTTGTATTTACATCAGTCATTACTTGGTCTTGTAAAGATAAATAAAGTCTCCTCTATAAACCAGTTTTTAAATATGCTCATTTATCGTAGGTAGAGCCTCTGCTGCCAGCAAGCGTTTATAGCCTCGACATGGTTACCTGTTACCCATCAATGATCCTGTATCCTACTTAAGGTGACCTACAACTTTCAAATAAAAATCCATATTTACACTTATTGCTTTGATTTTCTTTTTATTCTTAAAGAACAATGTCTTGGTTTGGTAGCCAAATTATGACATAGTCACTCACTTGATTCATAACTTTGTTGAACAAGCTGGCTCGTGATGAGATCCCTTGTCTTTGGATTGCAACAATCTTGAGTCATTGCCCTGTTGTGGTAGACAGTATTGGCAAAGTCAACTAAGTTATGATATCTATGATCATGATAAGCCGTCTCGTGATGAGAGCTATTATTCTTCAAGATATAGTGTATCCTTGGATTATCCCTCTGGAAGCTACGATTCTCCTTTAGCAGGGATGTTACCGGGAAAAGTGTCTATTTAGAACTACTCTATCCCACTAAGGTGTGACAGCTGCCTTAGAAACAAACAGAGAAAACTACTTTTGTATTTCCTTTATGAATTAAAGATAGAGGGGGATAGAAAGAACCAACCTGTGTCTTGCGCTAATCCTTTGATCCAATCCCCCTCTTCCTTGACAGCTTCCAGCTACCTACTCCCTTACTTGCCCAGCTTCACCAAGTTCCTGTAAGATCACAGAAGAAGAAAACTATACAAAGACATGGATCTATATTCATAAACAGCTTAGGATAAGATTTAAGCTAACCATACAAATGTAAAAAGCATCAATGATACACAAGCATGTAGGAGAAACTCAAATAGTTTTTATTGATATACAAGAAGATCCAGGAGGAGTTACAATCGATGGTTCTTGACCCAGCATCAGCCTCCCAGCAAAGAAGCCCCTCTTCACCTCCAACAAAGCATAAACCACCCAATACTCTGATATCTATCTCAAAACCAACAGCAATTCCTTGCAATGTACAAAATTCCAGCCTCTGGATCTCTGGGATGAGGGATCCATATATAGATGTATGCAAGGAGGATGAGTAAGCCTGTGATTTGATTAGTGTGTTCTCTCTGTCAGTTCTTGCTTCCACTTGGAGACTGAAAGCCTCTTACTCATCCTTGGTCGAATTCAGTGAGGCAAGTGTCATAGGAGAAGATTCTGGAAGCTTCCATTGTCTTTCCACCTCGCGGAATGGCACTGCCATTTGTCATTTCCCGCTCAACGCACCCTCATAGTGCATTTAGGTGCATTGCAATGCACCTAGCTAGTGTGTTTAGGTGCTATGCAACGCAGCTAGCCAGTGGAGCAGCTGAAATGATCCTGTTTTGACTTATTCTGAGCAGTTTCTGGTGGAGAACTTCTGGGAGAAGCTGTAATTTGTTGACCTTGTTCCTTTAGGGGTTAGAACAACACTTTTAGGGACTTAGGAGCCCTTGGTTTATGGACATTTCATGCTTGGAGCTGCAAGGCACAAAAATGTCTATAACAGTTGCCCCCTAAAGTATGAGGCCGTTAATCGGGTGAAATGCTTTATTATGAGGATCCGAAGTTCTTTCAATGTTGGAAGGAGACCTGTAATAAGATACAATACAATACATTATCTTCATACTGTTTTCATGATCTAGCTGAGGCAGGCATTCCCATGCTCAACTTTATAAATTCATTTTCATGTACATAGGACAAACAATCTTCTGATTGTAGACTGATGATTCTGATAGAGCCATCATCCTTTTGGTAGGATGATTATCTGTGCTGCAATGCTGTACATTTTAATGTCTTTATTTTCCTGAATATATATCGCAGCCCGGATGGATGAAACTAGATCCGGGGTCTTCAATCTCGACCGATCTTCACTCGAAGTACAAGTCGATCCATGTGAGAAATGTTCTGAAGTCGAACATGGAAAGACATCGCTTGATTACCAGTCAATGATATAAATTGTTAACAAGCGCGAGAGGAATCACCGATAATGATAATGACCCTCAAGGTACTACAGTACAATTCACGTGGTGTGAATAAAGGACTTGGCATCGAACACCACGCAAAATCTTTCAGTCGAAGGCCATTGATGTAAACCTGTCGCCGGAAGTGAAAAACTTGCCATTGAGGCATGCAAGCTTCAAAGTACTGAATGGGGTGTTCCTAGACCAACTTCTTGGATAATGAGCTGATGTCGACAAGAAGTGATCCGTCAAAGGAGGGCCTTAATGAATCCCACATCAATGACACGAAATGGAGCAAATGATTTTGATTTAGGTGAAAACAATCTGATGATATACGGTTCAGGATGGCGGTCATGAAAGAATGGAGTATAATGTATGGTAGTGGTGGGACATAGGTGACTTCTCTGGATGACTTCTCTTGAACATGTCGGCGATACTTATGTGATGGATTGGTAGCATTAACCCCAAATGTGGATGGTATGGCGTGACCATGGCGATGTGACCAGTGAATGAAACAACCCAACCCGACTCGGACACGGAGTGGAAGTGTCATATTCAAGAGCAACTTGCTACCAATAAAGATTCTTTGAGTTTTCTTCCCAATTTTTCCCCAGTCATTGCTGACCAGTACCTCTTTATTTTTGTCAAGCTTGAGGAGGATAACATATGCTTGTTCTATAATTTGCCCTTCGGGCAAACCCATCGCTATGTTTTAACGAGCCTAGCAATAGTGAAACTCGATCTCGTCTAAAGACAAGTTTGTCGCTATTAATCTTTTTAACGAGTTTAACGATAAAGATAACTCGGTCCTTTTTAATTTTTAGAGAGTTTGAAAAGGTACGTAAAGGTAACTCCAAAATTCCTTTTTCGTCATCTAATCCCTTAAGTCCAAAAAAGTATAAAACAATACAGAAGGGATGAATTTTCGATAGTTTTAAGGAGCCGAACAAAACAAGCGCTCGATCTTTTTGTGTAATAATCCCTCAGGTCCAAAAAGATTAAAATCTAGAGGAGGGATAGCACTTCCTGTCCCTTTAACGAGCTGGAGAGGCCAATGGCTCGGCAATATTTTCATATTTTACGAGTCAGTTGAAAAGAGCTTAAAGGAGACTCGTCTTTTGAGGAACGAGTGATAAAATGGGTAGCAACTGATTCCAGGTAAGGTTTGGAATTCTCCAATCACAGCAGTGTCACAAGGATGGCTAGTGAAATCACTCTTTGCAGCTGTTCCTCAAAATGGGTAAACAATCAAATGGAGGTGAATGATCGGCCAATGAAAAAGTGGAGGTGACGGTGCAAACATGACCAAGGTTTTGATGGCTGAAGTACTACATTCACAATGGTTATTTACTGGGGAATAGTTCATTTTTTAACGAGCTTAAACGTGGGTGGAAACATTTGCTCGGTCCGGGTTTATTTTTTAACGAGCTTGAACCTCGCGGTAACACTGCTCGATAAGTTTGCATGCCCCTAGCATAATAACTCAAATTCAGGTGCATGCCCCCCAAGCTTCATTGCATTCAACTCGGTGGTTGGAATGAAGGTTTACCTTTGAGACTTGGAAAGGGGATTTGTTTCATTTTTTAATGAGGTTGACACAATAAAAGAACCATCCTCAAGACTTCTTGTTTCATTTTTTAACGAGGTTGACATGAGATAAGAACCATCCTCGAAATCCAAATCCATTAGATATAGAAGATTTCATATTCCACTGTGGCCACTTCCGCCAGATTACTCGGAGGAGGTAGGGAAAAAGTACCCATTAAGGCAGGGTCTTTTAAGAGACCTACTCCGATATTTTGGAGCGAATGATCGCTTCCATGGATCATTGGAATGCTTCCCGTAACTTGTGAACTGTTGGGGAGAAATTTTTGCTGGTCGACGATTGTAATTCCTCCTTGGAATGGAAATGCAATCTTCCTGAAGTAGGTCAACACAACTGCAACCATGGCATATATCCAGGGTCTTCCCAGTAGGATGTTGTAATAGAGGTTTCCGTCGATTACTTCAACATCAATTTCTACTGTTTTACCACCCAGTTCAACTTGCAAGTTACTTAAAATCCCGTATGAAGTGTATGATCGTCCATCAAATGCTTTTAACATTGTTGATGATCGCGACAAAGGTGGTGAGCCTAAATTTTTCCAGCAACTCATCGCCATAATACATGTAGATGCCTCCTCATCAATAATTGTTCGATGAACAGTTTTGTTGAGGGCTTTTACTTGAATAAGGAAAGCTAGTTGAGCTGGTAACTGAGGGTCATATCCTTTATGATCAAAGGCCACAAGATTGGAATCCATTGGGTCAATCCCACCTATTTATGATAATAAAGCTTGCTCTTGGGAGGGGCAACTTTGCGGTACCTCAAGTGTCGACATAGCGGACGGCGATTGGGCCAGGTCCTCTACTATATTATAATTATGTGCTACTTTGGCACGAGGATTAAATGTCGATTTGTGTACTACTCCCTTTGGCGGTTTTATCGTTAATTCAGGAATGGTGGGTGGCACAACTTCGGTCAAAGTTGTTGTCGAACTACTAGGTTGTTCATTAGCCTTGTTATTCGACAGCTGTGGATTCCCGTAATCTTTATTCCTTGTCAAAGCATCATTTTGCTGCTTTGAGATAGACAACATAAGCACTTGGGATCGGGAAGCATTTTGATTAGAAACCATTTTGGTTCCCGGGTTTGGAAACGGATCAGTCAATACTGCTGAGGTTTTTGAACTCTTAAAGAGTTTCTTAACTTCAGCTATATGTGGACAATCTCTCGTCCAATGATCCTCATCGCATATATGACACCCCGTAGGGGGTTTCCTTTGCCCAGAAGGGTTTGCAGAAGGTTTTTCAGGAGATGACTCATCCTGCTTCTTTTTTCTCCCTTTCTTTTTCTTCTTGCCCCCTGATTGCTTCAGTTGTTTGCCCTTGTCGGTCGACACGGAATTTACTTCCGAGGCAAGAAGTTCCTCATTTGCATTTTGACTAGAAATCTTACGGGCCTTTTTAGATGTAGCCTTTTTCGATTTCGTGTCTGTTGTGCCAATCACGCCATCGCCAGCATGAGAGTCATTGTTTGATTTAGGAGGAGGAGGAACTGAGAATTTCGGTCTAGTGGCGTCAGGTATTTTATCGTAGAGCGTGCCGGACTGAGTGTAAATCAAGTCCAAATATTGCGCACGAGTGATAACTTGCTCTTCTGTGACGACCCCCCCTTTTGCCACATCTTCCGTGATGGAAGGAAGTAATGACTTAATAAACCATTCAGCTAATAGCTGATCAGGAACATACGTTTTCACCATTCTACGATGACGTCGCCATTCATGTATATGATCAAATATGTGAGTGGTCGTCGTTTGTTTGAAGCTGGTAAGAAGTTCGGTTCCCGTTTCGTAATTTATCGGTAACTGAAAATGGGTTAAAAAGGTTGTGGCTAGGGTACTGAAGTTGTCGAATGAAGCTCTAGGCAATTCGATATACCATTTTGCTGCCAGACCAGTTAACGTCCTCTGAAAAAGGTGAAGCCTAATCGAATCATCATTTAGGGTGTTTGATGAACACCACAGATGAAATGTCATCCCATGATTCGATGGGTCTTCACCCGGATTTCCATTAAATTTAGGAATATCTGACGGAAGTTTATGCAGAATCGCTGGCCACCAAGGGGCATAAGCAGTTGGATCATTCGTCATCCGGTTTAGATCTGGTTATTCTAGAGTTGCTACAAAGGGAAACTGTTGATTCAGGTTAGGCAAAGCATACCCAGGATAAGATGGAATCGCCTGAGCAGTGGGTCTTTGCATACCAGCATAACGTATTTGATGCTGGCAACTTTGACAAGGTTGATGGGCATAACCATTATAGTATGGTTGTTGATAACTGCTTTGGAAATGCAGTTGCCCATTACTGACAAAGACTTGTTGCTCAGGTCCTTGATATGATTGTTGGAATTGTGGTTGTTGGGATTGAACCAGCCTTGGTTGTTGGACCATTTGTTGTTGTCCAATACTGGATGATTGACCAAGATGAGGAGTCATAGTACTTGTTTGAGCCTGAGTCGCTCCAGATAGGGAGGCACTAACCTGAGGTAGTGATTGAGTCGTTGAGACAAGTGGTTGTTGTATTGCAACCTGAGAAACTTGGGGTTGACATACAACAGGCAGCGCTCGTACTTGCGATGCAGTCACCAGAGCAGGTATAGTGGGAATATTCGACACAAGGTGGACTGGTTGCATTGAATATACAACCATTGGTTGTTGAGGCAGTATTGGTACCCAACCACTGGATGTAATTCCAGTTTGTCCTGAACTTTGTTGTAAACTCCCGTATGGTTGTTCTTCGGGAGGGAACAATGAAAAGGCATACTGCCCTCCATATGGTGGAAATCCAGTACTTAAAGGGTAGATTGGCCTTTGAAGACACATTGGATCAATTTGTTGAGTTTCAACATAAGAAATACCAGATGATAATCCGGATGAAGAAATAGGAACTGACCATATCGTCGAAACAGTCCCCGATTGGACTCCAGCTTGTTGTTGATAACTTGCCGGGACAGATGGTATACCATCGAACATCATTGGAGTAGCAGCAGAAGGTTCTGATGCTACTGTGTCGGATGACACAGTCCTAGATGTCGACGGTTGTTCAGACATATCTAGTCTATCCAAAAGATTTTCTAGAGATTTCGATTGACTTTCTTCCATGATCGCGGATTACTCGATCAACTAAAAATCAAGGGGAAATATGTTTCCGAATTAGATGAATTTTAGATGCTTTGACACAACTTGTTTTTTCAGTTTTTAACAGTCGAGAAAAAAAAAAAGATGACTCTAGTCTCCTTCGATTTTTAATGAGCCTGAAGTGACAAGTGCTCAGATGGACCTTTTCCGTTAAGGAGTCTGAAAAGGAACGAAAGGGACTGCTCTGGAGATCTAGGTAGAGGGAGTACCAAACCAATCGCAAAAATGCAGAATACTTTTTAGGGTACGGCAGTCAATCTTCCCGAATGTTGTGTTCAGTGCATTGCGATCGATAGGGCGGCAGACACGGCTTCCTATGGATAAAGGATTTAAGCCTATAGGGGTCTCCCAAAATATACTCGATGGTACGTGGGAGCACAAGTCCGTACTGGCACTTATCGTTTCAAAGTGGAGGAATCACCCAACCATCAGTGAAGACAACGGTTACTAGGCTTTACGACGCCGGAATACGTCTCTAGCCTAGACCTCTAAATGTTGTGCGTTAAGTTCCAAAGCGTTGTTAGATTCATTGAATTTATTTTAAGTTGATCTTTCTTATGAAGTTTGCCTTTTGGGTTCACCACGAGATGTATATGTAATTCCTAAAATGCAATCTAAAGATGATAAACAAACTTTTATCTCTTTTGTGCAATGAAAATCCTAGCTACTAGGGGAAAAGAAAGACACAATATTTTCACAAAGAGCAAAGAGCACACTGTAAATGCACTTTCCTAAATCAAGCCAAACAGATTGTCAATATGCAAATGCACATGTGCATGTATTTGTTTTCAACTTTCTTAGTATTGATGCTAAAAAGAAAGTTGATGTACAAATCTGAATTTGCTTTCAAGCGACAAACACAAACAAGCTTCTTTTCGAAATCAAAAGATAAAGACGATTATGACACTTTAAGATTTTGAAATAAATACTCGTTTTTGACACTAGAAAGACACAAATTCAGACCAAAGGCAATAGTAAAAGTATAATCGACCATCAATAGTAATCAAACTTTTTCCTATGATCGAAATCGACACTTGCGACAGATCTAAATCAAAGGACGACAGTACGACTATTCTACTTTTGCAATGGAAAACTATAAACGACGCAACAAATACACAAAAACATCTACAGTTCTTTTGTACAAATGAGGCGGAATAACTGTAAGGAAAAGGGGTTTTAGACAGACATATACTGATCATAGGCTGCAAAAATCAGAGACAAAACTGGAAAAAATGAAGCACAAGAACCTCAGCTGCACAGGGCTAGTCTGATCAGCGCACCTGTAACACAGAGAAACTGGATTGTAGTGCAGGTTACCCTTTCGGGAAGTGCGCTGAAATGCAGGAACTCTTAACAGTACCTGCGCTGGGGTAGAAACGAGAATTCTATCCGGGTTCTGGGTCACGGTTTGCAGTTTAGTCTTTGGTTTTTGGCCAAGTAAAAGCAATCAGTAATGCACAATCAGGGGGTAGATCTAAGGAGGGTCTAAGAGCTATCACAAGGGCAATCAAATCATTTGTGAATTAGCTGTTCAAATCATAAACAGATCCAGTGAATGGATTGAAGCAGCAGATGTCTACTTTGCATTCGTTATGGCAAATGCAGTTCGAATGCTACTTATAAGTTTATGAAACAAATAACAAAGAGATACGCAAACAAACTAATTAGACATTGTCCCCAGTGGAGTCGCCATTTTGTTACCGGGAAAAGTGTCTATTTAGAACTGCTCTATCCCACTAAGGTGTGACAGTTGCCTTAGAAACAAACAGAGAAAACTACTTTTGTATTTCCTTTATGAATTAAAGATAGAGGGGGATAGAAAGAACTGACCTGTGTCTTGCACTAATCCTTTGATCCAATCCCTCTCTTCTTTGACAGCTTCCAGCTATCTACTCCCTTACTTGCCCAGCTTCACCAAGTTCCTGTAAGATCACAGAAGAAGAAAACTATACAAAGACATGGATCTATATTCATAAACAGCTTAGGATCAGATTTAAGCTAACCATACAAATGTAACAACCATCAATGATACACAAGCATGTAGGAGAAACTCAAATAGTTTTTATTGATATACAAGAAGATCCAGGAGGAGTTACAACCGATGGTTCTTGACCCAGCATCAACCTCCCAGCAAAGAATCCCCTCTTCACCTCCAACAAAGCATAAATCACCCAATACTCTGATATCTATCTCAAAACCAACAGCAATTCCTTGCAATGTACAAAATTCAAGCCTCTAGATCTCTAGGATGAGGGATCCATATATAGATGTATGCAAGGAGGATGAGTCAGCCTGTGATTTGATTAGTGTGTTCTCTCTGTCAGTTCTTGCTTCCACTTGGAGACTGAAAGCCTCTTACTCATCCTTGGTCGAATTCAGTGAGGCAAGTGTCATAGGAGAAGATTCTGGAAGCTTCCATTGTCTTTCCACCTCGCGGAATGGCACTGCCATTTGTCATTTCCCGCTCAATGCACCCTCATAGTGCATTTAGGTGCGTTGCAACGCACCTAGCTAGTGTGTTTAGGTGCTATGCAACGCAGCTGAAATGATCCTGTTTTGACTTATTCTGAGCAGTTTCTGGTGGAGAACTTCTGGGAGAAGCTGTAATTGGTTGACCTTGTTCCTTTAGGGGTTAGAACAACACTTTTAGGGACTTAGGAGCCCTTGGTTTATGAAAATTTCATGCTTGGAGCTGCAAGGCACAAAAATGTCTATAACAAGGGAGGAAGTCATTGTTTCCTTAAGACGGCCCTGGACGACAATAATAGAGTTTTTGGAAACAGCTGTTCTATAGAGAATCTTCATTTTGTTATTGATACCTTTCATTATGCTGATATAAAACAATTTCTTCACTAAATGTTGCTTTCATCAAATTCCTTGAAGTTGAAACTCATATCATATCTAGGTTAAAGTTTTTAACTGTATCTGTCAATAGTAAAGATCAATTTTCCAAAAGATTTGCTATTTATACAAGGGAAAAGCTCAAAATATGAAAGAGAATTGGTGTCTTTTTCGTAAATACCTAATGTACCATTCACAACTGGTTTTATTATGAAAAGAAAAACTATTCTACAAAAATAGAAGAATAATCTTCTATGGAAAATATTTCTTGAGAATGTCTATTAACAGGCAAAGTATCCCTCCTACCTGCTAAATCCTGTAGCACAAATTTTGATGGACCTATGACTTCAACAATCTGAAAAGGACCAAGCCACATCCTTTGAAATTTTGTGTGTTTGCCCTTTTATTCATGAGCCTTATCCCACTTTAAAACTAAATCTCCCATCTGAAAATCTTTTATGGTCATTATTTTTGAATCAAAAGAGGATTTTACAAGCGCTTGATGATGAGAATTCTTAGCTTGTTCTCGCTGTTCTTCTAATTTAATTATTTCCATTTGTCCAACTATAAGGAGGAAGTGGGTACTTCATCAATGTATTGTACTAAAGACAAAGAGGGAATGGCTAAGTGAGTTGGAAGAACCACTTCTTTCCCATAAACTAAATTAAAGGGAGAAGTGCCGATTGAAGCTTTTTGCGTTATCCTATTTGCCCATAAAGCATATACCAAAGCTTGGTGCCAATTCTTTTGATTCTGGTCAACTGTTCTTTTAATAATCCTAATTAGGTTTTTATTTGTTGACTTAGCTAACCCATTACCTTGCGGATAGTAATTGGCCAAATATTTAAGTTTGAATCCTCTTTTAAGTGCAAAATCAGTCATTGCATTTCAAGAAAAGTATGATGCATTGTCAAACATTAAAGCAGATGGAAAATCCAAACCTAGTGATTATAAATTGATCTATGAATTCAATAATATTTTCAGAATTAGCTGTCTTGAGTGGAACTGCTTCTACCCATTTTGTGAAATAATATGTTGCCGTGAGGATGTATCTATGCTGCTTAGAAGAGTGAGGGACAATCTCACCTATTATGTCCAAGCCCCACTGACTGAAAGGTTGGTCGATGTTTACCAGCTGTAGTGGCAGGGATGGCTTCTTTTGTCTCCCAGCAGTAGTTTGGCAGACTTATGTGCAGTAGCATCTCTAGCATAGTGTCCGCCTACTGGCCCATCATGGAGTTCCTGCAAAAATTTTTCAGCTTCAGTTTTTTCAAGACACCTAAGAAGAACGGAACCATAATTTTTCCTGAAAAGAATATCATTTATGAGCTGATATTGTTTAGCTTTCAATCTTAGAGCTCTTTTCTTAGTATGATCAAGGTGTGAAGGAGCATACCCGTTTTTAAGATAATAAATGATATCAGCATATAATGATTCTGCTTCGTTTAGGCTTACCTCACCCATTTGTACCTCTTCATATGGAGTTTCAGAAATTTGCGATGCTCCAGCCAGCATTTTGCAGAAGCCTTGACCTCTTACAATGTTTGCTGGTTTTATCTCAAGGTCGTATTCCTGTAAGGCAGTAATCCAATTGGCCCTTTTCTCACCCACATCCTTATGCACTAGAAGATTCCTTACCGTTGGAAACGGTACTATGATCTTAGTATGGGTTTTAAGTAAGAAAGGTCTGAAGTATTTGACCGCTTTGAAAACAGCATAAGCCTGTTTCTCCACGTCAGAATAATTGAGTTCAGCACCTTGTAAATTTGAGCTAAAAAATGAAATTGGAGCTTCCGCTTTTTCTTGATTCGCTTGAGTTAGTATCACAACATATGACTTATCTGAGGCAAATGTGTATAAAATAAAAGATTCTGAAAAATTCGGGGTTGCTAAAGATGGAGCATTAATAATAGCTTGCTTAATCAGGTTGAATGCTTCATGTTCATCTTGACCCCATTTAAAATTTCAATTCTTTTTAATCATGGTCTGTAAAGGAGACACGATTCGCGAAAAATCTAGAACGAATCTCTTTACAAAATTGAATTGACCAAGGAAAGATTGCATGGCTTTTTTGTTATGGGGTAGGGATATTTCAGAAATTTCTTTGATTCTGTCAGGATCAATGTGAATACCGGACTTTGACACTATGAATCCTAGAAGTTTCCCTTCACTTAATGCGAAAAAATATTTCTTTGGGTTAAGTGAAATTCAATACCTTAAACACCGTTGAAAGATTTGTTTCAGGTCTTTAAGATGGTCGCTTCGCTTCTTGGAGTACACTGTTATATCATCCAAATAAATTACTACAGATTTATTGACTAAACCTTTGAATGTGATGTCCATGGCTCTCTGAAATGTAGCACCAACATTAATCAAACCAAATGGCATCTTCCGATATGCCTATGTGCCCCATTTAGTTCTGAATGTGGTTTTCAACTGATCATCAGGCTATACCAACACTTGATTGTACCCTGAAAATCCATCCAAGAAAGACATTAGTTCTGAACCTACCACCGCCTGCAGTATTTGCTCCATAGGTGAAAGAGGAAAATTGTCTTTTTGACAGGCTTTATTAAGATTCCGAAAGTCAATGCAAATCCTAATGTCTCCGTTTTTCTTTCTAATGGGTACCATATTGGAGACCCATTTGGAATGTCTGACGGGGAAGATTATCCTGGCTTTCCGTAACTTGTTGAGCTCGGTTTTTATCTGATTTTCTAAATTGGGGTGGATCTTTCTCAGTTTTTGTTGGACAGGTTTTTCGTTATCAATCATAGGAATAGTATGCTGGATGATAGAAGTGTCATATGTTTTCAGCTCATCATAATTCCAGGAAAAAACATTTTTATATTGTCTCAAAAGATGAATATACGCTAGTTTCTCTTTAGGGGCTAGGCCGAGGCCTAGATTAATGTTTTGTGGTTTAGCATCGGTCCCTAGGTTTACTAATTCGTAGTTCAAAGTTGAACTGTAGAGTTTTGAATTGGTAGACCTCTTAAACCGATCTTTCAAATCGTATAAGTCTTCTAACTTAACCACTAACTTTGGTATAGCATTATTAGTGCTATTTTGTTGCAATTGTCGATCGTGCTGGTCTTCGTCGATTATTTGATTGGAGTAGGATCCTTCAGATGTGAGGAAATTTACGATATCTGGATCATCATTGAATACTCTCCAATTTTTTATGTTGTCAGGAATGGATGGTCTAAAGATTAATTCTATTGAGAATCTATCTGGACTAAAATCTTCGGAGGGAATAAGCTTAGAAGCTACGTTAGCCAAAAGGTCTGCACTTGCGTTTTGGAGTCTGGGGATTGAAGAAATATTAAATGCTATGAAATGATCAGTCAGATCTTGTACTAAAGATTGATAGTGTTTTAAGTGACCTGATAAGAAATGTATAGTGTTACGTACCTGCTTAACCACAATCTCAGAGTCTCCAAAGACTTGAAGATACTTGACATCTAACCCGACTGCCTTGTATAGGCCTTGAACCAAAGCCTCGTATTCTACTGTATTGTTTGTGCAATCAAATTTGAGTCTACATGTAAGCATGATCTTTTCTCCTTCTGGACTAATCAGAACGCATCCTGCTCCTGCTCCTTCATTAGATTTAGAGCCATCAAAAAATAATTTCGAAAACAAAGATGTATTTACAGGTTTATCTAAAAAATTAATACATTTCGAACTATCAGTTCGAGAAAAATTCTCAACTTGGGACAAAACATAATTTTCTAAATAAGGTGACGCATGAGCATTGAAATTGCCGAGGAAGGAATCTACCGAGTAATTGCCAATGATACTGCTGTTATATGCTACCAGTTCATTTTCTCCCTCTATCTCCGTTACTATGTACTTCTGGTGTAGCTCTCGTTCAACTTTTATTTGATTTTGTTTACCGTTGTAGGGTAGCCACATGTGCGACCAATCAGTTGCGAAGTATCCATGGAGTTTCTCTGACCAATCCCTGCTAAGGATTAAGCCATAGAATTCTGGGATGTCAGCAACTAGAATGTCAATAACCTGACATACCTTCGGGTTGGATGACAATCTTATGGTTACTTGATTTAGTTCGCCGATCACTTCGACTTGAGATCGATCGAGCTGAACTATGCGCACTGCAGATTTCTGTGGTTGGACATTTAATTTGGCACATATAGATTTGGGTAAAATATTCGATGAAGCACTAGAATCTACTAAACAATTGTGCACATTTGATTGAAGGTTTCATAAGTAAGGAGAAATGGGGGAGTGTGAGATTTTGATCTTCCTCCAATCAAGGTGATGTCATTTAGGTCAATCTTACTGATCGCGTTCGTTGGAGGTCTTCCCATGTTGCGGGAAGCTTGAGAAAGTACAGTGGCAGGCAAAGGTGCAACTAGCATGACATGTAATTCTTTCATCATTATCTTCTGTTGATGTTTCAATTTGCTCAGTTCGTAAAGGGTGATATTAGCCCTAGTCTTTTTCATGTCATCAATAATATTGTACTCGATTTCATTCGACACTATCAGTGTTTTCGATGGAGTCGTTTCATCTGCTTGGACTGGGCTAGTTTGAGTCGCTTTGGATGTCGTTTTCTTTGTTGCGACTTTATATTTTGTTGCAGAGCTTGCGGTCTTTAGTTTAGGGGTAGTTTGGGGAAGATCAAGCTGATTTTTACTTTGTGTGCTAACTGGAAATTCTTCTTGATCTTCCTCTTATGGGAGGATGAAGTCCTACATTCCTAGTAATTCCACAACTTCTTCGTCATTTGTCTGCCCTTCAGTGGCAATTTCTTCTTCCTCTTCCTCGGATTCAGCATTTGAAATGCCATTGGGTGGCTTTGCATCCATTGAAGGACCTCTTTTAAAAGCTCTGTAGGGCTTTTTCGAAGAAGTTTCTGCTACTTGTTTTTTTATGTCGACCATCTCATTGGACATGGTCTTTAGAACTTTTTGCAATCCTTCTAAATCAAAAGGATCTTTTGGTTGTTTCTTCTTGGAGTCGTCCTTGAAGGTGACTTTTTTGGACTTGCATTCCTCTATCGCAGATCTCTTTTCTAGGGCTATTATTCGTTTTTCTACTCCTATGGCCTCTTTCATGTTTTCAGCCAAGGTTGTTTTATTTGCCCTGTCCATGAAGATGGCTATGTTCGATGGCAGAGTGGTAATATACCATTCGCATCGTACTTCTTCACTGGGCTGAGAAGCAGTAGGAATTTTGTTGAAAATTTTGTTGAACTGTAAATTGAAATCCTTAATAGGCTCTCTAGCTTCGGCTTTAAGATTGGATAGGTCATTGATTAACGTTGTTGTTGATCTGTCATCACCAAACTTGGTTAGGAATTGATCCTGGAAGATATCCCAACTTGTAATGGATCTGGAGGGTAATGAAAAGTACCATGACCTGGCTGTCCCTTGCAGTGCATAGGGAAAAAGCCGAACAACAACATCTTCGTTAGTAACCCCGTTGAGATTAATGGAAATCATAAAGTTATTTATGTGCTCTTCTGCTAGCATACCTACCTCGGGATTGAATTTGGGTAGGCATTTCTCAGGATGGGCCGGTATTTGACTCAAGGGTGCAGGCATTAAGACTGCCCCAGGGTTGTTCCATGGAGACTGGGCCATCGTTGAACTGCTAACAGAGGAAAGTGCAGAAGATGATGCCTGTGGCTGGGAGGATGAGGATACTATGATCGTAGATGATTGAAGAGGGGTTGTGGGAGTTCCAGTGGACGGATGAACGATGATCTGGAGTGGAGGTGTGGATGGTTGACTTCGCGGTGAAGTAGTTGAGATGGATGATGCAGACGAAAGAGTCTCACTGTCAGACTCTTGCGGTGATTTCCTTGCTCTTTTCCTAGTGGGAAGAGGTAATTCGGTTGGCTTAATGCCAAACTTTTCACTCTTTAACCTGGTCAGGGGATGAGCAAGGTTGTACTGTGAAGTCACGCTGCCTTGAGATTTATCAGACCTTTGAGGGGAGATGGAAAATCGCTGAAGTTTGTGAATCAGGGATTCGACTTCAGGAGGTTCAATGGTAGATTGGTCTGAAATATCAGGGTGAGTAGCAGTGGTTGATACTCGAGCGACTTCTGACTCTGGATTTAAATGTAATGGGGAAGTCGGGGGAGATGATGAGGGTGATTTACTCTCAGAATGGTATTCAGATTTGGATTTACTTGCCATTCATAGTTCAGGCCCTCCTTCTAGCGCCAAATATGTTGAGGCCCCAGAAATCGGGTCGACAACAAGGGGGATACCCGCCCGGTCCGGACCTTGGTTGGCAGCTCCTTATCCGTTTGGTATAGCGGGTTCGACTGGGGATAATGGGACCAGTTTCCCAATCTATGGGTGTGTGTGTGTGTAGAATTGGATGTTGCTGATCTAACAGTAACTATCTAAGCTATTCTAATTCAAACTTTAATCTAATTCTATGCTATGGTAATCTAATAAAAACAGCACATCTAATCTATGCTAACCCGGGATGTAACTCTTCTATTATGCGATCTAAAGAGATTTCATATAACAACTCGTAATAAAGATCATTCAGCGATTATAAGAAAGGAAATCAATTAAGATGAACTATTTCGCATAAGAAGTTAGGCAAAATAGTTGTGAACAACATATCGTATAATAAGCTATTCATACATTAAACATAAATAAATAGCTCCACCGTACAAAAGTGCCAAATGGTAACTCAAGCATTCATGCAATAACATATAAACAACTAAAATTTGTATATCACTTTAACATATAAGCAGAAATGGTCAAGAGATAAAAGTACCATTTATGACTGGTCCTACTCATAAGCTTCAAGCAATAATGATTTATTTCTCCTTGCTCTAACATCTACTAAGAGTATAGAAGTGCAACATTAGTAACAGATATCAAATGCAAACATCAAAAAATCTTGATCCATTCATTCACCAAAACCTCCTTGGAGGGTGCAAAAGTGCATGTTCTCAGGACAAGTTTTTTGTAAATTTCTGGACCCTTCTCTAAATGCATGAGAAGGGTTTAAATAATACTAACTAAATAACTTAATTACACATATTCAGGATACGGTTTAAATGATCGCCCTTCTTCTACGAAAAATTATTTCTAAAAATTAAATCTAATATCTAACTATTTCTGTATTTGCTCCTTAATGTTGCGAGAAGTCAATATTTGACTGGGTAGAGTCGGCTGACTGTCTTCTGCTTTTGGTTGAGCTAAACAAACAAAAATGGCAAGTGCTGGCACCATTTTTTCCAGCAAAATAGCAGATATGATTTAGAATCATCTCTAGCTATGTGGATTTACTGTGTATGCTCAGTAATAACCCAAATTCCACTTGGTTAACCCTTAAATTGCCTCTGCCTTTGCTTTCTTGCGTTTCCGGGCTTACGAGTGACTAAGCAGTTAAGGACTTTGCTTTTTGAGCAATTTTCTCAGGGATGCTCGATTAGCGCTAGGTGCTAATCGCGCATCGAAAACTTCCTCCGTTCTTTGATCCGGGCCTTTCTGGTGCATTTTTTGCCTTTAGCGCCTTTCCTTTATCGGGTATAAGCTTTAAAATTTTACAAACATACTGCTTTTGTGAACTTCTACCCTTGAGCGTTAAATCGCATGTTGATATTAGCATTGTTCAACCATTCATTGAACCATGGCTCTGATTGATAGATCTGTAATGAATAGCTCAGTAGCGCTCTGAAATTTGCGGCTCTGTTGCATGTGGCATCTGTTCATGAGGGCATTTCTTCTCTGCTTCCGAGCATTGGAGCTTTACCTTTTTCCTTAATCGCTCCCTGCACATTGCTTCATATTGTTTCTGTTTTTCCTTCCTGCAATTCACACATAAGGAGAGCGTAATGATAATAAAAATTGACAAGAAAGCTCTGAGCTCTACGGATGTACAAAAACATGCCACCTGACGTGAACTAACTCTTCGAAAAACACAAAACTATCTTTCATTAACACTTGGCGTACATTCATTAATTTTCATTAACACGCGTATTCAATTTTTCTTGAATGTTGAGCCGGGGAAAATCTGTGATGGATGATTTTTGTGATTTGCATCGCATCATCGCGTTATCACATTTTATCCATATGTTTTATCGCAGGGTTAGCCGATCACGTTTATCGCAGAATCACAGATTTCTATTTCGTGCGATCGCAAGATCGTCGATCGCATTATCGCATTATCGCAGATTATTACAATTCGTTAAATAGTTATGTGCTATTTTTGCGATGTTACGATATGCGATGTCGCATATTAGTCGTCGGTGATTTCTTAAATTTTTCGTTTATGAGCGTTTCTTAATGCATGCGATGCGATGGATTTCGCGTTGCATTCTCGCAGTTTATCATTCTATTCATAAGGAAATGTCCTATCTTCTTTGCGCGATGCGATATTTTCTTAAGGAGTATAATACATGAGTTTTAATTAAATTTTTGAATTTTTTACTAAGGGTCCCCACTTATTTAGTGTTATTGCTAATACTAAATAAGGAGGGGGGTTGTTGGTGGCCACAACACAACATAAAATCCCAAGAATCAAATACATGCATAACTCAACAGGGACTTTTTTGTTTTGGCAGCGGAGTAATGAAAAATAATCCAGACATAAAAAAGTGTTACCTTTTGATGAATGATGTATCACAACAGCTGCATAGGAATTAAAACAAATCATGCACAATCACCACATTGTCTTTAGACTTCTTCTCTGTCACCTTCTACGAATAGGATCGATAGGGGCCCCAGCAGCCCGCACGCAGAACCGCCTTTCGACTCACCACTCGAATGGCTCACCCAAAATTTGTGTTCTCCCAGAAGTGGGCAACTACAATCTATATTGAAAGAAAGAATGCACTATAGATGACATAAACTCCCATTGAAAAATTAGAGTAGTTGATCAAAAGCAAAAAACTCTCAATTTTTGTAGACTGCACAAAAAAAACAAGCACAAGAATTTGAGATGATTACTAGACACAGGAAAATCATGGCTGCCATGCAATAACCAAGTTTCCTAAATAATGTTACCTTATTTGACCAATAATACTCAAAATATAAAAGTACATTCTACTCTGAAAGAGTCGAGTTGGAATGTACATGCAAATGAAGGTTTCTCATTACTATTTGATAAACCACCACGGTTGTAGACCACTTTCAATCCTGATATTCGATATGTGACCTAATGATAACCTGAGCTAATTAAATCATATTACTTTATGCCATCCATGACACAATAAAAGTTTTATATTTTGCCACTTTCGAGAGAGCCCAGCTAGGATGTATATGCAAATGAAAATTTTGGATTGAGAAAGAAATTATTACTAATTCAAAACATGCCAAGTTTTTACTTGTAACTTGGCACTCAATCACGATATTCAAAACATGAGTTAATGGGAACATCCCAATACACCATGCCCACCATTCACAAAATATTTTACATCCTTCTAATTCAAGGAGAGATTAGTTGGAATATATGTATATGCAAATGAAAGTTAACCAAGGTATAGAAGAAGTTACTCATATGTTTCACAATCCCAGTTTGGAAAACTCCCATTATTCTTTTCAGCACTTCCAACTGAAAATAATCTCTAGCAATGTGAGTTTGCACTCACTATAATTTGCGCTACTTTGAACATCTAGTTGGTTGAAAGGCATTGCATTTGGTGCTCACACAAAAAATTGAGCATTCAAGAGTCAAATATTTTGAAACAAAACTTAACCCATGTTCATCATCTAGATACTATGATTCCATTGAATAATACCCTCTCCTGTTAAGACAATTAAGACCATAAAACTATTAAATCAAAAGCTAAAAAATGTTGTCAATAGGGTATTACCTGGTCAGTGAAAGAGAGGTGTTGTTATCATGCCCACTGGGGTTCAACCCCCCCAAGTGACATGTTCATCTCTCGTGGACTGGCATACCTCCACAACGGCTACTTATTGTGTATGGGACTAGTTACAAGTCCTATGCAATTTTGGAAAAATAGATACCACCCAGCCATGTCATATTTTACAATCCTCGGGCACATCACATCATGACTCACAACCTTAATCCAACAATCCTTGCACTTTTTTCTTCACCCCATAAAAATCCATAACAAATTATATGTACACTTGTTTGGAATAAGTGAATCCCCTTCTCCTGGTTTTGATTGTTGCACCACTCTAGCCGGAGACTAGCAAGGGATTGGCCACCCGGCCTAGTCCCGAATAGAGAGAGTTGCTTGCCCCTGTTAGGCAAGCCAGTGAGAAAGTATATGTCGGAGGACTCTATCTCGAGCTGGTTTTCTCCGATGTAAAAACATTGATCCTGAATATTCCACCTTTCAACTAGCCACTCTAAGAATGGCACCTGGGCCCTCATGCCAGGTATGGCCCAGTACTTGTAGAGTCCGCATGCATTTAACGCATCAATAGAAGGTTGATGACCTATTACAGCCAAATCAACGTCTTCGTGCTCTCTTTCACGCCAATCTAGCATGGTAAGTGTCCTACACACCAAAAAACAATAGTTAGAATTCATTAAATAAAATTTGGTTGGTTAAAATTGGAGTTTGGGGTTTCAAAATCCGTGTTTCACGGGGTACGCACCCTGCGTTCAGAAGACAGAGCGGCGGTACGCAGCTGTCCTGAAGGCGGGCTGCGTACCCCGACCTTTTTCCCATATACGAAAAAGTCAGGGTACGCAGGTCGCCCATAGGGCACCTGCGTCCCCCGAGAAAGATATTTTAAAACCCTAAACCCCCTAAAAAATCAAACTAAAACTTGAAATGAAATTCTAAACGGATGAAATTGAAGAGGAGGATGTTGTGAAATACCTAAAAGAGACGGCGCTCGATTCTGACGGTCGGATTCTCCGCAAAGTCCACGGGAAGTTTTCTTGTCAAAAGCCCTTTTCTCAACCTCAGCAGTAAAATGGTAAAAATGACATGGTAAAAAGTCTTTTTATAGGTTTTTTGGATGAATGAATGTTAAGTTTGTTTATTTTTCACCATGAAAGGACATTTTTCAATGTATTTTTACCCATCTTAAACAGGTATGAGTAATGTGTTGTTTTTGTGCAGGACAAAAGGACTTTAGAGTAAAATCATCATTTTTCACAAACCAAAACATCAGAGTCATCTTTTAAGCTCTTTTCTGACTCCTAAAATATGAAAAGATTGTCGAGCGTTTCTTTTACACTCGTTAAAACGGAATTAAAAGACAGTCCCCTTATAGCTCTTTTCTGACCGTAAAAACAGGAAAAGATTGCCGGGTTTTTGTCGTTTCAAACTCGATACGGAAATAAAACGACGTGTCCTTGATCGCTTTTTACTTTTCAGGTCAGAGACACTAATCATGAAAGTACTCCTTGGTCGCGAGATCAAGCGGTTCTCTCAGGTATTATTTTATACTTTTTCGGGCTTGGGAGACACAAATTTACGAAAAAGTTCACCGTGGAGTCTTCTTTAGTTTTTTCAGACTCTCTAAAAATGAAAAACGCCGAGTTTCTCCTATACTGGACTCGTTAAAATTTCACAGTAAAGGACCTATTCGATTACAAACGGGAACAGACCACTCCTTAGGGTCCGAATCTAAACTAAGTTGGACTCATCCGAAGGATGAGCTTATAATCAAGCATATGTTATCCTCCTCAAGCTTGTTAAAAATAAAGAGGTACTTGCCAGAAATGGTGGGGGAAAAGAGAGAAGAATGAATCGATTTGTCATCCTTTGTTACAAAAGAACCTTATCACCGCTCGTGAACACGACACTTTTCATTCACCTGGGTTGGGAAATCCTTTGCCTTAAAAGTTGATCAAACCACTTTGAAAGTCTTCAACCGTTTCCGGGTATTAACTTTGGGTCAATCGTCACCAAACCATCTGTCGTGTCGTTATCTGTTCAAGAGGTCTCTGCAAATAAACCATTCATATGCAAAATACTTGTCATCCATTTGACCATCCCTGAGTCAGTCCTTACAGCAACATTTCTTCAACTTGAACAATGATTTTGTGTTGTGGGCTTGCCTGCAACGAGTCGCTTTCTATCGACATCAGCACATTATCTAGAAAGATGACTTAGAAATCGACAGTACCTTGAAGTCTGCATGCATCAATGGCAGGTTTCTCGCCTTTGACGACAATTTACATCATTGACTTTCGATCGAAGGATTCCGTGACGTGTTCGACATCAACTCATTCATTCACATTTCATGGATTGTACTGGGTACTTTGAGAACCATTGGCATCACTGGTGGTCTCTCTCACACTTGTTAACGGTTTACATCATTGACTGGTAATCAAGTGGTTTCTACCATGCTCGACATCAACTCATTTATTCGCATGGATAGAATCGTACCAATTCGGGAAGTAGAAATGAAGACCCTGGATCTAGTTTCCACCATCCAGGCTGCGAGGAGTTTTGTATTCATTATACAGTAGACTAATCATAAACAGATGGCTGCGTCCATACTGTGTCTACAAAAGTCTATGATTGTGATGTACTGCAAAATCATTCTTGTATCAGAGCAGTAGTTAGATTGTTAGTTAAAGTTTTCAATCTGAGTATGGGAATGCCTACCTCAGCGATGATATCATCTTATATATGTATTTTGTGTTGAATATTTGCAGGTTCTGACCGGGTCCTCCGTAAGATACTCCTTGAAATGATAAAGTACTTCACCCTTCCTAGATCATAAAAACCCTAATCTACTACAGGCTTCGCACTTTAGGGGGCAATCTGTTACACTAAAAAATGTCACCATGACTATTTGCAGTTAGTATGACTCCATCCACTGTCATACTATCCTCCTTGGCAAGTCTCATGCCTCTGCTTTCCATGTCAAACTTCAAGAAAGAGAGAAAAGTCATTTAAAGTCAATTATCTCTGGTACGCAGTTTCTCTTAGCCTTACCTGCGGGTACGCAACCCAAGTTCACAATACCTGCGTACTTGTATGCTCTGTATGTAAAGAGATGGGTGCGTACTCCTGTAAAGGTCAAAAGGCACAAGTTTCACTCCAAAAAAGTTACTTGTGGTCATTTCTAGAGTCTTCTAGAAGCATGTTTGACGTGTATGAAGCGCCTCCAGATGGTTCATGTATCCCTACCAAAGAGGAACTTATCCCATCAATAGGGGAGCTATCCCATCCAAAGAGGGACTTATCCCATTGATGGTGGACCTGAATAACTTCCTCTAGAGCACTATAAATACAGGCATTGGGCCAAAGGGAGGGGAGGTTGAAAGCTGAACATTCCTAAGGGTAGATGCTGCTGGAATTAGGACTTCCTTGTAGAAGCTTATGAGGAGAGATTACCATCTTTACTTGTTTCCATTGGGAGGTGGATGAGCTGATCAGAGTAAGGGAGAACTATTGTTGACCCTGGGAGGAGCTTGCACAACACCAAGGCTCAGGTTGTAATGGTTCCTTTTGTTACCTTTTAATACAAATTAGTCCATTCTTCTCAACAATTTGTTATTAATGAGTTGTTTCATATACTCCTTGGTCTATATGTTAAATATGTTTTATTTTATGTGATATTCAGGTGCTATTTAATCGTTTGATTGTTGGTGAATGCAGGTTTCGAAGGGAATGAGGAGCTCATCTGGATCAACGAAGCTGGACTACTACAACAGCGTTGGATTACAGGTAGGATCTAAACACTTGATTTCTCATATTGTAAAAGCATATTTAGGGAAGGATTGCTCTTATTTGTCTTGTTTGTCATTAGAGAGTCTTAGGCTTTCTAGGAAGGTCGGTTGTGTCTGCACTAACGACTCTTTCCGCGTGACAAAATGGCGACTCCACTGGGAATCGAACCCAGAATCTCTGGTTTCGCATACTCCTCTTGAGGAGATTCACCCCGAAGTCTACGGGATCTTCTCAACAATTCGGCCACAGAAACAACCTCAGGAGACTTGCCCCAAAGTCTATGGGACTGTCTCGGTAATTCCACCACAGCTAAAAACTTTTAACTACTGCACACGCAAACAAAGTAAAATCTCAAAGCAAACCACCTAAAGTCTCTAAAGAACCAAACAAATTTGAATCATACGCCTAAAGAATCTAGGGCATCAAACCAAGCACAAACAGTAGCCTTCCAGACCGAAAACGCTATTTGGAGATGAAACCCAACATCGCCGGATTCAGTACAGAAGTGGCGGGTGGAACAGTTACCCCGACAACCTACTTAATGAATAGACCGGCACAAGTTCCTCCACTTTAACCGTCTCGAGTGAAGTGAACCCCCTGGAAAATCCAAGTGAGTCTAGCCGACGTCTGCTCCAGGTATAGTGGGATCTTCCCTCCACCGTCACCTCGGTAGAATCCTATAGATAATGGTCACTAAGGTTACCAACCGCAACAAATGCACCTGGGGGAACAGTCTACACTCCGACAGCATGCAAGGGCAGAGTATCAAGCTCAATCCCCTTGTCGGTTCCTTGACAATAATCCAAGGTTTCCTGACAAGTGACCCCTGGCTCCTCGACAATGGTTAATCCGAGGTTTACTGTTTGTAATACGTGCGTGTCTGGCGTCGTTCCCAACGAGGAAGGATTGATCCCCTCACTGGTTCGGACACGAACTCGTGCTTCTCCTTTAAGAGGAGCTTTCCCAGAGTACAAATGAGACAATTGGATTTATTCTATCACAAGATAAGCTACTTGTTTGGTTTTGTTGTCTTGGAGAGTTAATTACTCTCCTACTCCAAGACACTAGCCTGATCTAAATTGGTGTTTCAGAGCCCTAGTAAATAAAATTTACTACGTTGATTTTACTTTAAGCGTTAATTTTATGGTTTTTCTTAAAGACAAAAGGTGATGGAGATGAAACTGGTGGTGTGTAGACTCGACTCGCAACCACTACAAAGATGAACCTAAGATGATTTACACTACTTTTCCTTTTCAATGAAACTCCTAACTAAGAGAGTTGGAAAATGCAAATTTTATAGAAAACAACTTTCTTAGTAAAGACAATCAAAGAAACAATTCTCTTTATCTTTTCAAAACACACAACTCATGACCACTAATTACTCTACGAAATTTCCTTTTTCTCCCAAAATTCTACAAATGCTACCAAAGAAAACGTTTTCCAAAAGAATTTTTGTATTTTTTCTAAGTTAATAAAGCATGTAAAACTATTTTATCAAATCGAATTTAACCAATCTAAGACAATCAAATCAAATTCACTCAAAAGCAAATTAAAAGCAAATTTACCTAAAAGAAAAAATAATGAGGACAAAAGCCTACAAGGATGATTCCCGGATGTTTTACTTAGTCAAAATGTAACTAAGGATCAGTTCATGCAGAATCATAAACTAACCAAAAAACAAAATCGAAATCTTTTTGTTCTTTTTTCTCAAGAATGGAATTCAAGGTTTTAACAAACAAACTTTTCGAGATTCACAAAGAGAAGACACAAAGGTAGGTCTCTCACTAAGGTGACTTCTATGACAGGCCCGACTCCTAAGAGGACTGATCAAAACCAGGGAGATCCAAAGTTTGACAACCTCTAATGCCAAAGTCACTACAGGACCAGTTAAAAAATCAAACCCTAAGGCAAAAATCCCTATGAATTCCACCAAAACCCTCGACACTAACGGGACAAGTTCAGGTGAAGATCTTTGACAGTAAACTGATGGATCTGGGCAGTAAAAACAAAATAAAAGCAAAATCTAAAAGAGCAAAAAGCAAAAATTGAAATTTTCTTAAAATTGACAGGGGTACGCAGGTCATCTGTTCACACAGGCGCGGGTATGCACTGTGCACAAAGACGCAGTGCGTACAAGTACGCACTGTGTTAAACCCAGAGACTGCGTACTGCTGGCAAAGCTAAGAAAAATAAAAAACTAAATTGACTCTAAGCTAACCCACCCAAATACACAGCTAGACAACCAAAAATCAGAAAACAAGCAATTTTTCTCAGACCAAAATATCGAATCAAAAAGAACTCAAACACATTCATGGAGTCCCCTGTGGAGTCGCCATTTTGTCACGCGGAAAGAGTCGTTAGTGCGGAGACAACCGACCTTCCTAGAAAGCCTAAGACTCTCTAATGACAAACAAGACAAATAAGAGAAATCCTTCCCTAAATATGCTTTTACAATATGAGAAATCAAGTGTTTAGATCCTACCTGTAATCCAACGCTGTTGTAGTAGTCCAGCTTCGTTGATCTGGATGAGCTCCTCCTTCCCTTCGAAACCTGCATTCACCAACAATCAAACGATTAAATAGCACCTGAATATCACATAAAATAAAACATATTTAACATATAGACCAAGGAGTATATGAAACAACTCATTAATAACAAATTGTTGAGAAGAATGGACTAATTTGTATTAAAAGGTAACAAAAGGAACCATTACAACCTGAGCCTTGGTGTTGTGCAAGCTCCTCCTAGGGTCCACAAGAGTTCTCCCTTACTCTGATCAGCTCACCCACCTCCCAATGGAAACAAGTAAAGATGGTAATCTCTCCTCACAAGCTTCTACAAGGAAGTCCTAATTCCAGCAGCATCTACCCTTAGGAATGTTCAGCTTTCAACCTCCCCTCCCTTTGGCCCAATGCCTGTATTTATAGTGCTCTAGAGGAAGTTATTTAGGTCCACCATCAATGGGATAAGTCCCTCTTTGGATGGGATAGCTCCCCTATTGATGGGAAAAGTTCCTCTTTGGTAGGGATACATGAACCATCTGGAGGCGCTTCATACACGTCAAACATGCTTCTAGAAGACTCTAGAAATGACCACAAGTAACTTTTTTGGAGTGAAACTTGCGCCTTTTGACCTTTACAGGAGTACGCACCCATCCCTTTAAATACAGAGCGTACAAGTACGCAGGTATTGTGAACTTGGGTTGCGTACCCGCAGGTAAGGCTAAGAGAAACTGCGTACCAGAGATAATTGACTTTAAATGACTTTTCTCTCTTTCTTGAAGTTTGACATGGAAAGCAGAGGCATGAGACTTGCCAAGGAGGATAGTATGACAGTGGATGGAGTCATACTAACTGCAAATAGTCATGGTGACATTTTTTAGTGTAACAATGCTTCTAGGGCCCTCTGCTAGCAAAGCCTCTCAATTTGGTCAATGAATTCTTTGCCAACATATTATATGCATGGCATAAATACCAACCCAACACAGTAGTGAATAAATATAGAAAAGTGTCCAACAAATGTATCCATCATTATGATAACAAATACTCATGAAACAACTACAGGTCTCTACACTATAACGTTGAACCCAGAAACCATTACACACATGTCAAACATTGAAACTAAAAAGTACAGGTCAAAAAGCTAAGAGAAACTGAGTTTAACAAGAAAAAAATACCAAGTGGCAAGAAGAAACTGTCAAGCAGCTCAGACACAATCACAATCATGATGGTGCCATTCTTCACATTCCAAGTTATATCTTCAGGTACTTGCCTCATACCAGGGAGTCCTTCTCAATACTTGTTTATTAGACATGATCCAACATCTTCCATAACCGCCCAGGATGTAAAATTTTCAGAAGAAATAAGTTCCAAGCCATTGAATTGCAATTGCTTTTCTTTCTCAATTATCACATTCATTTCAAGATCGAGATCACTCAGAGGAGGATCTACAAAGCTCTACTTTCCCTCTGTATGGAGTAATTTACAAACTAGATAAAGAAATCAAAATAAATTTAGTACCCTAGGTAATTGAGGCACGGTTTGACAGGAGCATTAATTGTATTATTGAGGTCTACAATATCTGTTTGCTGGAATCCGAGGGGAATCCAAATCAAGAAAAAATTCTTTATCAATCCATTTACTAACCATTAACTCAAAAAAACTATAAATAAAACCAAGTTATTTGACATAGTTCATGAAATGAAGATAAGAAGCTTATTTGCAGCAACTAAATTCATAGATGAATATTCTAAACACCTCCAAGTTAAAATATATTCAACTATGATCTATGCCTTCTTCACTTGGTCTTCCAATGGAAAGATTATCAAGGATGCCACATAGGCTATCTATACATGTAGCAATTTCAACCAAAAACAAATAGATAAATAAATACATCATAGTGTGAATTGTGAATAACATGCACACCTGGGAAGTTGCATGGTTGTGCCAGCATGAATGATAAAGGATTTCCCATTGTCAAGCTTGTTGTGATACAAAAAGGTTTATATGATGGGCACGACCTCAAAGTTTCAAACCTCCTAATTTTCTACTTTTCTGTTGCCAGGGAACCCCCAAAACTAGTTGTGAAGTTTTGGGCATCAAATTTGCAGCTGGGTTCAAATTATATTGACCCAACAAGCCCATCCCTAATTCTCCACTACCCATTATGACCTGCAATGAATATGTTTTCACCTAAAACAAGAGCTATCCTCTATGCCCACCTCAAAATGTGAAAATAATCAATTATCAAGAGACATGTGAATCTAGAACTTGATGTATTGTGGATAATTCTCTCATAGAGGTAGACCTGAAAGACACCAAAACTAGTACCAGTTCGAATTTGCCTCTTGCACGTCATTGAATTATGTTTGAATCGAAGATAATATACAGAAAAAGAATATCACACATGCAGGAGCAGCTGACTTGGGTTCGAATCACAAATAATATATATAACAAGAATATCACATATATTCGCAGATAATATATATATAACAAGAATATCACCTTGGAAAGCAGCAACAAACAAAGCCTATGGATAAGTTTTATCAACCTCCAGATTGCAACCCACCTTGGAACTTTAACCTTTGGAGTCATTTTTATGCTTTCATATGTAGAAATTTTGAATAATTTAACACATATTCCCAAAGATTATCCTGATCATACAATTATAAGCGGAACATGTATAATACATAATCTCCTCTACGTTGATCATCAATTTACAGAAGCAGAAACATTCACAGGCACACATAGAAGCATCAATCAAACTCATAAACACAGTATGTATCCCGAGGAAAGCATCGCACTAAAAACCCCAACTATCTGTATATTAATGATTGAGTCATGTAACATTACACAGCATAATACTTCTCACAAGTATCTCCACCTCTGTTACACACAATACAGCTTAGATCTGATCTCCAAATCTCTTCCACTGCTTGCCTACCTCCACTGCTCAATACCTGCTCAAGAACTGATGAGAATGGCTCACCAAACTCGATTTTCACCTGCAAAATAGTCACTCACTCTTTGTGGACGTGAGCAAAGGATAAAATGTGGGCCAAATACGTGAGCAAACTCATTGGCATACTCAATCCCTTGATTGTGCAAGATCTGATGCACAACTATAGTCACAACTGATAGCAATCTGATTCTCTACCACTTGTCCCTGTTGAACTAAACATGCACTGACATGCAACTGAGTTAACTGATGTATTCTTTAGTTGCATTATGAGTTAATAATTAGTTTAACAACTCATCATTAGTCTATCTGCAGTTAGACTAACTACAACTAGTTTAACTAAGTCAAATTGAACACAACTCCATCAACTGTACCTCCAGTCCACTAAACTCAACTCACTTGAGTTCTAACTGAAGTCCTGCATGCAAATATTAGTCATCCCATAGGTAACCACGTATTTCCTTGTGGGATCTACATGTACCACATCCGTAGCTCATTCTGAAGTGCTCCAAGAGAATAAGATCAAGTTTATAGTCCAAATATTATTATGAGACAATAATATTTGACTTTCCTATTTTTGACAGCCAGTCTAAAAATAGACTTTGATCACTCACACTGTGATCACTCACACTTTCATAAAAAATAGAAGTCCATCTATTTTTCCCAACTTGATCAATCATCCATAAACATAGACATGATCCATATGTCTAAAAATAGACTTGCGCCAAAAATAGCCTGCGAGCCCACTTAGTGAAGGCGACTCTTTTCACTAAGCTCCATCATCTTGTTGCACTCTCAACAAGCATTTCTTTTTGCACACTTTTCAACACTCCCTCTCAACAAGAAAGGCTTCCTCTCAAACCCGATCCTGTAACTCTGGAATGTTCTCCATGCAACACATCTGGCCGGTCCACTTGCTCTGTCATCAAAGTCTCTGACTGCTATTGCCTCTGTCGACTGAAACTCTGCATATTTGTGCTCTTCAGTATCTGACTGCTCTAGCCTCTGTCACTTTGATCTCTGACTACATCCGTGCTGCTGCTGGTTCTATCTCCCAGCATTGCATCCGCACTGCACCTCCCAACTGACCTCCCTGTTGGGATAGAAACACCCTCTGATGTTGAAGCTCTACCTGCTGCTGACAAGTGCTCCCTCTCTGACATCTGCGCTACTGCAACATCTCCATGCATCTCGCACCATTGCACACCTCTCTGTGCCACCTAGCACTGTGCAAAACACTTGTGCCTCTCGCATTGCTACAGCCTGCTAGCTATGCGCTGTCCTGGGATTCCCTGCACTGTCGCTCTCTCTGCCACTCCATCTGCATCCGTCTCTACCCAATCAGTCAGTTCCTGCTACTACACATCGGGGCTCCCGTAGCAAGGTCTCATCCAAGAGGTTGGGTACCTCAAGGATCCTACCCCTCCTCCTTGGGACAATCAATCCACATCACCCTACCTCCTACCTGGAGGTATGGCTGCATGCGATCCCTCAGCCCACCTGGCTTGAAGTTTCCCCCTACTGGAGGTCTCTGGATGAGTAGATGTCTCTACTCGATCTCCTCTCAGCTTCCCCTGTTGTGGCTCCTCCACAATCTCCTGAAGCTGCTGCACCAATCGTGGCTCCTCCACAATCGTCTGAGACTTCTTCTGGCTCTGCATGTTGAGAGGTAATATACGCTCCCTCTCAACCACCAAGTCTCCATCAGTTTCCTTGCTGCTCAAGGCTTTGCATGCATCTTGAACCTCAAGAGCATACAGGTTCTTGACCCGTGAACCAATCTGCTTCACCTGTCTAGTGATGATGTGTCTAAGGAAAACCTTTCCCTTACTAAAGACCACATCATATCCTCTGTCTTCCAACATCGCGATCGACACCAAGTTTCTCTTCAGTCCTGGTACATACTTGACATCGGTCAAGGTAAGGTGAGCTCCATGCTCCCTCTGAAAAATAACCGTGCCTACACCTGAGACACTATACTTCTCATCATTACCCATCCCTATGAGTATCTGGAGATCTTTCTCCTCCAAAGTACTGAACAAACTTTTGTCACCGGTCATGTGGAAAGAAGCTCCACTGTCAAGAAACCAACCACTTCCCATCATGGATGAAACCATGCATGCGAAGAGTGTGAAGTCCAACTCAAACTGTGAAGAAAGTGAGGCTGCCTCACCTTCAGATCCTTCCCCGGATCCCTTCTTGGACTTCTTCTTTGGGAAATTAGTAGCATAATGACCCAACTCAAGACAACGAAAGCATCTCACCTTCGCCTTGTCAACCTTCTTCCCATCATTGGAAGAACAAGATTCGAAAAGAGAAACCTTCTCCTTCCCCTTCTTCGCCTTACTCGCTAAGGCACAGTTCTCCTCATCCTGCATGGATGAAGAACTGTCTCTGGTGCGCCGTCTAATCTCCTCCTGCATCAAATCCGACCATAGTCGTTCCCAATTTGGCAGTTTCTCCCTTCCATTCACCGAGTCCTGGTAGCTATGCCAACTCTTAGGAAGGTCAAGGAGTCCTAGACTCACCATCCTCATCCGACAGTCACCCCCACACTTCCCAGCTCATCCCGGCATTGGGTGAACTTCATGAGATACTAGGGCATACTATCTCCATTCTCGCACTGAATGTTTCTAAGTTTTATCTCTTACTTTGGAATTAAATTCGAATTCCACCAGCTCAAAACTCAACCGCTTCCGATCTAGAATTCGTGAGAACAAATTATTTCTTGTACAGAGATTGACTGTATGGGCATTCACTGGATATCTCACCTTCCAAAAGAAGGATGAATCCAGGGGCTACCTGGCCCGATCACAGACTCTGCCTGAAGAAATAAAATGTAAACACTTCCTTAATAATAGATCTGATGATCAATCCTCGCTTGATATCCTGTAAAAATCTCTTCTACAAATCAAGCTGCTCTGATACCATGTAGAAATTTTTCTACAAATTATCTAGCTCCGATACCATGTAGAAATTTTGAATAATTTAACACATATTCCCAGAGATTATCTTGATCATACAATTATAAGTGGAACATGTATAATACATAATCTCCTCTATGTTGATCATCAATTTACAGAAGCAGAAACATTCACAGGCACACATAGAAGCATCAATCAAACTCATAAACACAGTATGTATCCCGGGGAAAGCATCGCGCTAAAAACCCCAACTATCTGTATATTAATGATTGAGTCATGTAACATTACACAGCATAATACTTCTCACAAGTATCTCCACCTCTGTTACACACAATACAGCTCAGATCTGATCTCCAAATCTCTTCCACTGCTTGCCTGCCTCCACTGCTCAATACCTGCTCAAGAACTGATGAGAATGGCTCACCAAACTCGATTTTCACCTGCAAAATAGTCACTCACTCTTTGTGGACGTGAGAAAAGGCTAAAATGTGGGCCAAATACGTGAGCAAACTCATTTGCATACTCAATCCCTTGATTTTACAAGATCTGATGCACAACTATAGTCACAACTGATAGCAATCTGATTCTCTACCACTTGTCCCTGTTGAACTGAACATGCACTGACATGCAACTGAGTTAACTGATGTATTCTTTAGTTGTATTATGAGTTAATAATTAGTTTAACAACTCATCATTAGTCTATCTGCAGTTAGACTAACTACAACTAGTTTAACTAAGTCAAACTGAACACAACTCCATCAACTGTACCTCCAGTCCACTAAACTCAACTCACTTGAGTTCTAACTGAAGTCCTGCATGCAAATATTAGTCATCCCATAGGTAACCACGTATTTCCTTGTGGGGTCTGCATGTACCACATCCGTAGCTCATTCTGAAGTGCTCCAAGAGAATAAGATCAAGTTTATAGTCCAAATATTATTATGAGACAATAATATTTGACTTTCCTATTTTTGACAGCCAGTCTAAAAATAGACTTTGATCACTCACACTGTGATCACTCACACTTTCATCAAAAATAGAAGTCCATCTATTTTTCCCAACTTGATCAATCATCCATAAACATAGACATGATCCATATGTCTAAAAATAGACTTGCGCCAAAAATAGCCTGCGGGCCCACTTAGTGAAGGCGACTCTTTTCACTAAGCTCCATCATCTTGTTGCACTCTCAACAAGCATTTCTTGTTGCACACTTTTCAACATCATATAGGTATTTTATTTGATGATGTACTTGAAAAGGAGGGATCTCCTTGTCTACAAAATTGTTATTCCTTCTTTCATGTCCAAATGGCTCTAGAGGCAATCAGGGTCAATGATCTATGTTATCTGAGTGCTCTATCATCAAACAATCCAACAAGGAAGCCTCCTGCCAAGTACCCTATCCTCAAATAAGGGGAGAATAACACCCCATACCTCCTGAGCAAAAATACAAATGAACACCAGCATGTGGTCTATTGTTTCCCCTTCACATTTTCATAGAGTACAAATTCTAGGACCCTACCTTGCCCTATTTTGTAGAACCTCTCACATAAAAACATTATTTGTTAGGGCCAACCACATAAAAATCATGGATTTCATTGAAGATTTAACTTTCCAAATCTTCTGCACCACTAAGCTACTACTATTGCTTCATCATCAAAGATATCCTTGTCCGGCAAGCTAGTTGTCAATAATCATATGGAAAGATCGTTGGACCATACAACTTTCTTGCGTGAAGAAGACATGGAGACAAATCTTTTCTCCTAAATGCAACCAATGTTGAGTTAAAAAAAAAATTGCTTGATTTTGTACTTAGCAACAACAAAATATACATAATTTCCTTGTGAGAAAGTTGCTAGGATGGAATCTTCATCTACAAACATTTACCTATCAGGATGAGAAAATGCAAATAAAATTTCTTTCTTATTCAATAGACTCCAACTGGGAGATAAAAAAAAAACACATCAATTTTGTTTACCCTAACACGCCAACAAGTCACAGGCCCCAACTATATAATATAAGAAAGTAGTAGGTATCCCAAAGGCCTGAAGGGGATCTAATGGAAAGAAGTGACTATTGTCAGAAGCCTTCCAATCAATATTTAAATATATAAATGTAGATTTATTATTATTTTATTTGGAAATCTTCAATTAAATAATAAAATTTAATTACGTCTCTCCCAATCTAAATTGCTTATTAGCATAATTCACTACCTTCATACGTCTTGTATTTTTTAATAGCGTTGTAACATGTGGATTAATTTCCTTTTTGGTGCACAATCTCCGCCTTTAGGACAATATGGTGCAGTTGCCCAATACCTACAAATCATTATGACAAACTAATTATAACAGAGAAGATGAAAGGTTGTACAAACCAGTATATTTTTCAAACAACTAATCCAACATCATTACCTTAAATTTTTCATGAAGATATCATATTGAGAACGTTTGAAAAATGGTGGGAAATTTGGGCAACTACTATCTCTCTTCTGCGAGGGTGATGTGGAAAGAGTGATAAGATTTCATTGTTTTTTTGTTAAATCAGAAAAACCAATATTAATGGAGATATTGGCATTTTTTACTAAATTTTGTGAAGTGACTAAATGTAGCTTTAACCATTCACCTTAAGATTTTTTTTACAATATAATTTCCTAAGTCTATATAATATCTTCATTATCATAAAAGCCAACCTATATCCATCTTAATTCCACATCTACCAAACTCTTAGAGGGATGAAATCTATTTATCCCTCTCAGCAATTGGTAGACCCAGAATTAAGATGGATCTAAGCTGATATAATTTCCCCTTTAAATAGTCTATGCTCACATGAATACCATGGTATTACCATGGGTTATCATAAACCTGGAGCTTAAAAACTACTATTAATAATTTGTAAAAATTAATAAAATTAATAATTGGTTTTTATTTTTTTATTTTATTTTAATTGAGTTAAAATGTTTAAGTGACATTAAATTACAAGATCCATTTTTACTCTTGATCTATCAAGCCCCAAGAGGGATCAAACATTTTTTCACTCTATGCTAGTTTGCATATCACAATATTTGATCCCTCTCGACGCTTAGTAGATCCAGAGTAAAGATGGATCTATGATAGTTTCATTCCCCCCCTTTAAATAGTCTACATTCCATGTGAATACCATGGATCAATACCTTGTGCCATCTTTATTTTTATTAATACTAATATTAGGGTTAATAATGTTTTTTTATATGGTATTAATAATAATTTGGCCCATGGTATTTGGCCCATAGTATTTGGTCCATATGATTCACCTAAATATAACACATTTTTTTGAGTGTTCGTAAACATAAGGTGACTTATGGAGTAAATATAAAAAAATGTTTTGTTTATTTACCATACCTCTTGTTTGTTTATGTTTTTATTAATTTACCATATCTCTTTTATAAATATGATATTTGGCCCATAGGATTCACTTAAATAAAACCTATTTTTTTATCCTTCTTAAATAGAAAGAGGGATATGGACTAAATATAAAAAGACGTTTTATTTATTTACTATTTATTTACCATACCTCTAGTTTATTTATATTTTTATTTATTTACCATACCTTTGAAGTAAGTATAAAAAGATGTTTTATTTATTTACCATACCTCCACTTTATGTATATTTTTATTTATTTACACCCTTGCCATCGATGAAAACTGGATTTGAAAATAGGGAGCCATTCATTAAAGAAATCACGGCGATTGGGACCAAATACAACCTCCCAAACCACCTCCCAAACTAGAAAATGGGTGATTGCAAACGAATTTAACATTGCAAAGTAGAAAATCGGGTGATTGTAATGGAATATAACCTCCCAAACCTGGTAAATCGGGTCAAATGAGCATTTTCATAGTTTATCTGCCCCTTTTTTTGGGTTAAAATTAAAAAAATAATTATTTTTAAATAAAAGTTGGGCTAAATTTATGAAATGGGTGTTTTACAAAAATTTCACCCCTCTAAAATGAAAAACCCTTTAAATTTTTCCCTTGGGCTAAAATTCACCCCTAAAATTTACTATGTCTTCTATGTTGATTCTATGGACAATCTCTCCTGTGATGATCCTTGCCACAAGTCCAACACTATAAAATCTTCCAGCCATCACCCTTTTGCTACTCCTAAGACTGAAATCCATATCCTTTGTCAGATGCATTGAACTTCTCAGGCGATGCCACATTCTCTTTGTTACCTGTGCCCTCAAGTATAGTTTGCTTCTTATCTTGTTTTCCTTTATTCTTCTCATTACCCTTCCAATCTTGCTTAGTTTCAGATTTGTGCTTTGATTGCTCATAAAAATGCTTAACATTTCTCATGGCTTCCTCCATCAATTTAGGCTCATCAAACTCAATCTTGTCTTTGAATTCTACCAACAACTCATTGATGAATATTTGAATCTTCACTTTGTCCTCCTTAAGATAAGTAACATACCTCAATAACTCCAAGAATCCTCTAGTAAACGCCTCATCAGTCATCGATCCCATATTCAACTCATTGAATTATTTTTCCATGTCATCATAGTATATCTCTGATAGATATTTCTTCTTGAGAATTCTCTCGAACTCACTCCAAGTCAAACCCCCTTCCTGAATTTCCCTGACATTATTTACATCTTCCCACCAAATGTCTGCTTTACATTTAAGACTAAACATAACTATTATGGTCTTCATGTTATCTAAGTACTCATGCAATCTGAAGAACATATTTATCCCAAGCAACCATGCTTCTACATAGCGTGAATTCTTCATTTCTCCATCGAATATAGGTGGCTTTTTTTCTTGAACTCATCTAAAAAATTATCCCCAGTTACTCCTCACAAAAGGATGATAGTGATGATGACCATGGTACCTGTTTAAACCATCACTAGAGAAAAACCCATGTCCACTTCCTCATCTATCAGGTGTATCCAAAAATATTCCATCTCTAATGGTATCATCTCTATCCAACCTGTTCCCACCAAGATACATGATACTATATGCTCCATTAGTCCTATCCTCCTGCCCATCATTGATCCTAAGTGGTCCATATCTTTGCAAGTCTAACAAGATCTTAAGGATGATTGAATTAGCCTTGTTTCTCCTGTGCCCTGGAAAGTCTCTCTTATGACTGAATGACTTAGTCATTATCTTCTTTACAAATTCTTATCTCTACCTTCAAACTTCTAAAAGTGTCTGCTATGTCAAGAGAGTATCCATCACCATGTTTCTCATCTAATCTATAGGGAGAATCTTGTGAACTATTGTATACCATTTTTCTAGTCATATTTGATGTTCTTCTTGAAATCATATCATGTGAGCTAAACCAAAACCTAAACATAACCAAAATACCTCAGTATAGTTCAAGAGAAGATACCTCATCTGCAAGATTAACCATATTAGCACAATACATGTATAAATATAATCATAGAAATATATAGACATCACCTCCATAATCATCCCAGTTACCATATATCATTTCACAACTATAACAACAACTAGACACAATTCATGTACAACAATATATAGATACTAACATGCAAAACAATGCATATACAACCGACATTCATTCATGACAAACACGTCCCAATAACAACATCATCAAATTATATATGGAACACAACTATAACAATGACCAATACCATCCATACATAACAAACACATAGACCAAAAGCATAATTAACACATATGCAACTGACATGTATTCATGATAAACACATTATGCCAATTTAGTCCAAGGGTTGAACCATGCTTTGATACCACTCTGTAACACCATCCTTCAACACTTGACCAAGCTAACCGGTCCACCAGTGTAAATATGTGACGAAGTGTTACTATGATATGATTCAAATCCCAAAGTATAGTTAAGGAAGTGGAATTGAAAAACCAAAACCAAATTGACCTTCCTCAGGAGCCACAGGACCCCCAGTGTCACGCCCCTACCCTGGCGGTGCTCTTCCAACTGCACGATGGGGGGTGCGGCACCACCACCCACTTTCTTTTTAACAATACTTGTAAGTGTGGACTATGCCTACTTTCTATCCTTAGTTTATTTTTCAACTTTCCTAACTATAACATTCACATACACAACAGAAACATTCAATTAATCATCTTCATCGTTATTACCATTTACACATATGCATAGTAGACTTTTTAATGGGAGGGGTAACTCCCTGAAATATGAGTCTGCCCGATGATAATAATAGTTTTACATAAAATATACAGATTTACTGCCTTTGTAGGAAACCCCAAGTTTCTTTGGTACAATATCTGTCACAACCGTGTAACCCGGCCTGCACCGTTTAGACTACAGGAACCACCATTCAAAGTGCCTGCCGATTCTACCGTCCATCACAACTTGTTGACCGTCACACAGTTCAACACGTCGTTCACCTACAGCTCGTTCAGACGAACACCCTCAACTCGTTTAGGCGGACGCCCTTGCATTCCCTCGCTCATTCACTTGTTCGGATGGACACCCTCGCACGCCCTTGCCAGTTCAGATGTTTAGGCCACCCTCGCACGTTTAGTCATTCGAGCAGATGCCCTCGCATGCCTGGTCGTTCGGGTGGACGCCCTCATATACCCTCGCCCATTCATTTGTTTGGATGGATACCCTCACACGCCCTCAACTGTTCACATTCGAACAACTCCAAATGCCTTCAAATGACCTCACTTGTTTGGTTGTTTAGGTGGATGCCCTTGCACGCCCTTGTCCGTTTGGTCATTTGGCCCAACGCCCTCTCAAGCCCTCACCTAGACACCTTTGCATGGCCTCCGACTCTATTTTTTGCGTTTGTTATGGCTTTGTGCTATGGACCAAGAGTCCACTTGCACTTCGCCCAATTTCAGACTCTCCAAGTAGCTCGCTCTCCTAGCTTACATAAACACTTGGAAGCTTCACTTGAATGATTTTTTCCACCATCCCAATGCTTTACTTATATGGTGGTTGGCCCATCAGTTGGGGCATCGACTCACCAAGCCGACCCACCGTTTCATCCAACTTGCCCCTCCGTCACATCGGCCCATGGTGTGGGCACCCATGTGCAGGCCCGCCCCAACATATAAACTTTCCACTGCCCAACACTTAGTCATTTTTCAAGATGACTTTCATGTCATACATTGGCTCGTCTCCTTCATCGTTCAGCCCAACTCGTCGCACTGTGCGGGCGTGCCCAACTTTCTGGTTGCCCTAGCTCGTCACCCGCTCACCCGTTGTGTGCCCTTTGCCAAGCGAACCGCAACTCGTGGGCCTTACATTATCCCCCACTCTAAATGGTTGTCATCCTCAACAAAACCATCATACGGCATCGCAATGTGTTGCTAGCTCCAACATCAAAATTCTCATGTTGCCTGCCTCTGTTATGTCATCGCATAAACCATAAAGGCTTATGTCTTTCATGAATCAGGAAATCTCATCTAATACCACTTGTCACATCCCTACCCTGGCGATGCTCTTCCAACCGCACGATGGGGGGTGCAGCACCACCACCCACTTTCTTTTTAACAATACTTGTAAGTGTGGACTACACCTACTTTCTATACTTTGTTTATTTTTCAACTTTCCTAAGTATAACATTCACATACATAGTGGAAACATTCAATTAATCATCTTCATTGTTATTACCATTTACACATATGCACAATGGATATTTTAATGGGAGGGGAAACTCCTTGAAATATGAGTCTGCCCGATGATAATAACAGTTTTACATAAAATATACAGTTTTACAGGCTTTGCAGGAAACCCCAAGTTTCCTTGGTACAATATCTATCACAATCGTGCAACCCGTCCTGCACCGTTCAGACTACCCGAACCACCATTTGGACTTCCTACCGGTTCTACCATCCGTCGCAACTTGTTCATGATTGCACTATTCAGCATGTCGTTCACCTACAGCTTGTTCAGCTGAACACCCTCAACTCGTTCAGGCGGACGCCCTCGCATTCCCTCACCCATTCACTCATTCAGACATATGTCCTCGCATGCCCTCGCCGTTATCGGGAAATCTAGTGTCTATGCAGAGCTGCTAGTCCCACTAAGGCTGGTAGCTACCTTACAAACAAACAAACTAAAACCACTTTTGTTTTCCTTTATGAAAAATAGATAAGAGGGGAATAAAGGAGACCAACCTCTGTCTTGCGCTTGGTTCCTTGCTTGATTCCTCTCCCTTCTGATAGATCTTTGCCACTCGCTTCCTCGTTGTTATAGACATTTTTGTGCCTTACAGCATGAAGCATGAAATGTCCATAATCTAAGGGATCCAAAGTCCCTAAACATGTTGTTCCTACCCCTAAAGGAACAAGGTCAGCAAACCACAGCACTGAATATCAGTTCTCCACCTGAAAACACTCAAAAACAAGGCAATTCTGGATCATGTCAACTGCTCCACTGAGCATCTGCGCTGAATGTCAAGAGCTCCACTTTCTACCTACGCTGAATGTCAACTGCAAAGAAGGCTACCTGCGCTGGGCGAGTTGGGACATGTGGCACAGTCATTCCTCAAGGTGTCAATGCCCAGGAAGCTTCCAAAATGACACTTGGATCAGGGAATTCGACTGGTGATGAGTAAGAGGGTCTAGATCTCCAAGTGGAAGCAAGAACCTCCAAGTGGACTCAAGAACTGAAGAATAACTGAAGTGAGAGAGGACACTAGTCAGCTTCATGCCAGCTTCAAGCTGACTCATCCTTTCTCCAAAACTCCTATATATAGAGCTCTCTCATGAGGTCTAAGGAGGCTGGAATTTTGTGAATGTAAGGAAGTGCTGTTGGTTTGAGTTTAGAACTATTGGGTGATTTGCTTTGAAGGAGGTGAAGAGGAGATTTCTTTCTGCTTGGAGGTGATGCTGGATTGGGCCTCTTATGGTTGTATCACTTCCTGAACTTTACTTCTTCCATTAATAAAGCATTTGAGGTTCTTCTATATACATGTGTCTCAATGATGTGTTGCTATACTAGTGTATTTGATTTATTCTAATCCTTGAATCAATTATGAATGTATGCTTCTTGTAGTTTCCCTCTCTTGCCATTTTGCAGGATCTTGTTGTAGCTGGGCCAGTGAAAGAGCAAGGAGCTGGGAGCAAGCAGCAAAGAGAGAAGATTGGATCAATCATTAGCGAAAGACATCGGTTAGTGGATCTCTTTCTCCCCTCTTTTACATCTCATAAAGAAGTAATCTCAAATAGCTTTGCTTTGATTGTTGCTGACGTACTATCACCCTTAGAGTGGGATAGGGTCATTCCGTATTGGATACTTTTCCCAACAACAAATTGGCGACTCCGCTGGGGATCGTATCTTGTTGGTTGTTTGTGTTTTTGCTATTCATTTCCTAAACACAGGGAGTACCAAATCGAACTGCATTTGGATCTTTCAAATGCAAAGTAGAGGGCAGCTACTCTAGCTCAGTTTCTGGGCATGTTTATGATTTGAAGAGTTGATCCACAAGGACTCTGAACAGCTCTTAGTGATAGCTTTTCATCCTCCTTTTCATCCTTTAGTGTGTACTTGATTGATAGCTTCTGATTTGGCCAAAAACTGTGAATTTTTGAGCAATCTGTAACCCGGAAACTAAGAAAAACGAGAGTTTTTCTCTTCATTGCAGGCACTGTGAAGGCAGTCTGCATTTCATCGCAGGTCCCGAAGGGGCTACCTGCACTGAATGTCAAACTGACAGTGTACTACCTACGCTGAACCAGTTTTGCCTTGTGCTACTGGGGTTCCCTGTTGTTTATTGCCCTGTTTTCATCCTTGTTTTTGCAGCCTGTTATCAGTCAATGTACCTATCTGAAACCAACTTTCCTTGCCACTATTCCGCCTCGGTTGTATAAAGAAACTGTATTTGTTCTTTGTGTATTTCTTATATCATTTGCAGTTTCCCATAACGAAAGTGAACTAGTCTTGCTGTGACCTCTTAGATCTAGACCTGTGATAAATGTCGTTTTGATCTTAAGAGTTAGTTTGTTTGCTGTTCATAGCTGATTGAGCTTTTGCTTTCGTCATATGGTTTGAATTTATGTATTTCTAGTGTTGAAACAAGTAAATCTTAAGGTGTCTTTTGATTTTGGACAAAGCTTGTTTGCTTTCACTTGAAATTGAATTCAAAGTTATACAACAGCTTTCTTTTTGTAGTACATCAACATTAAGAAAGAGAAAAGAAATATCTGCATTGTGCATGTGCATTTTGACAGCTTGCATGATGATTTAGGAAAAAGTGCATTAGTGTGTGCTCTATGATCTGTGTGAAAAGATGATGTCTTTCTTTTCCCTCAGTAGTTAAGATTTTCAAAGTTGAAAGATTGAAAAGCTTGCTTATCATCTTAGACTGCATTTAGGAGTTGTATCATACATCTCGTGGTGATCCATAAAGGCAAACTGCTAAACAAGATCAACATTAAAATAAATTGAATTTACATAACAACGCATTGAAACATAACGCAAACACATAGAGGTCTAAGCTAGAGACGTGTTCCGGCGTCGTTAAACGTGATATCTTAGCGTTGAGTGGTTGGGTGATTCCTCCACGGTGAAGCGATAAGTATCAATACGGACTTGTGCTCCCACGTACCGTCACGTATATATTGGGAGACCCCTATAGGAACAAAGCCTTTATCCATAGGAAGCCGTGTCGGCCGCCCTACTGATCGCAATGCAGTGAACACAGCATTCACGAAGATCGACCACTCGTACCGTAAAACGTATTCTGTGGTTTTGCGAAAGGTTTGGCACACCCTCTGCCTAGAACTCCAGAGTAGTTTCTTTTGGCCTTTTTCAAACTCTATAACTAAAAAAGTCCATCCGAGCATTTGTCACTTCGGGCTCGTTAAAACATCGAAGGAGACTAGAGTCATCTTTAGCTTTTTCTCGACTCTTAAAAAGTGAAAAAGCAAGTTGTGTCTAAAGCGTCGTTATAAAATTTATTTTAAACGGAACATAATCACCTCCTATTCCTGCGTTGATCTGTAGGTCGAGAACATGGAACGCACCAACCAAGGAATTCCACATGATGGAAATCCTAGTCCTTTCTCCTCTTGGGGAGAAGTTGGTGCGCCCCACATGGCCACATTGTCGCTTCCAGGACTGACAATTGGCCTGCCAATTTGGCTATTCTCAACCAATGTAGTTCAGAACACCATGGTTCCTGAACAGTCGAGTCAACAGTTAGATCAGTCTAGAGCTGCCCACCAGCCTTCTACTTCCTATAACTCTTCCTCCAATCCTTCATCTTCGCAAGGTAGAGCCGGCAAAAGCCAAGCTCCCATGGAGAAGAAGGAGAAGAAAAAGAGAGAGAAGAAGAAGAAGGAGCCTAAGGCGACTGGGGGCAAGCAAAAGACATCTGACGAAAATCCACACACAGCACAGACCGGGCCTAAATCGCCATGTGTCATATGTAGAGGAGACCACTTCCATAGAGATTGTCCCTGTATTCCCCGGATACTAAGGGACTGGTCCCCTCGTTTGCACAGTTCGGGAGCATCAACCTCTGATAGCCATGTTGAATGCTTACCGTCAACCAGCGAAAGTGAAGGTTCAAGACAAAGAGGGGGAGCAAGATCCCCCTGCAGACTGTGTGAAGGCAATCACGCCATCCACCGTTGTCCCTTCTTAGACGAAGCGAAGAGAGTTTTGGAAGATCGTCCGGTTTCACCGTTGAGACTTCCTCCTGGATACAAAAAACTCGTGTCAAGTCCTTCGTTGGTTGAGAATACAGCTGGCCCGCTCAAGTGGTCAGCTGAAGCGTCAGTCATTGAAAATGAACCTACTGAATCCAGACCAGACGAAAGTCCAAAGGTCGAAACGGCAGTTGACCCGGTTCTTCCTTCAGAAGTTTCATCGTCAAATGACACCGTCACTGAAGATTCGTCTTCAAATGACACCCTCACTGAAGAGAATAAGGATGACACCATCCAGATTCTTTTCATCAACACAGACTCTGATGAGCATCAGGGAAATGCGCCCATTCCTTTATCGCAGGAAGGAACATCGTCAGGGTCGTATCCGACCGTGTATTTGGCCCCCCACCAAGCAACCTGGTTGTATCCTTTGATTGGAATCAACTAGGCAGACCCCGGTTGCCAGCCAGTATACCATTCAGAATCATAGTCCAAATATACAGAATGGTAATGGCTGGCACTATCATTGATGAAGGGGCATCTGTGAGTATCCTTTCCTCTGTTGCTTGGAAAGCACTGGGTTCCCCGGCGCTTTTGCCTGAGATAAGAAATCTCTCAGGTTTCGATAAAGGAACCAGTCGACCATTAGGGATTCTCCCCAATGTGCCTATTACATTGAAAGGGAAGGCCGTTCAAATGAACGTGATGGTCATTCAAGGACCCTTGGATTATAACCTACTCCTTGGACGAGACTATATATATTGCATGGGAGCAATAGTCTCCTCACTCTTTAGAGTAATGTGTTTTCCACACGAAGGAAGAATGGTCAAGCTCGTAGACCAACTTTCATTTCCGGGATCACGCATCGCAAATAGTCACATACCAACCCTGAATGGTCTATTCAATCAAGAAATGTCTCCACCCCCAGTCCTTCTTCCCGATGAGTGCGAGTGATTCGGAAAGATGGGACTGGAACCCAGGGGGCATGCATCCTGGTCTGCTTTGGGCAGAGAAAACCTTGGGTATAAGATAGAATTTCCGCGAGAGAATATGACTAGTTCGTACCCTGTCCATAGAGGAAGAGGGGTTGTTCTGGAATAGGATTCTTTTGTCAAAGTTACGTGTTTGACAAGAGTCATTCACCCTTGTCTATTTCGGTAGACAGTGCCGAGGAAATGTTTTTGTTTGAAGAAGTTAATGAAACAATCTTTGGGTAACCAGAAAGAGGCAAGCCTCCCTCAATAAAACAAATGTTTTGTCTTTGAGTAGTGTTCTTCTCTTGTCGCAAGTAGCTGTTCTCTTGCGATCTTGCGAAAGATCTGTTAAAAGTTGGGCTGACGAGAAGACAAGTATCACATAAGACCCGTTAAAAATAACGAGAAGACAAGTATCGTTAACATTAGACTAGCAAGACGACAAGTAGTTGTGAACACCCAAAGAAAAGAAGAGGTGGGGGAGAGGAGGGGCAGCCTTGAAATTGTATTTTATACTTGGGGGCATGCAAACCTTTTGGAGTGCAAGCTAAGAGTGGTTATTTATCTGTTTTTGGGATTAGCTGTTTCCGAACTTGCATAAAGAAAGGAGATGGAGTAAAGCTTAGTGAAGATGAAACTCCTTAAAAAATAGAGATCTCATAGGGGACATTTCTTATCTTATCACTGGTAATATCGAGCAGTTTTAGCATAAAGTTCATGCTCGTTAAAAAATAAACGCAAGATCCGAGCAGTTTTAACGCGGTCTTCATGCTCGTTAAAAAATAAATAAAAGCAGTGAGCAATGTTTCCCCCAGAGTTTAAGCTCATTTTTAAATAAAAAATGAACCTATTCCGGTAAATAACCTCTGTGATCGTAAATTTATCAGCCATAAAAGCCTTGGTCGTGTTTTGCACCTGCCACCTCCATCGTCATTTGGCCGATCGTTCACCTCCATGTGATTGTTTACCCATTTTGAGGAACAGCTGCGAAGAGTGATTCCACCTAGCCATCCTTGTGACACTGCCGTGATTGGAAAATTCCAACCTGTACCTGGAATCTGCTGCTATCCCTGTTTATCACTCGTTCCTCAAAAGACGAGTCTTCTTTGAGCTCTTTTCATCTGACTCGTAAAATATGAAAAATTTGCCGAGTTTTGGCCTTCCAGCTCGTTAAAGTGACCGGAAGAGCTATCCCTCCTCTAGATTTTAATCTTTTTGGACCTGAGGGATTATTGCACAAAAAGGTCGAGCGCTTGTTTTATTTGGCTCGTTAAAGTTATCGAAAATCCATCCATTCTGTATTGTTTTATACTTTTTCAGACTTAAGGGATTAGATGACGAAAAAGGAATTTTGGAGTTAACTTTCTGTACCTTTTCAGACTCTCTAAAAATGAAAAGGACCGAGTTTTCCTTGTCGTTAGACTCGTTAAAATGATTAAATAGCGACAAACTTGTCTTTAGACGAGAACGAGTTTCCCTATCGCTAAGCTCGTTAAAACATAGCGATAGGCTTGCCCGAAGGGCAGGTTATAGAACAAGCATATGTTATCCTCCTCAAGCTTGACAAAAATAAAGAGGTACTGGTCAGAAATGACTGGGGAAAAATTGGGAGAACCTCAAAGCTTTAATGGTAGCAAGTCGCTCTTGAACATGACACTTTTCCTCCGTATCACATCGGGTTGGGTTGTTTCATTCACCGGTCTCATCACCATGGTCTCGCCAAACCATCCACATTTGGGGTAATGCTACCGATCCATCGCATCAGTGTCGTTATATGTTCAAGAGATGTTGTTCAGAAAGATTCAACCGTGTCCCATCCACTGCCATACATTATCCTTCATCCACCCATGATCGCCACCCTGAATCATATGTCACAGATTGTTTCACCTCCATTAAAATCATTAGCTCCGTTCCGTGTCACTGATGTGGGATTCATTAAGGCCCTCCTTTGATGGATCGCTTCTTGTCGACTTCAGCTCATTATCCAAGAAGTTGATCTAGGAACACCCCCCCAGTACTTTGAAGCTTGCATGCCTCAATGGCAAGTTTCTCACTTCCGGCGACAGGTATACATCAATGACCTTCGACCAGAAGATTTTGCGTGGTGTTCGACGCCAAGTCCTTTATTCACATCACGTGAATTGTACTGCAGTACCTTGAGGGTCATTATCATTATCGGTGATTCCTCTCGCGCTTGTTAACTGTTTACATCATTGACCGGTAATCAAGCGATGTCTTTCCATGTTCGACTTCAGCGCAATTCTCACATGGATCGACTTGTACTTAGAGTGAATATCGAACGAGTTTGAAGACCCCGGATCTAGTTTCATCCATCCGGGCTGCGATATATATTCAGGAAATATAAAGACATTTGACATGTACATCATTGCAGCAGATGATCATCCTACTCAAAGGATGATAATTTCAGCAGAGAATTATCAGTCTACCATCAGACGATCGTCTGTTCTATGTACCAAAATGAATTTATAAATCTGAGCATGGGAATGCCCGCCTCAGCTAGATCATGAAAGCAGAATGAAAAATAATGTATTGTATTGTATTGTATTACAGGTCACCTCTCAGCGATTGAATGAACTTCGGATCCTCCTGATAAAGCATTTCACCCGATAAACGACCTCATACTTTAGGGGGCAACTGTTATAGACATTTTTGTGCCTTACAGCATGAAGCATGAAATGTCCATAATCTAAGGGATCCAAAGTCCCTAAACATGTTGTTACTACCCCTAAAGGAACAAGGTCAGCAAACCACAGCACTGAATATCAGTTCTCCACCTGAAAACACTAAAAAACAAGGCAATTTTGGATCATGTCAACTGCTCCACTGAGCATCTGCGCTGAATGTCAAGAGCTCCACTATCTACCTGCGCTGAATGTCAACTGCAAAGAAGGCTACCTGCGTTGGGCGAGTTGGGACATGTGGCACAGTCATTCCTCAAGGTGTCAATGCCCAGGAAGCTTCCAAAATGACACTTGGATCAGGGAATTCGACTGGTGATGAGTAAGAGGGTCTAGATCTCCAAGTGGAATCAAGAACCTCCAAGTGGACTCAAGAACTGAAGAATAACTGAAGTGAGAGAGGACACTAGTCAGCTTCATGCCAGCTTCAAGCTGACTCATCCTTTCTCCAAAACTCCTATATATAGAGCTCTCTCATGAGGTCTAAGGAGGCTGGAATTTTGTGAATGTAAGGAAGTGCTGTTGGTTTGAGTTTAGAACTATTGGGTGATTTGCTTTGAAGGAGGTGAAGAGGAGATTTCTTTCTGTTGGGAGGTGATGCTGGATTGGGCCTCTTATGGTTGTATCACTTCCTGAACTTTACTTCTTCCATTAATAAAGCATTTGAGGTTCTTCTATATACATGTGTCTCAATGATGTGTTGCTATACTAGTGTATTTGATTTATTCTAATCCTTGAATCAATTATGAATGTATGCTTCTTGTAGTTTCCCTCTCTTGCCATTTTGCAGGATCTTGTTGTAGCTGGGCCAGTGAAAGAGCAAGGAGCTGGGAGCAAGCAACAAAGAGAGAAGATTGGATCAATCATTAGCGAAAGACATCGGTTAGTGGATCTCTTTCTCCCCTCTTTTACATCTCATAAAGAAGTAATCTCAAATAGCTTTGCTTTGATTGTTGCTGAGGTACTATCACCCTTAGAGTGGGATAGGGTCATTCCGTATTGGATACTTTTCCCAACAACACTCGTCTACCCAGCTTTAAAGAGCATCTGTAGAATCAAAGCAGCATAACACTATCCAAGAACATAGATCTATTATCATAAAAAATATAGGACCAGATATATATTGACCACACAAATGCATATATCATCAATCATACAAGAATGTGGAGGAAAACTTGAATAGCTTTATTGATAATCAAGAATAGAAAAGAGGATTACAGCCAATTGTTCTGACCCAGCATCATCCTCTCAGCAAGAAAGCCCTTCTTCACCTCATGAAAAGCTTAGATCACCCAACACTATGATGTTGCACCAAGAAACTAGCAGCACTTCCTTACAAGATACAAAATTCCAGCCTCCGGATCTCTGGGATGAGGGATCCATATATAGATGTTTGCAAGGGGGGTGAGTCAGCTTTTGAGATTTGATTAGTGTCCTCTCTCTGATAGTTGTTGAATCCACTTGGAGATTCATGATCTCTTACTCATCCCTAGGCGAATGCAGAGAGGCAAGTGTCACAGGAGAAGTTTCTGGAAGATTCCATGATCCTCCACCTTGCAGATTGACCCTTCCATTTGTCTACTCTCGCCCATCTCACCCCATAGAAGGGTTTTTCAAGATGCATTGCACCTCCCATGTGTATTTAGGTGGGATGCAGCACACTTTGACCATGGAGCAGGTGAGATGGTCCAGTTTTGACCAGTTCTGAGCAGTTTTTCATGGAGAACTTCTGGGAGAAGATGTAATCAGTTTACCTTGTTCTTTTAGAGGTTGGAACAACACTTTTAGGGACTTAAGAGCCCTTGGTTTATGGACATTTATGATTGGGGTTGTAGTGCCCAAAAATGCCTATAACAGTTGCCCCCTAACTCATGACGTCATTAATCAGTTGATGTCGGGTGAATGCTTTATCATGAGGATCTGAAGTTTTTTCAAGCTGGAAGGCAACCTGTAATAAGATACAATACAATACAATATCTTCATAATATTTTCATGATCCAGCTAAGGCGGGCATTCCCATGCTCAGCTTTATAAATTCATTTTCATGTACATAAGACAGACAATCGTCTGAGTGTAGACTGATGATTCTGGTAGAGCCATCATCCCTTAGGTTGGATGATTATCTGTGCAGTAATGATGTACATTTGATGTCTTTATTTTCCTGAATATATATCACAGCCTGGATGGATGAAAATAGATCCAGGGTCTTCAATCTCGTTCGATCTTCACTCAAAGTACAAGTCGATCCATGTGAGAGATGTTCTGGAGTCGAACATGGAAAGACACCGCCTGATTACCAGCCAATGATGTAAGCTGTTAGCAGGCGCGAGAGGAATCACCGATAATGATGATGACCCTCAAGTTACTGCAGTACAATTCACATGGTGTGAATAAGGGACTTGGCATCGAACACTACACAAAATCTTTCGGGCGAAGGCCATTGATGTAAAACTGTCGCCGGAAGTGAGAAACTTGCCATTGAGGCATGCAAGCTTCAAATTACTGAAAGGGTTGTTCCTAGATCGACCTCTTGGATAATGAGCTGATGTCGACAAGAAGTGATCTATCATAGGAGGGCCTTAGTGAATCCCACAACAATGAGACAGAATGGAGCAAATGATTTTAATGGGGGTGAAAACGATCTAGTGATATAAGGTTCAAGGTGGTGGTCATGAATGAATGGAGCGTAAATGTATTGCAGTGGGTGAGACACAGGTGAATTCTCTGAGTGACTTCTCTTGAACATATCGGCGACACTGACATGATGGATTGGTAGCGTTAACCCAAAATATGGATGGTGTGATGGACCCATGGTGATATGACCAGTGAACGGAACAACCCAACCCGGCTCGGATGTGGAGTGAAAGTGTCATGTTCAAGAGCGACTTGCTACCAATAAAGTTTTTTCAAGTTTTCTTCCCAATTTTTCCCTAGTCATTGCTGACTAGTACCTCTTTATTTTTTTCAAGCTTGAGGAGGATAACATATGCTTGTTCTATAATTTTCTCTTCAGGCAAACCCATCGCTATGTTTTAACGAGCCTAACGATAGTGAAACTCGTTCTCGTCTGTATGGACAAGTTTGTTGCTATTGGGTTTTAACGAGTTTAACGACAAGGACAACTCGGTCCTTTTCAATTTTAGAGAGTCTGAAAAAGGGACGTAAAGAAAACTCTAATAATCCTTTTTCGTCATATAATCCCTTGATTCCAAAAAAGTATAAAACAATACAAAAGGGATGAATTTTCGATACTTTTAACGAGCCGAACAAAACAAGCGCTCGATCTTTTTGTGTAATAATCCCTCAAGTCTAAAAAGATTAAAATCTAAAGGAGGGATAACACTTCCGGTCACTTTGACGAGCTGGAGAGGCCAATCGCTTGGCAATCTTTTTATATTTTATGAGTCAGTTGAAAAGAGCTTAAAGGAGACTCATTATTTGAGGAACGAGTGATAAATTTGGGTAGCAGTTAATTCCAAGTAAGGTTTGGAATTTTCCAATCACAGCAGTGTCACAAGGATGGCTAACAGGATTACTCTTCGTAGCTGTTCCTCAAAAAGGGTAAACAATCAAATGGGGGTGAATGATCAGCCAATACAGAGTGGAGGTGACGATGAGAACACGACTAAGGCTTCAAAGGCTGATGATAATACATTCATGATGGTTATTTACTGGAAATTGGTTCATTTTTTAATGAGCTTAAACTCTGGGGGAACATTTGCTCATTTCTTATGTTTATTTTTTAACAAGCTTGAACGCATTAAAACTGCTCGATATAATCCAGTCGTATAATAATGATGTCTCATATAAAAACGACATTTTTTCAAAGATTTGCCCCACATCCTTTCTTTATGCAAGTTAGGAAACGACCAATCCTACGAGTTTAAAGGGTTAGATGACCTACAAATTTAAAAAAAAAATGGTCACTCTTTGCTTGCACGCCAAAAGGTTTGCATGCCCCCAAGTATAGCGAACTAGAGTTTCCAGGTTACCCCTCAATTTGCAAACAAAACATTTTTTTTATCGGGAAAGGCCTACGTTTTCCAGGTTACCCCTCAATTTGCAGACAAAACATTTGTTCTATTGGGAAAGGCCTACCTTAATAGAGGTATCTTATTCTGGTCTAACCCCATTTTCCTAAATGGACGGGTGTGTCAACCAATCATATATCCTTTGCGGAAACCTACCCTATACCCAAGGTTTTCCTGTCGAAACAGGCCAGGGTGCATGCCCCTTGGGTTTCAGTCATATCCTCTGAATCACTCGCACTCATCAGGAGGATAGATTGGGGATTGATGAGACATTCCTTGAGTGAAAAGACCATTCAGGGTTGGTGTATGACTATTTGCTATGTGTGAACCGGGGAATGAAATCTGGTCTACGAGCTTGACCACTCTTCCTTCATGCAGAAAACACATTACTCTAAAGAGTGAGGAGACAATGGCTCCCATGCAATAAATATAGTCATGTCCAAGGACTAGATTATAATCCAGGGGTCCTTGGACTACCATTACATTCATGTGAACAGTTCTCCTTCTCAATGTTATAGGCACATTGGGAAGGATCCCTAACGGTCGACTGGTTCCTTTGTCAAAGCCTGTTAGATTTCTCATTTCAGGAAAAAGCGGTAGCGAACCAAGCGCTTTCCAAGCAGTTGAGGAAAGGATACTCATAGAAGCCCCTTCATCTATGACGGTACCGGCCATGACCATTCTGTATATTTGAGCAATGATTCGAAATGGTACACTAGCTGGTAAGCGGGGTCTGCCTAGTAGATTCCAATCAAAGGAAACAACTAGGTTGCTTGGAGGTGGGACCAAATACACAACCGGATATGACTCCGACGAACTTCCTTCCTATGGTAAAGGAACGGGTAGACTGCCCCCATGTTCATCGGAGTCTGTGCTTATGAAGAGAATTTGGATGGTGTCATTCTTGTTCTCTCTGGTGACTGTATCATCTAAAGATGGATCCTCTGAAGGCAAGACCGGATGAACTGCCACCTCGACGTTTTGACTTTCATTTGGTATGGATTCAGATGGTTTATCTTCAATGATAGACGCTTCGGCCGACCACAACAGTGTGTCAGCCGGATTCTCAACTAGTGACGGACTCGGCAAGAGTATCTTATATCCAGGACGAAGTCGTAATGGTGAGACCGGACGGTCATCCAAAACTCTTTTAGCCTCGTCTAAGAAGGGACAACGGTGGACGGCGTGATCGCCTTCACACAGTTTACAAGGAAATTTACATTTTCCTTTTTGTCCAGGGGCTTCACTTTCACTAGTTGACGGTGTACTTTCAACATGATCATCAGAGGTAGACGACACTGGATTGTGCAAACGAGGAGACTAGTCCCTTAAGATCCGAGGGATGCAGGGAAAATCTCGATGATAGTGGTCTCCTTTACAAATGACAAATGGTGATTTAGGCCTGGATGGTGCAATGTGTGGATTTTTGCTAGACGATGGTTGGTTGCCCCTTTTCGCCTTTGGCTCCTTCTTCTTCTTCTTCTCGGTTACTTGATTTTTGGCTTTACCAGCTTCATCAAGCGAAGAGGAAGGAGGAGAGGAAGAATTGGATGAAGTAGAAGGTTGGGGGGTAACTCTGGTATCGTTTAGTTGTTGACTTGATTATTCAGGAATCACGGTGTTATGAACGACAGAGGTTGAGAAGAGCCATACGGGAAAGCCGATTGTCAATCCTGGAAGCGATAATGTGGCCATATGGGGCACACTAACATCTCCCCAAGAGGAGAAAGGACTAGGATTTCCCCCAAGGGGAACTCCTTGATTGGTGGACTCCATTTTTCTCAACCTAAGACAAATGTAGGAAAGGTGATATTTATTCCAATTAAAATAAATTTTAGACGCTTTGACACAACTTGTTTTTTCAAATTTTAAGAGTCAAGAGAAAACAAAAGATGACTCTAGTCGCCTTCGATTTTTAATGAGCCTGAAGTGAAAAGTGCTCAGATGGACCTTTTCCTTTAAGGAGTCTGAAAAGGAACGAAAGAGATTGCTCTGGAAATCTAGACAGAGGGATTACCAAACCAATCGCAAAACTACGGAATACTTTTTACGGTACGGCAGTCAATCTTCCCGAATGCTATGTTTTGTGCATTGCGATCGATAGGGTGGCAAACATGGCTTCCTATGGATAAAGGATAAAGCCTATTGTGGTCTCCCAATATATACTCGACGGTACGTGGGAGCACAAGTCCGTATTGGCACTTATTGTCTCAAAGTGGAGGAATCACCCAACCATCAACGAAAACAACAGTTACCAGGCTTTACGATGCCGGAATACGTCTCTAGCCTAGACTTCTAAATGTTGTGCGTTAGGTTCCAAAGCATTTTTAGATTCATTAAATTTATTTTATAGTTGATCTTGCTTAAGAAATTTGCCTTTCAGGTTCACTGCGTGATGTAGATGTACAATTCCTAAAATGAAATCTAAGATGATAAATAATCGTTTAATCTTCTTTTTGCAATGAAAATCATAGCTACTAAGGAAAGAGAGACGATATTCTTTCAACATAGAGAAGAGATCACACGCTATATGCATTGTCCTAAATCAAACCAACAAACAATCTAAATGCAAATGCACATGCATGTATTTGTTTTCAACCTTCTTAATGTGTGAATGATAAAAATAAAGCTAAGCGCAAATCTGAATTATTTTTCAAAGCGACATTACTAACAAGTTTCTTTTCAAGACAAAATGAAGGCAATGACGACACTTTGCGATTTGGAATTGAAAACTTGATTTCGACACTTGAAAAACTATTAATTCAAATCAAATACAAGAGTAACAGTGTAATCGACTATCAAGAACAATCGGATTCTCTTCTATGACTAAAAATGACACTTGCGACACTTTCAAATCAAGAAACGACAACTCAATTACGCTACTTCTTTGTAAAATAGAACTGAAAATGGCTCAAAATAAATAAAAACATTTACAATTCATTGCACAATGGAGGCGGAATAATGGCAAGGAAAGGGGTTTCGATAGAGGTATACTAACTACAGATAGCAAAGCTCCTGAATAAAGCTTAAAAGAGTGAACACTGAAACCAAAATCTAAGAGCAGAAGAGGCCTTGTCTTATCAGTGCACCTGTAACACAGGGAAAAAGAGATGTAGTGCACCTACTACACTCAGGAAGTGCGATGCATCCAGAATCCAAAGAAGAGACAGTGCGATGGTCGAGGGACAAGACTTCAACTGGGTTCCGGGTCACAGTTTGCAGCTCAGTTTAGGGATTTAGGCCGAGCAAGTGGTAATCAGTAAATCAATCACAGGGGTAGATCTAAGGAGGTTTCTAGAGCCACCACAAGGGAAATTAGAGAGCTTGTAAATCGATTGTTTAGTTCATAAACAAAACCTAGAGATAGACTAAACCAGCATTGATCTACTTTGCACTTGCATAGCAAATGCAGTTCGAAGGCTAGCTGGCTTGACTTCAGGCTCCGTCTGTAAGTTTATAAAGCAAACAAATATAGACAAATAAACAATCTATTCGATCCCCAGTGGAGTCGCCATTTTGTTATCAGGAAATCTAGTTTCTATGCAGAGCTGATAGTCCCACTAAGGCTGGTAGCTACCTTAGAAACAAACAAACTAAAACCCCTTTCGTTTTCCTTTATGAAAAATTGATAAGAGGGGAATAAAGGACACCAACCTCTGTCTTGCGCTTGGTTCCTTGCTTGATTCCTCTCCCTTCTGATAGATCTTTGCCACTCGCTTCCTCGTCTACCCAGCTTCAAAGAGCACCTGTAGAATCAAAGCAGCATAACACTATCTAAGAAAATAGATCTATTGTCATAAACAATATAGGACCAGATATATATTGACCACACAAATGCATATATCATCAATCATACAAGAATGTGGAGGTAAACTTGAATAGCTTTATTAATAATCAAGAATAGAAAAGAGGATTACAACCAATTTTTCTGACCTAGCATCATCCTCTTAGCAAGAAAGCCACCTCATGAAAAGCTTAGATCACCCAACACTATGATGTTGCACCAAGAAACCAGCAGCACTTCCTTACAAGATAAAAAATTCTAGCCTCCGGATCTCTAGGGTGAGGGATCCATATATAGATGTTTGCAAGGGGGGTGAGTCATCTTTTGAGATTTGATTAGTGTCCTCTCTCTGATAGTTCTTGAATCCACCTGGAGATTCATGATCTCTTACTCATCCCTAGGCGAATGCAGAGAGGCAAGTGTCACAGGAGAAGTTTCTGGAAGATTCCATGATCCTCCACCTTGCAGATTGACCCTAGCATTTGTCCACTCTCACCCATCGCACCCCATAGAAGGGCTTTTCAAGATGCATCACACCTCCTATGTGTATTTAGGTGGGATGCAACGCACTTTGACCATGGAGCAGGTGAGATGGTCCAGTTTTGACCAGTTCTGAGCAGTTTTTCGTGGAGAACTTCTGGGAGAAGATGTAATCAGTTGACCTTGTTCTTTTAGAGGTTGGAACAACACTTTTAGGGACTTAAGAGCCCTTGGTTTATGGACATTTATGATTGGGGTTGCAGTGCCCAAAAATGTCTATAACACTCGCCCGTTCAGTCGTTCGGGTGGATGCCCTTGCATGCCCTTGCCCATTCAGTCATTTGGATGGATGCCCTCGTATGCCCTCGCCCGTTTGGTCATTTGGGTGGACGCCCTTGCCCGTTCAGTCATTTGGGTGGATGCCCTCGCCCATTCACCTTCACAAAACTCCGAACACCTTCAAATGACCTCACCTGTTCGGTCATTCAGGCGGATGCCCTCACACACCCTCGCTTGAACACCTTCAAATGACCTCGCCCATTCAATCATTCAGGCAGAAACCCTCACCTAAATGCCTTCAAACGATCGTTTAGACAAACGCCCTTGGACACCCTCACCCATTTGGTCATTTGGCCCAACGCCCTCACACACCCTCGCTCGAACGCCTTCGCACGACCTGCAACTCCGTTTTTTTGCGTTTGCTGCGGCTCCATGCTATGGCCCAAGAGCCCGCCTGCACTTCAATCAATTTCAGACTCTCCAAGTAGCTCGCCCTCCTAGCTTGCATAAACACTTGGAAGCTTCACTTGAATGATTTTTGCCACCATCTCAATGCTTTACTTTATGGTAGTTGGCCCATTGGTTGGGGTGTCGACTCACCAAGTTGACCCACCGTTTCGTCCAATTCACCCCTCTGTCATGTCGGCCCATGGTGTGGGCACCCATGTGCAGGCCCACCCCCACATATAAACTTTCCACAGCCCAACACTTAGTCATTTTTCAAGATGACTTTCATGTCACACGTTGGCTCGTCTCCTCCATCGTTCAGCCCAACTTCTCGCACTATGCAAGCGTGCCCAACTCGCCGGTTGCCCCTGCTCGTCACTCACTCGCCCATCATGTGCCTTACACCCAGAGACTAACCAACCACTCTAGGTGCTCAACCCCTGAGTTAACTTGCTTTTTAACTGAAATAAACCCCCAGTCTCTCCCATGAAAATCCCTCCATGCAATTGTAACCCTCCAGTCACTCCTGTTAGTGTTAGTCTTTCCAGCCTTCCTCCAATGATCAAACATGCTCTGACAAAGTGATTTTAAGGTGTCAAGGTCAAATTTTGTCATTTTAGTGAGTCTTCAAGCAAAATTTGGTCACTAGGCATTAGGTCTAGGGTTTGCTTTTTCTCCTTCCAAAGTTGTCCAAATGTCGGTCTATGTCACCATTCAACTGAGTGTACCATCATTCAGAGGGTTTTCATTATCATTTCAGGTTCCAATGGGTCATTTTAGACCTTGTTCAATTGCGCCTAGGTAAGGTCATTTCCCTCTCCTAGGGTTTTGAAGGCAATTTCTCTTGGATGGTCAAATCATCAGCAAAACTTGTATCCTGATGTTCATCCACCTTCCCCTATCCTTAATGTACCTTATTAAACATTTCCCATCACCAAGATTCCCCAAATTCCTCATTTTCGCACAAACCCTAGTTTCTTGCTACAAACCCTATTTTATAGGCTAGGCCTGTGTTTTTCCCTTTTTGACCCCTTCCCCTCACTCAATTTATGAGATTCCACTTTCCCCTACTTCCTAACATCCCTCCCAATTTCCCAAAATTTCCTCAAGAATTTAGAAGCTCCATATCCCCTTCATTTCGCTTCATTTCGACAAATCTCTTGTTCCACACATCGGGGTAGGTTTTACTAAAATGATGTTTCTGAGCAAGGAAATATGAATTTGGAAAACCTGAGAGTAGTTTCTACCCAAAACATGCCAAGGAAGAAAAACCTCCTTCACGTTTTACACAGGTGTCATGGTTTTAGAGAAATGTCAAAAATACAATTGTCTCGGGAGAATTGATGCACCTCTGAAGTGACCTTGGGAAAATAAAGTTTTCTCCTAGATTGGTTGGCCAAATGACTTGCTTGATGAGTCAAATGATAACTAGACACATATATCTTTCCAATGAGCTATCCTGAGCTCAATTTTGAGTTGAGGAAGGCATTCAAAATTGACTGTAATAGCACTCTCTTTAGGCAGCCTCATTTGGCACATTTTGACCAGTCTTGGGAGATTTGATTTTTGACAGGGCAAATGAACTCCAAATTGAAAAATTCAAGTTGGGTTGGAAATTATACTCAAATAAACATCCAATTCACTATCTTGCACCCAATTTGGACACCAGGAAGGCCTCCAAAAGTCGCCTGGAAAAAGGCACGGCACACTGGAGAGGCACGGCGCACTGGGCTAAAAAGCCTGAAATTCACTCAAAAAACTCTCCCAAATTGCAAACTTTGCTCAATATTTTTGCATTCAAGTAAGTTAAAATTTCTCCCATTACCAATGAATGAGTTACCTTGGTGTTTATGGTGTTTTAGTGAGAAAATTTTCAAGCCCTACCTCCTTGCAATTTTTCCTCAAAAACAATTGCTTAGGGTTTGCGGTTTGAGCTTTTGTTGTCAAGTCCACTTCATCACTCCCTCCCTGATTTATTTTCCAATTTCATAAACCCATTCCCTAACCCCATATCCCTAAGTTTACTAACCCTATATTCCTAACTCCCACTATCCCAAACCCTAGCTGTTATCCCTAAAGCTCCCTCATTCACTCCTAAGTCCCTTTTTCCTATCCCTAAGTCACATAATTCCCTATCATTCCTATTTCCCCATATCATTTGTAAAATCCCAAGTTACTCCAACATTCAGTGGTTTTTCTCTCCTCCAAAGTTTGTCAAATCGTCAAAGGGCAAACTACCACTTGGAAAGACTTCATTGTTCCTACTGTCCCATTTTTGCCACAGTCCCTCATTTCCCTTTGGCACACATTTGGCATTGAAACAAGACACCAAGGTCTCATTTCTCATTCTCAACAAACCAAACATACACTTGGCATAGACTTTCAACACCATGGAGGCGGGCACCGATACATTATATGACCAAGACAATGACTTTACAACTGAAACTGCATGCACCAGGAGGGCACTATAACGCCATAAAAGGGAGGATAGACTCCGAATCTTGACCGAAGCCTCTTTGGCTGAGCATGATGCTTGATGAGCCACCTTCAGTCCAAATTTCAAGAAATTTGGAGCAATTTTTGTATTTTGGAAATTTTTTGCACAAAAAACAGGGTTTTTCTCCCTGTGCGTCGCGCCACGTGGCGCACGCTTTTGCTAGGGAGCTCCAAATTGCAAAAATTTTACATCATTGGATTTGGCGTGAAAAATCATGATTTCTGGTGCATGACCAATAAATTTGGGCAAGTTTTGAGTCCCCAGGAGGTCAAAAACACTCAAAAAATGACCTCACTGCCCTTATTTTGACACACAGGAAGCAGTCTTGGGAGATTGAAGTTTTGGAGGGGCAAATGGGCACCAACTTCAGAAATTCCACTTGGGTTGGAAACTAGACAGGTATGGATTTCTAAAAATTACACTTGGGCTCAATTTGGACTTAAGGAAGTGCCTCAAAGTCAGCTCCAAAGTGGTGCGACGCATACAGATTTTGGCGCGGCGCATTGAGAATTTTGGCTTATTTTTCACTGTTCAGCTCAGCAATTCACCCAGTTTTGACCAGTTTTTCTTCTTGAAGTTATTCTTGACTTTTCATGATGTAATTTGACAACCATGATGTAATATTGGCACATTTTTAGTTGTTCTAGAAGATTCATTCACCAAAAGGTGAAATGTGAGTGAATGAATCAGTTTCCTAGCATATAGGGGTAAGTTGTTTGACTACCTAGTTTCCAGTTCCTTGTTTATAATTGGTTCAAACAACTCCTAGAATAATGAGATCGACCCCTAGAGGCAAGGGAATAGGTTTGTCTTGTCTATATTATGTAATTTCTAAGTCATTCTCAGGGTTGGACACTTGGGAAAGACCAGGGTTTTGCAGAACTGTTTGGGATCCATGTGGCTTTATGTTTTGATGGTGTGCTCCTCTAAGTAATTGTAAGTTCATTAGTGTTATGTTTATCATGTTCCTCTCTTTTCTTCTGAATTTGGACAAATGAGTGATTAAGGTAGAATCCATTAACTGTTATGCTCTGCCTTTGAATTTGTTTAAATTTCCATGTTTTCATCTGTTTAAGGAGAATTCTTGAGACTCTCTTGCTCTCCTTAGCTCCTCACCAGTCTGATCTATCCATTTCAATCAATTTAAAGCATCAAAATGACTGCCTTCCTTGCCCCAATCAGAACTCTGCAGAAACTATGCCTCATCCCCAGACCCAAATTTGCCTTTCCCTTTTTCCAACAAAAACCACCAAAAACTCAAAACAAACCCTTGTACTTTATACCTAGCCTAAAATTAGCTTTTATTACAGTCATCTTGAGCCACATTGATGATCTTTTGTTGAGATTGACCTGGAGAGAGCCCTCTCCTGTCCTCGTAGGGCTAGCTATGAGGCTGAGCGTGGTTTGATGTGGACCTAGAACCTTGTCTTTTCAACCTGAGGCAAATCTAGGCTCTAACAACTCCCATAACAAGGCCTCCTTGTGACTGTAGCCTTTTTCCCCTAGTTTTGAGCCAACAACTGTAAGATTTAAGACACTTTTTTGGGCTAGTCTCTAGACTAATACCTAGAAATTCATAAAACTACTGGGAATGATAAATGACATAGGGACAAAAAAATTCACAAAAATAATTAGACAAGGAGTTGACCTAACCTGGCCTATCCATGACAGACATTTAGTCAAACACATGATGAACATGAAATGTGCAGGTCATAAATACACATTTGAACATAGGAAGCTCATACTTATCTGATAATTGTCATTAAGGTTTGATGACCTCTCACAATAGCTTCGTTATCATCTATTAGGCCATTCATTCATTAACATTTCATCTACTAACCAAAAAGTGATGAGAGCTATAACTCAAATTTGTTATTAATCATGCTTGTAACTAACATATAACCAGATAAAAAACCATAATAGAAAAACCATTATAGCAACATAATAACAAGTGCATTTACACATAGAACAAAACAAAAAAGTGATCTTATTAACATATGAAAAATCCAACCAAGTCAAGGAATTCCATGTACTTCCAGACCATAGATTGGGCTGAACCAAATATTTCTATTAGCCAATTACCCTTATTCCATATTCCAAGCACAGATGTGGGATCTCATGGAATAAAACAAGAAAAAAAACAGGGCTTCCAGCGACCATAGCACCTCAACCCTCAACCAGTGATTCCACCTGATGGTTGAACATCACTAACCATCACCAGATCAATATTTATCCAAGCTGTATACGGATCTAGAGAATTTGTTCCAGCCCAACTTCCATGACTAGTAACTCAACCCATAGTTTTTGTCAGGCTCTAGAGCATTTGTCCAACCAAGAATTCTAGGACTAGTAACTCAACCCACTAACGATTCCACAGTGTTTGTCCAACCAAGACTTCCAAGACTAGTAACTCAACCTAAGCCATTATAGGGCTTCAAGAGCATTTTCCAACCAAGGCTCTAGGAACTAATATCCCAACCCACCGCCATAAGGAACATGAGTGTCAATCAGAAACAAAAGGGAAAAACCCACAACACCATGGCTATCTAGGAAATGGAAAGGCTACACAAAGCCATTTTCAAACCAAGAAATACTCCATGCCAATGAAAAATCATAACAAAATAAGCACATGCATATGCCATGCATGTCAAAACTAGAAGGGAAATCATACATGCAACTCAATACCTGCAAGCAAAACCCATTGTAGTTGTTGATCCCGATGTTCCCTTGCACCTTCCTGCTCTTCCTTTTCCTTCATGCTCCAAATCCAAAAGTATGCCCAAAGTCCTTCAAGAGTTCTCCAAAAGCTCTAAGTGTGCAAGAGTATGAGAGAGAGAATAGAGAAAGAACTACAAGCTAAAACTGGAAAGAAAAAAAAGAAAAAAAGAGCAGAAGCAAACTACAGCAAGAAACACTCATACAACTCAGGAAGAATGCTTATATAATCAAACTACGTAAGAGCGACCGTACTCGGATTTCCTTCATTCGAGTAGGTCTCACAGGGTTTAAACCCTCTGCTACTCCCGATGTTCTTCAAACCTGAAAATCATTCAATTCGAACATACATACCAGTATAAAAGTAAAGCATATTCACGAAATTTGATTTTATATCATATAAACAAATGATTGATCATACATCAAAACAACATTCATACATGAATTACAACATAATTTGATGCATAAACAAAGTTAATTTCAGAAACAAGACAACATTTCTTTTATTGCAGTAAGCTATAAATAACATGGAGAGAATTCACTTGAGTCTTCTTCTTCCAGCTCCAAGAAGAACTGTCCTCCAGATTCATCCTATCCCAGCCTTCAACAATCTTCTTCCATAACCAACACCATGATATCTCAAGCAAAAGGGAGAATATCTATAATAAAGGAAACAAGGGTTTCCTGAAGCTTGGGGAAGTGCATGAGGCATAGGGATTCATCAGACTCAGTTAGGGATAATCTAAGTATAATAACTCTATCTCTTCTCCTCCTTAGGCCTTCCCATAGAAGTCTATCTATACTTCTCCCAATTAGTTTTTTAGTTGGGAAACAGTTGGGCCACGGGCAATAGGAGGTAATCGATAGGTAAAACTATGAAGTTCGCCCATAATTAAGGAAATTTTTTTTTTTTAATTGTTATAACACATATACGCGGGTTAGGTATTGACTGACCCACGTGTACATGCTTTTATCTCAGGGAAAAGTAGCATACAGGGAATAAAACATTGTTTTTTATATATTTGGACCAAGTCTGGAAGGAGGGGTTGCCCTAGGCCATAAACCAAGCATCATAAATACCAAGGGTTGTAAATGGTGCTATAACAGATGCCCCCTAATATATGAGGTTAGAAGGGGTAAATGATGGCCAAAATGTATTAAGTGTATGGAAAGAATCTTGTCGAGACTAATAAGGACTTCACCAGAATTCAGCCTACCAAGCCATCAAAAGAGATTAGAAAGAAACTGTTGTCTGAGGCGGGAAAACCCATGCTCAGAAAAAGTAAAGCATGTCTGCATATCAAGTACAA